>OZ020252.1:4598248-5198248 GCA_963971285.1 Astropecten irregularis | reverse complement strand
TTTTGTTTGTTGGAATCTGATTTTGCTTTTTACCTCTCATTCGCTCAAGCCCTGCAAAACAAAAACACAAATTGTGGAGGGGGGGATTGTGTAGAAAACAAAAATAAATATGGTTAGCCACACACTCAAACCACACAGTGTTAATAGCACACATTATGAACTTCAAATGTGCCTGGTTACTGGAACTGGAGTTTGTGGTCTAGCATGGTCCTTCAAGGCGTTGGTTTCCCAGGGGTTAAGGCCTCCACGCAAGGTTCTAACCCATGAATGGTACTTACTTCCTCCTTATTACAGATTTATTAAGTTGGGTTGGATATTTGACATGTACATGTTTATATCTCTTTGACAAGAAGTTTTCAACCCTACATTACCTCAGTATGATTGTGAGATTAACTAAACCAAGTGGCAACAAAATCAAGAATCAAGATCGGAACGCCGGCTCTATCAACCAGATCATCAGGTTCGACTTCTGAACTTCAATTCCTATTTCTCTGGCTCAATCAGAGAGCCATCATTGTCAGCCCAAAAAGATATTTAAGCCTTTGATAAAGATCCTGCTAGGATCGAAACATCGGGTTCTTCTAACTCCAAGCATTTTATAAATTTTAGGTCATTATTTTGGCTGATGGGCAGTTCGCAGTAGTTTATTACTTGTATCAAAAAGATATTCAAAGTTAGACTACCTATTCTTGTGTCTCTACCATGGATGGCTCCAATCTTATCTATCTCTCTGATTGTATCCGACAATCAGGGAGGGATATGAGATGGTAGAGATAGCCTAAACGTCATAACCTTATCGTGAGTACCGTGATTGTCTTAGAAGGGTGTACCCTGGAGAAAGGTTGATGAAAGTGTGTGTGTAGCAAAAGGGAATTGATGGCAATTTCCAAAATGTTTTGGAAATAGAAGTACAGCCTACATGCAACCGATGATAAATATTACAGATTCAAGCAGATTTTTTTTATAGAGTGATGCTCCTAATAGCAAAAGGAAGCCCTTATGTGTTCTGCTTGATTTTGAAACTCGAAGACCAGCAGCCGATTTCACGAAACTTCAAATATTGCATACGCAACATTTTGGTGCGAACTTATGCAACATTTCCTGCATTTGGTTGTACAAGTTGTGCCAGTTTCACAGAACTTACGCCACATTTGTACGTTGCGTAAGTTACGCAACATTTCATGAAATCGGCTGCAGGTTTACTTTAGTTACTTTAGTTACTTTTTCAATTAAAGGCCATATTTTTTGCAGTTTGGAGTCAGCTTATCGAGCTTGCTAACTATGAAACACAGAAAGATTCAGAAGGTAATGTTGGATGCGTGAGAGGCGTTTGCAAATGAGCTATACAAGTTTCTGATTGATTTAGAGTGCCGATGTTTTATTTTCCGAGTTGCAGAAGGATTTTTTATTTGCCAAGGGGCCTCGTGTTTCCGTAGTCCCCTAAGACCAAGAGCAGTTGAAAATTAGATTCTACAGCTTGATGGGATACCGTCAGAGTGGAGTTAGAGTTAAGCCCCTTCTGTCTAATGGAAGCCGGGTCTTGTATATTGATTTGTTTGACTATCACTGAGCTTGGCATGATGCCTTCTGTGTCTTGGGTTGTTGTCCAGGATCTTTACAGAATGTAGGGGAGGGATGCATCTCTTGGGATGTTCCATTAGGCATTAATGGGCCTGAGAGGAATAATCTTCATGGTTCGGGACGGATTCCTTTGAGTGTAAACATCAGGACGTTAGTGTGTAGTTTGGACTGTGTCATGAAGATAGGGTAGTGCTCTTGGTGAAGTAAACGACATCTGGGGTCGATTTCACAAAATTCATTGTAACTTGCTATCAATCGTAGGACTTATGATTGCATTGCTGCCCTACGTAGGTTACGATGGGTTAGCCTTCGTAACTCGAGTTAAGATCGATTGTAGGGCTTTGTGAAATTGACCACTGGTATAATATGAGAGCCAGCATCACAGAATGAGTGGAAAGTCGCTAGGTGTCATAAGCCTGTCCAGCTATTCAAAGGCAACATTTTGGGTATGTAGGTGAAGTCTGTAAATGGCCATCATCATTTGATGTGGCATCACAAAAAGGGCTCCGCGCTTGAGCTATTTATAGAATACGCTCTTTATATCGACATCTATAGTTACCCGGACAAATATCACAACGCTTATGTGTAAGTTAATTGGGCAACGTACGACTTTTGTCAAAACATCTGAATGTGATGTCACGAGCGTGGAGCCCTATTGAATGGAAAGAACCCCATTGCCAATGGGTCATCCAACAACTCAAAAGCAACATCTTACGTCTCAACACCCCAAAAGAAGGTAGCAGCACCCCAGTTAGCCCGACCTTTAACAAGTCTGATGTAATTTTTAATGGTTTGTATGCTTTCCGGTTCTTCTGCAGTTGTTTGTTATTTTGGATCTTTAGCTCAGGGGCACTTTTTATTTTTCATGCAAGTCGAGTTTGAGGTCAACCATGTGGTCCGTGCCACATTCTGGACCCATCACAATCAGGTTCAAGATGTCAACTGCACAGTTAGATTTCCGGAGAACAATATTTTGGCTGACTTTAAGCTGGACTTTTCAGAGAGCGTTTTGACTGGTCCATTTATCTTTTAACTGGCATTTGCCCAGAGGACCAGCGTTAGACCAATGTCGCATGGGGCAATTTACAGACAATCAGTTTCGGGCAATCTTCAAGAATGAATAACATCCACGTCTCAATTCCTGCATGATTTTCCCGGAGAGAGTTTGACACCGTTACCAAAATCTTCCTTGTGTTGCCTCTAAGTTGCCTCTAAAACTGTTTTCCAACCCATATTTCTGTACTTTCAACGTATTTTGTGGTCTGGCTCATGACTATAATGTGATCTGGGCCCAATTTCATAGAGCTGCTTAAGCACTTAAATTTACTTAAGCACCAAAAACCTTGGTAAATAACATCAGTATGCCAGCAAAAACTCCTTGTGAATGTTATGCTCAGCAAACAATGACCGAATACAAGTCAAATGCAGTAAACGTCACATGTAAATTTGGTTGGTAAATTTGTTTGATCGAGGAAGACTTTTCATGCTTAAGCAACTCTATGAAATTGGCCGCTGGAGCGAGACTGTATAAGAGGTATCCCTACTTGATGAGGCTAGTGATGTGGTGGAGGCTCCCTGCTTCCGTTGCTGTGCCCCTAGCTGAGTGCTGGACCCGCTGGATCGTCCAGGGGTCTTGGACCCCGACTGGTACGGTGACTGGGCAGCACCGTAGGGGGACTTACTGGCAGGGGGTCTGACCTGGGATGTTGTCCTGGTCGAGGACTGGGTCTTGGCTGCGGTTGAACGCTGCACTGATGAAGACTAACAAAGAGTAAAGACAAAATACAAACGGTTATCTTGACAAAGTTATAACATCGAGGCAGCCAGGCCTGATGGTTTAACAGGATCTCTCTCAAGTGTTTATTGATTCCAGTAATTCGAGAGAGATCCTACTTGAAACATCAGGCCATGTCTAAACTTAGCATTCTATATCATTAAAAGCCATTAATCTTGATAATGCACAGTTTGCAGTTAATTACTCGTATCAAATTGAAAAGAAATTCAATTATGCGCAGAAGGTGTTACTTTGGGTGAAATCTAAGTACAGGTCTAAGGATAGAACAGTCCCGTGGCACGATACAAATCATGAGACTTACGATGGTGATACATTATCATGATATTCAATACTTAAAATACAATAAGAGTGAAAAAAGAACAAAAATAGATATAGTTCACTCTTAATGTGGCATTCAGTTTTTAACCTTAATACTGACATTTTAACTTTTTTTCCTCTTTTCTTTTCACTATTTCTATCCTCTTAAAAAATGGATGTGCAGTACAAAGATAACCTATACAAACTTCTTAGTATGATTTCAAGATTATAAACGGTTAACAATTTTCTTTTAAATACACATATAAAATACACATGCTGAATGCTTTTTGAGAATACGTATGGTAAGTTCCATGTTGTATTTTTATCATAGCATTGAACCACAATAACCGCAAAATACAAACAGTTTAATTTCTGTATAAGCAGTGTACTATCATTGCATATCAACGCATTACAGGTCTGAATTTGAGGAGCCATTGTGAAAAAGTCCCTCAGCATGAAAAGTCAGTGTTAACGTGTTAAGCATGAAATTCATGACCAGTCTTCTATGTAATGTGGATATTGGTTGGTTCAATGCATTTTGTTCGCAAGTACTTGTCAAAAAATATTTCCTAATCTTGTGTGTAACTATGGGCCTTTTCGAAACGGAGGCTCAGGCTCCATTTCATGAAACCATTCTGAAATAAAGGGTATCAAAATAGAGGCTTTTGGCTGCAGTTCGGAAGTAGATTATCTGGTTTGAAAAGGAAAACTTCAGCTTCAATAAAAAAACCACAACCTATATTTTCAGCATATGGATGATGGAGCTGGAGCCTGAGCCTGAGTTTGAGTTTAAGTTTGAGTTTCGAAAAAGGCCTATATCAAGCAGTATGGCTTTTCAAACTTCACAATGTGTACCCCAAGCCACAAACTTACATCAACTGGAGTTGGTGTATTCAACAAGCAATGGATTTATTATTATTATTACCTGAGATTGCAAACTGCCCGCTTGTTTCTGAGTTGATGTTGCCTGCCGCCTCTGACCGGCCTGAGTTGTGAGCGCAGCGAGCTGCCTCGACTGCTGCTGTTGTCGCTGCTGTTGCACAGAGGAATGCGACGACGTGTATTGCACTTTCTGCTGGGATGATCCCAAGGCCGTGGTGGGCTTGCCGATGTGGGTGGCCTGCTGCTTGGCTTGCTTCTGCTGCTGTTGCTGCTGCTGCTGCAGTTGCTGCTTGAACCTCGACAGGGCGAAGAAGAGACCCAAGACTGCTTTCAAGTTGCCCTCTCGGATATCTGTGCATAAACAGGAAAGACCAGAAACTAATGACTACATACATTACAAACTACAACTCAAGGACTCAGACAGAAGACTGATCTTGTGGTTGGACCACATACATCCTCTATTAATGTGGTGCCATCAGATTGTGACACCACACCAGGTACTGCACCAAGTACACTGTTAAGGCAACCAGCTGCATGTTGGTACCCTAGAGCTAACAAGTGGTTGACTTATCACTACTACCATAACAACTTGGGAAACGTGGACACATCTTGAAATCTAGTCAGCAATTTGAACAGTGGTAGCCATTTATGACATGTTATCTCGAACAGTATTAATGATCTCAAGATTGCAGTGCAATATCTAACCTCCAAAAAGAGTTGTTCTGAGAAAAACCATAGCTTAAATACTTGGAGATGGTCAAAGCAGGCAATGTGAAACATCATGTTCAAATAGAACCTGAATCCTATAAGACTCCAATCTATTCTTACACAGAGACATAGCCACAAACTAAATATAGACCTATAATTACAAAAGGGGTATTAGGGAGACGCGTTCGCATCTAAAAGTGAACATTTGGGAGACATCAGGACTTAGGGAGCCTTGATGTCTCCCTAAGGTACCAGCTACCTTTTAAAGACATATTTTTACCGTCAATATTTTAATAGAAGACAGAGAATGCTCTCAATATGAACATATGTCAATTTCAAGTTCATTGGTTTGGAGGATGTTTAGAAATAGGTAAGTAAAGTTTGTGCACGACCCTATAGGAAAGTCTCCCTAAGGTCCCATCCTCGGTTATTAACTGTAAGGTCTCTTCTAAGCCAACAATTAAAGCTTCAAATCGACTTCATGAATACAATCGAGATTGCAAATCGCTTTAGGAACTTGAAATTGGTTGTGAATTTCTTCACCAAAGATGGCGTGCTGCGAAGGCTCTGGCAATTCTATACAACCATGTGTGAAGATCAACTTGTACACAACATGACCAAAGATTCACAAACCACTGTAGTAAAAAGTATACAGACCGTAGAGACTACAAACAGCACAAGCAATCCGTGTTTCGAGCCAAAACACCGAAAAATATGACATTTGCTGATCCAGAATGAAAAAATATGAAAAGATCAAGACAAAAATAGCAACTTACTCGCCAGGCAATCTCTCAAGAAACTGTGTAACACTTGAATCAACATTTGCAATATTGCAGAACGACAGCATATTATTTTTCCGTCGTCTTCAACTCAACTTGTCATTTAGCCTTGGATAAAGATCCTGCTAGGATCGAAACGCGTCAGGCCCTCCTAACTCCAAGCATTTATAGAAAAAAAATTAATAGATAAATATATAAAATTAAATGAAAATAAAAATAAAATAAAATGAAACAAAATAGATAAGATGACATAAAAATTCATTGTTTGGTATTATTTTGATAAATTTGACCTTTTTGCATGATCTTATTAAATGTACAGGAATTGTTTTCGACTTTAAATTGTTTATGATTCTGAAAAAGTAAATGTGTAATTGGCTGTTTCCTATTGTTTTTGTCAACCAGATACAAAATGCATCGTGCAAATTACTGATATATCAGGTTGCAACACACTTTATATTGCTATAAGATAAAAAAAAAAAGGAAAAACAAATTCCACCAATGGCAACTAATCAAATCAATCCTCAAAAACACTTAATTTAATTTCCTGTACAATATTAGAATTTTCTTGTTCAATTTTGACGAGCAAAGAATGCACCTTTATGTGGGCATTCCCAATTTTGGGTTTGGGTCTAAAAAGTAATCTAGCCTTCTGTTTTTTTATCATTTTCTCCTAAATCTATGAAGAAAAGATTTTTTTTAACGGAAATATGGTTCTTTTGATCAATTCTCAGAGTTAGAAGTGTCAGACGTTTCCATCCCAAATGCGGTTCTAGAGGGAAAAAAAATGCAACTGAAAAAAAAATGCTGGAAATACTGGATCTTTTCACTTATTGTGTGCCAATTACATGAAAAAGCATTGTGTAGGCTATAGGTGCATGTTTTTCGAACGTCCTCCAAAAAATATTTGCTCTTCTACCCCCCCCCCAAAAAAAAAAAAACCAACAACATAATGGCTCTTCTAGCCCACCCAAAATATTGGCTATATAACCGTGCCATCCTAGTAGGATTGTTCTTGTTTAATGTAAATGCAGTTAGCCTTTGAGAAAGATACTGTCTCATTAGGGATCAAAATGTCCAGCTATTCACATTCTAAGGTGATGCATTTTCTGTTTGATGAGCAGTTTGCAGCAGTTAACTACTTGTACTTTTCATCAAAGTGTGAATCGACTCGAGCAAACCGACTTGGACTCCGTTATACAGTCTCAGCTCGGCAAGATTTATTACAGGAGTTTGATTGGAGAAATAAAGTCAAAGAAGAATTCTCAAATTACTGGGTGCTCGCGGAAAACGTCAAAGCCGTCTCATCGTGGAATTATAGCCCCAAGCGTGTTTACAAAAGCGCAATCTGCTAGAATTTTCATCAACCCGCTCCCCCTTAAATGAATGAATCTAGAGTCTGGAGTTATAATGGCAGAGAGTGCTTAGCGTATGGGGAGGACACAGTGCAGGATCTGAATAGAGAAGATTATGATGCATATACCAGACTGCAAGTGCAATTATAAGGAAGCTAACTGCATGTATTGCTACACGTACACACACTGCTAGGTAATATTGCTTCTAGTCAAGCCTGAGTGGACCCTATAACACAAGCTGCTTGGATTACTAATATGACACAGTTTCAGTTGCCAAACGACTTCAACAGATGTTCAAAATACCCTCCTCTCAAAAGACGAGGAAAACATCGTAATTTGAAAATAAATGTTGAAGATGTGTTTAGTGGGGTGTGTGGGCTTATCTTTAGTCGCAAGTTTCCTTGTTATGTCATTTCCCTCAAGTTTTTTTTCAAATTGTGTCCCATGTGTTTTTTATGTATGAAGGTTTTTCATCTATTATTGCTAATGGCGAGAACTATACAGGATGTACAGGGTGGGTGTTGCATAATCTATTGCCATTATTTCATGATCTCATGATCAGCTTTTAAAATGAACCAAAATTTGGCTGCAGAACGTATTTCACGAGATAAATTGTTCGAACCCCACAAATATCAGAAGATCCTCACGGAATAAACACTATAACTTACAGGGGATTGATCCAAACGTGCCATTGCTTAGCAACCAGATTCCCACTATGCAACCATTACCCTAACAATGGTCTTTTTTTCTGAATGGGCTTTCTGGCTAATGATTGAAAAGGCTCAGAAATTTGAGTCTCAAAAAAAAAAAATGCTTTGCGGAGGACAAAATGTATCTGTTTGTTGCTTATTCTAAGACAGGCATGCTGTGTACATGGGCTTTGCAAACCTGAATTCATATGTACAAATACACTTCAATTTTTGGTACAATGGTACTGACTTTTTTACATTCATATTGATACGAGAATTGAGTCTACAAAAAGATCAATCTCTGAAAAATATTGATGTGAGGTTTGTCCTCCATGTTTGGTAAAATCAACTTGAAGTTTTGATTGAGGCTTTTTAGGTTTTTTAGCAAAATTGTATCCATCAATAAGGGCACAAGCATTTGCCTACAATAGTGCAGAAAAAAAAGGAAAATGGCTAAAGGGGCCTTCCTCCAAGCTCGGCTCCGGCTCAGGCTTCGCCTCTGTCACCCATATGGTAAAAATATAGGTTGTAGTTTTCATTGAAGCTGAAGCTCTGTTTTCCTTTTCAAACCAGAGAATCTACTTCCGCACCACAACCAAAAGCCTCTATTTTGATACCCGTTGTTTTAGAATGGATTCATGAAATGGAGTCAGAACCAGTTCCAGAGCTGGAGTCGGAGGCGAGCTTTGAGAAAGACCCCATAAGGTCATTTATGCATAATTCATGAGATGTGCAACAGTCCAGGGGTCGAGTGATACTTCATTAATTTGACATCGCATGGATTGCTTCATCAAAGCCTGCACACAGGCCTCAAGTGCAGCAATATAGCATTATGGAGAGTCCGGCATCATACCGTGGAATAATCCTTTGTCTGTCGGTTTGTTCTCGACAGTGTGTCTAAGTGTCTGTCTGTCTGTCGATTCTCTACGTCTGTCTACCCACCTTTGGCAAGAAGACCCTGTGTGTTCACGCCCCTGGCCGACAATCGCTCAAGACATTTGTCGATATTTTCAATCTGCAATGAGAAATAAAAACAAAAGAAGAAAAAATGAACATTTGATCTGAACAAAATAAGCATTCAACAGTCAACAAAATGTAAAAGATGATGTAGCATGGTAATTTAGCATTCTGAAACAGGTTTATAGCGGACCTTGGACCACGAGACGTTATAATGAGGGAACAGCCATTTCGTGGCAAGGTTTGCAAACTGGTTAGGCTATGTTCTCCAAGCGATGACTCAGAGATTTAATAAACCATTAACGGATCGGCAATGATTACCGTTGCAAAAATCTGTTGATGAAAGAATGAAATGTAAATGACCGCGGGCCATGTAGTGGACGTCAAAATGACGGCTGATGGCCCTCGTGTGGTTCGTGACGAGAAAGTGGGCTTATTAAAATGAAGAATGTCTTTTCTATGTCCTTTTATTGCACAAACTACAGCATCAACAGTCTGACAAAAATATATGGTTTTTCAGTGGGACGATACTTAAAGGGAGCATATAGGATTTGCAAAGATGTGCTTTTTGGCTGAATTTGGTACTAAAACAGAAGTGAAGGTCTTAAACTTCCTTACAGACGTTGTGTTAATGTACCTTTTTACGCTTTGTTCATCTGGATAACAAAAATATGGCCGAAATAATCTTGCCCCCCTCTGAATCCTTCACCACGCTTTCAAAATGCTAAAAAGATCATTCCAGACAAACGATCTTCTTAAACATCTTGATTTCCTCAGCATCCGATGAACAAATATTTCCCATGGTGACTGTTTCCACAATTTACAAACTGTTGAGTCCATTTTCTGTCTCAAACTCAATAATTTTTTTTTGCAGGCCTTGCAAATCCTGTACGCTGCCTTAGGGTTGAAATTTTAATTTAGAAACGTATGTAATGACATCCGATGCAGACTCTATGCCAATGTATCCTAATTTATTATGATCAGGTTTTAATATACACTAAACAGACTGGAAAGTCAAATTAAAAATCTTATAGTCCCTATTCCCTTAAGTACTATCCATATGGCACACTGCGGAACCATTGCTATGTTGTTGTCTTGCGGCTGTGCAAAGCTTCAAATCCCCTTAAAGAATGTAGGCTTTCACTTTGACATTTAGTGATGGGTTTAGGTCTTCGCTGCCTTCCGTTTCGTTGTAAAATTTCTCGGTAAACAATGACGTTCATTATGCGCGATCGGTACGACCACTTTAGCAGGGCCCGTTGTTTAATGCAACGATGCATTCTGCCTCACTGCACAACATTAGTTGTCAGGCTGCATTCAAATTCTGCTACCTGGCGTTAAGTCGTCTGAACGTTAAGTTGGCAGAGTACTGGTGAACCACACATTAGGATATGTTGATTAAAAATGACACAAAGAGAAATGTCATGAAGCATTTTGCAGGTCATCAACAAACATGAACGCTAGCATTTGACCACAACCTACACAAAACAAAAAGTGGCAATAAAACCCAGCTTAAACAAGAAAAGAACGATTTAGTACCAAATGAAGAAAAAAAGGAGGACATTCATTAACTTCATCCTGTATCAGATGCACGGAAGTCACCAATTGAACTTCAAAAATATCTCCTATGAAAAGTTTCCTTGAGACCTATAAGGCCCTTTTCCAAATCTCGGCTCCGACTCAGGCTCAGGCTTTGTCTCTGTCATCCATATGCTGAAAATGTAGGTTGTGTTTTTTTCATTGAAGCTGAAGCTCTGTTTTTTTTTCAAACCAGAGAATCTACTTCTTAAACGCAGCCGAAATCACACTCTTTTTTGATACCCATTATTTTAGAATGGTATCACGAAATGGAGCCGGAGCCAGAGCATGAATGAGCCTGAGCCTGAGCAAAGGTTTGGAAAAGGCCCTAAGAAAGCCACGATTAATTTTCTCCTGAAATGCCAATCCACCGGTTAACCTGGGCAGTTTTTGGTGCATAATTTATGATATACAATGTACATTCAATGGGCTTTTGGTGGTTTGCTTCAAGTACAGCCATTCATCAATATTTGGAGGGTCTCTCTTGTTTTCAATTTTCATTTCTGATCGACGAAAAACCGACCAGCTGGTGTGGAGTACACTGCCTCCTTAAAAACAAATAGCTTCATTTGCTTGCTCATTAAAGGTACTATCATACTTTGGTAGCATACCGAAAAAGAATTCTTTACAGATTTACCTATAACTTACAGGGTATAAAGATGGTGATGGTTAAAACATACCATTAAAGGTTTTCTGCTTGAAATGTGGTTTATCCAGAAAAATTTTGGAAGATGAAAAATCCAGTGAAAAGATTTTAAAATATCGCAGGCATTTTTTCCCCACTGTTTTCTCAAAAAGTGAGCACCGTAAGGGACTGGGAATTTCACGGATGTCTGTTACGGTATCTTTCTTGATATTTTTGCTCCTGAATCTGCACTTGACAAAAACCAAAGTATGAAATTATAACAATAATAATGCCACAGCTCATATAGGATCAGAGACGGAAGTATAGGACTAACTAAAACAATGATCAACCCATGATATTAAATTATACACTAGGTGTGTCAGACACATTATATCCCATGGAAGACAGGAAGATACTTAACCCAAATATCTTGGCAAAGGGACTGAGATGGATGGATTCTAATTCAATGAAGCAAATGCACGACCTTATGCGCAGCTGAAATCCTGGGTGTACCCATTCACTCCTATCATCAAATTTGACCGCATTTGAATCCTGTATACGGTCGCAGGATGCGCAGATAATCATTTCAGGTTGCTGTATAAATGCATCAGTTTGAAGAGGAGCCCACAAAAAAACCTGTCTTACGTTTTTATTCTGTTTCGTTTTGGGTATAAATGCAAACAGCTGTGGCAGCCCTCCACTGCCCTCCTTCTGAGTGCAACAGGACTCGTGTTACTCGATCAATCTGTATACGTCTTGGAGCTATATCATACAATCTCTGATGAGTTTATATACCACGGAGTTTGGAATATCACACGAGCCACGTCACATGGGAAATGTGGCTAAAACCAACAGGAACATATCCCAACAAGCTGTAAAGTATAAAAAGTTTGGCTGCGGTCACACATCACATCTTGTCAGAATTTAACCCCGAGATGTTTTCATACTGTTTTTTTTTCTCACTTTCTTTCCGAAACAAGATGCCAACGTTGATCTGTGGTAGAATGCAGAAGCTATTTTCAATGACTGCGCAGAGGACAAAATTGAAATAGGTCATATTTCACTGCACTACTAACTGCAAAATATAATAGCACTCCGCACTAATGACGTCACACGAGTGATTTGGCCAGTGCGCGCATGTACAAAATCCCCGGATGTCAGACAAACTTCATGCATGCACACAAACACATCCACGCACGTTTGCAATGTTTGTCTGAGATCCAGTGTGCTATTTTTAGCGCAAGTGCGGAGCGCTATTGACTATAACACCACCAACGTAGGGCTGAATAGCTCAGTTGGTAGAGCGCCTGTACGGTATTCAGGATGTCGCCTGTTTGAATCCCGCTCCAGTCAATTTTTCTTCGTTTACTTTTCAAGGCAAAATATGGCAATTATCTTCTCTTTGTATACTTAATACATGGTCAGTACTAATTCTCTATGCTTGCTGAGTAAGCAAACATTCTTAATTATACTAAGTGCTTACTTGGAAAATCGCTTATTCCTTGCTAATAAGATCTATAAGATCTTGTAATAGTATTTTCTGCTTCCGTGAGCACAGAGTCTATGTTAACAGTGAGCAGTGACATCAAATAAAACCTTGATGTCAATCATAGTCACAACCAAAGAATGTAGGTTTTAAGATGACCTTTCCAGTGCTTTGGCAAGAATTTGGAATGAAAAGAAAAATCTAAACCTCACTTTATATGGAGATAATACTCACCAAGTGCAATTAAATGACTTTGAAAGGTACTATCATACTTTGGTAGCATACCAAACCAGAAATCTTTACAGATTCACCTTTAACTTACATAGTATAAAGATGGTGATGGTAGAAACATACTGTTAATATCATTCTGCCTGAAATGCTGTATTTATCGAGAAAAGAGTAAAACCAATGACCAAAAACAATTTTGATCTAGTTGGAAGATAAAAAACAAAGGTGAAAATATTTTTTTAAATATCGCAGGCATTTTTCACTGTTTTCTCAAAAAGTGGGCACCGTATGGGAGTGGGACTTTCACAGATGACTGCCTGTTACTATATATTTCTTGATATTTTGGCTCATGAATCTTCAATTCTTTGACAAAAACCAAAGTATGAAGTACCTTCAACATGACCAGGTAAACATGTTCCTTCTCATGCATAAATAATGTAACAAAGTCAAGCTTAGAGTTAATTTTTTGGGGGAGATTAAGCAACATTTATCATGAAATCTCTGCCCAAACCACTAAAGGTATACACTAGGAATCCTGAACTATACAAACACGAGGGAAGATAGGCTAGGCTGTGTATTCAAAGCTGAATTTGATAGTCGCTGGCTCGACAGTCACACTCCATAGGAGACAATGAGACAGGCAGCACAGCAGCAAGCTATCTATCAAACTGACAATGGCTCATTGCATCTCAGATGTGGAGTCCTACGTTTTCTTTACCCTTACGTGTATCAATGCACTTACTGCACTTCAGCTCTGACTGGACAACAAATTCTCCATCTGTTCCGTTAAGTGTACGCATAATTAGCTCCGCATAATTAACTACAATGGAAATTAACTACAAAATACAGAAACGGGATCCGCTCGCTTTGTTTTCAACAAGAACTGTTGAAATCTAATTCCTTTTGTTTTAAAAGAATACAAAGTATTAAAGTAAAACTATCTGCCCTCTGTTTTATGTCGTATCTTTTATCTATTGAAAAACAATAGTAATACTACTAGTTTTTAGGGCTATGTAAAATTTAGTAATTAATTATATATTGTGAATTGGATGTTTTTTTTTTAGTGCAAACCAAGAAATGGCAGGGCTGTGATTGTACTAGCATAAAAAAATCCTGAAAACATAGCAAAAAATCCTGAAAATCACACGACTCCTATTCTTTTGTACAAGCAAAGTGAGGAAAAAAATCCTGAAATCAGGATTTTTCCTCACAAATCATACCCTAAAATTGAATTTCATACTGCAGCGTGATGAATGAATAAATATGTAATATCTAATTTTTGAGGAAAGAAAAGGTGTCTTCACAAAAAATTCCTTTTCAGAAGATTTTTTTTTTTATAATTTCATTCATTTATTTTATATTTATGAAACCTATAAACTGAATTTTTTTCTTGAAAGGTATTGATGGTATTGCAAATACTGAGTCATGTTTGTGCGCAGAAGGTTTCAAATTTCAATGAATTAAAAATGGAACGAAGGCTGATGCATAGAATTAATGGCATTGCAATCTACAAGGAACTATGATTGCAGTATGCATTAAATATTCATCTGCTCCATCCCATGCAAATTACACAGTACAATAACGCTGCATGAATTCGGTATCCATTTCAAGAATGCTTTTTCATGACGGCATGACCTAGCAACCGATGTACACTAATTATTACAATAACACAAAATTTCAGAGAAAAATCTGTGACTGGATGTGATCAGTATCGATGGGAGGACCCCCCCCCCCTCCCCTCCCCTCCTCCACATGCGGTAGAAAAGAGCTGCGCGATGACACCGACATATCAATCGCTTGCTGACTCATTGTGAGTGTGTAACATTGCATAGCAGTGACCTCAGTACCCGCACAGCATGGCAAAAATATACATATGTTATGAGCAACCAATGAATGTGTAATATATTATACTGTCTTGGCAGTAAATGCGTTGGCAGCGTGTTGCTGTTTTATTAGTTTTTTTGCCAGTCAACGTTTCGGCTCCCTTTTATCTTCTTTTTTTAATTTCCTCCGCCCAATGGAGTCTTGAGTTTCAATTTTACGATGCTCAGAAGATGATAATGATCATAAAAAAAATACAATGAAATGAAAATAATCATGATTGATGTTGGTGTAATGAAATTTGAGATTATTCTTCTGTTTTGGGTATTTTTTTTCCCTTTAATGAGAAGCTTCTGACGACAGTTTCACCGGGACTGATCACGATGTGTCTGAGGATGCAATGTTTGCATGTTTTATCGAATACTCTGTTGTTTCGGAAACGAAAGGATAGCGAAATTACAAGTCAAAATTAGATGTGAAATTTTTTATATTATCATTATTATTTTTTTGGTCAAAAATACTATAATTAATTCATACAAGTAATAAACTGCTGCAAACTGCTCATCAGCCAAAAATAATGACCTGAAATTTATAAAACGCTTGGAGTTAGGAGGGCCTGACGTGTTTCGATCCTAGCAGGATCTTTATCGAAGGCTAAAAGATTAATTCATTAGTACAAGAGGTTTAATACAATATTTTTGCGATGCAAAACCGAAATTTCCCTTCAAATTATTCAATCTATTTGCCTTATTTTAAAAATTCTATTTCTTATTCTATTATTTTAAAAATCATTTCACATGAAGCCCATTATAGTTATCGTAGATACACATACCTAGTACATGTTGATATTACTACTTTTGTTTATTTGTACAAGCCTATCTTACATAAACTTGGCTTTTTCAATTTATTTTAGGTTTAACCTCCCCAACTAGTATTCTATAAACACCAGTTTGAATTGTATCATTATTACAGCGAAGATGAATTAAATAATATCAATTTGGTAAATAATGGAATGAATTTTCTTCGAGCACTGCAAAGGTAACACAGTAAAGATTCTACAAATGCACAATCCCATAAATAATGACATGTAATCTGAAATTGCCAGAAGCATTTTTCAAGTGAATCATTCATTTCGTTATTCATAATCTGTTTCCTGAACTATATTCATGTCAAATATTTCTTGGGATGAACCTGACAACGAGGGCTCTCTCTTTTTTTTCTAGTCATATTGTTGTCTGTTGTAATTGTATTACAGGTATTAAAATAATTAATGTCAAATAGGTAAATAGGATCAAAATACGTCAGGCCCTCCTAACTCCCAGCATTTGATATATTTCAGGTCAATATTTTGGCTGATGAGCAGTTTGCAGCAGTTTATTACTTGTATGAATTAATTGTAGCACTTTTTGGACCAAAAAAATAATAATAATAAAAATAGGTAAATGTGTACAGTGTTGCCGTATAGTCATGCAAGAAAAGGTATATCAACAATGTATGATTGTTCAAGCATTCAATATGGCAGTATACATCCACATACTACGTCTATTCTTTTGCTTTTTCGTATTAAAGCAGCTTTACTTGATTCTAATTTCATTGCCTTTCTCAACCGGGCGACTTTTCCCTCCTAAACTAGGACAACCGATATCCACAGTAATGATATGTTTGCACAGGACCTAGAAAACAGCATAAACAGATCAAAGCCAAGTAAGAAAGGCTGCACTGTGACACAGAAGCCCGAGCTCCGCTCCGATAGATAGAAATCGGAGGGACAATTTGAGCTGGGTTCCTAGGACTCTTGGGAATTTCTGTCATCCTGGCACACGCAGAGAATACGTAATTCGCCCAGGCAGGTGCTTGCTTCGCTCTGTTCAGGAGAAGCGTGGCAGTACTCTGATGCATGATTAATAACAAGTGACTGGTCTGCTGGTAATGGAAGGTAAAGAGCTGAAAAGAACAGTGAGTTAAGAAAAGGATGAACAAATCTTATGATACACTGGGAAGAGGCTGGTAATATGCGCAGAGATAGGACTGATGGAACATTGAGAAGTCAAGGAAGAATAAGAATGACGAAGATTCTAAAATGCAATTGTATCTTTGATGCATTTCCGAGATTGGAAAAGATTGTAGCATGTTGAATGGTTAGTTTGGTTTGAGGACGAAAATCAAGACAAGTTGGGCTAGGAACGCGTGGAGGGATGCTTCAGCCTAAGAATAATGCCTTCTGCTTGATGTGGGAGGAAGGGGGAATGGCAGAGAGGTTTAAAGTGTGTGTATAATATTGGTAAAGGTGACAGAACAGCACTCACACTCTGTCTAATCCAGCATGTACATGATAAATAAGCCTGTGAAAATTTGAGCTCAATCGGACATCTGAGTCATGAGAAAATAGCGAAAAACACGACTCAATGTTTCTTATACAACATAAAGAAGGATTTTTGATCCTTCAAAAATCAAAAATGGTTTTTGTGCTTGGTTTTACTCTTTCTGGATAAATACATCATTTCAGGTGAACAATTTTTAACAGTATGTGTCTACCACTACCATCTTCATACCCTGAAAGTTATATGTAAATCTGTGAACATTTCTGTTTTGGTTTGTTACCAAAGTTGTACATGCCCTTTAAAATGGAACGCGCTTTGGATACTTACAGAATATGCATCAACTTGATTGAGACACTAGTACAGGAGTTTTCGGGGAATATCTAGACTTGGTACCAATTGTTTTGAAGAGAAATATGAACAAGGCTTAAAAAACTTTCAAACTCCACTCGATTACCAGAGCGCATAATATATGTTTGGGGGTTCATAACAACTAATCAGCATTCCTGAGTATCCCAAGATTCAAAGGTAGAAATGAAAGGGATGGAACAACATCCCAGAACCGTAAATTGACACTCACGGCAGAGGTAGATGCTGATGGAGATAAGGATAGCGATGACGGTGTGTGACGAAAAAACGATGGGTAAAGACGATTAGGACCTAGTGATTGGAAAAACTGGGTCGACATAAATTACTCAGTGCTATATGCTGGAAGCGGAAACGGAGCCAACATTTTGTCACTGTGTACAGTATGTCCCCAAAAAACCTGCAACACTTTGTCGGGAACCATTATGTTAAAATGAAACTGTTTATCAATTCAAGATTCAGATATGATACAACCATGTCTTTACTATCCACATGTAGAATTGAAATAGTACTCTTTAAAAACAAATTTGCAGTATTCCAGAATAAGTGGTCAATACACACATAATGTGTATTGAAAGAAAGATGGTTTTGAGGTTGCGTAATTCAGTCTTAGTTTTTTCCCCCTCAATTTCAGTCCAATTTTGCTCAAATTCTACATGGTGATAGCCAAGACATGGCTGTATCACATATCTGAATATTGAAGTGATTAACAGTTTAATTTTTGTATAAAAGTTCTTGACACAAAGTGTTGCAGTTTATTTTTGGAGGGACACCCTGTATAGTGATGCACTTGTAAGCAATTTTGTTTCAAGCTTAGTCATCCATTTTCGTTCGATATGACATCTTCAACTCTTTCAATCTGTGGTGTGGTACACACTGAGAATCATTATTGGTTACCGGGGAAAGAGAAACCACATTTCAGATGTCAATTCTCCTGATGATCATAAAATAAATGGCTACCAGGGGACCGGTATGAAATATAACATTGATATACTCATGACACTCCTGTGACCCTAGGTTTCATAGCCACATAACCTTTGCATATTATAACTGGGAACATGTGCACGCTTACAGTCTGTCAGAAACATTATACTTACATGGTCCAACCATGGTCAAACACGGTGGGGTTTAAGCTCTATGGGGAAGCAGTATTAGTATACTTTCCTCTTGGCGAATACAGAGCAGGGCCCAGTTTCTGCTTACCGTAGAATTTGGCGCTTATGATTCTCATTCAATGCTTACTACGTAAGCATAGACTTTCTACGCTAGTCATGTAAACAAGAAATCCTTATATATGTGAACTAGCAAGGAAAAAGCCGAAATTTTAAAGTTTCCTTGTTTTTGTACACAGCAGGTGTACAAAAAACTGAAATTCTGAGTTAAAATCTCAACAACAACAAATCGGAATTCAAATTAAAATCTGAAGTTTCACATCCCTGAATATACTTTCATTCACAACGCTGCTTGACATTAAGCTAAGGAAAAGTACACACTTAACCGACTTTCAAGTTAAAAACTAAAACACAACAATGTAAATCACCATATGCAAAATGGTGAGATACGTGAAGTAAAATAAAAGCTCATTTGTATGTGATAATTAGTGGAAAAAGTATAACTCTGCGTTACACAGTACTGTGAACCTAACCCCTGGATGGGAAATTGTACAGCTTGTAGTCCCTACATAAAAGGCCAGTACCAATCAAGACAAATGGGTGGAGTCCAAATACTCTGAGGGCTACCAAAAGAGGGGTCGACAGTAAAACTAAATTCCCAGACACCATAAAATATGAAAATAAAACAAGTAAAATATAACAAGTTTTTGTTTTGAACTATTATACACATTCCAGGTCTGGAGAGTCGAATAAGAAAAAATAATAATATGATCCATGAAAAAAAAAAAGGCATGATGAATACATGACTGCTTTGACTGGAGATTTTCACACATTTCAATCTGCAGTTCGGAGGACGGAAAACCAATTATATTTCCTGCAGAAGTGGAACAGCACCTAGAGCTAGTCTGGGTTTGTGAAAGAGGGAAATATAAGGTAGATATCTGCGGAAGAAGCTGTAGTATCTCTCCACTGACTGAAAAAGTGCCGTTTTGGGACTATCCATATTCCATGGAAAAAAATATAGAAGAAAGAAGAAAAGTTGTTCATGATTATGAATTCTGTTATACGAGCACACAGTACCTATGGGAAATGATGAATTGGTTGAAATCAGACTGTTAGAAGACTCTGCATAACACTCATAAGGCATACATCTGCTTTAAAAGTAATATCATACTTTGGTTTTTGTCAAAGAAATGCAGATTTATGGGCAAAAACATCAAGAAAGATACCGTCACAGTCATCTGTGAAATTTCCAGTCCCATACGGTGCCCACTTTTTGAGAAAACAGTGAAAAACGCCCAAGTTAAAATCGTTTCACCATTATTTTCTATCTTTAAAAGATCAAAATTCTTTTTGGTAATTGATTTTACTCTTTTCTGGATAAATACAGCATTTCAGGCAGAACAATTTTAACAGTATGTTACTACCATCACCATCTTTATACCCTGTAAGTTATAGGTAAATCTGTGGAGATTTCTGTTTCGGTGTGCTACCAAAGTATGATAATACCTTCAATATTTACCGATATACCGGGCCATTCATGTTTCATGTAGACAGAAAGAAGTCAAAATTATTACCTGACAAACTTTTTTGACTATCACTACACAATGGATTTTCTAAACTTCATCAGAATTCAGATGGCGTTCGAGTCTGTAAGACGAGATTTGACAATCTTTGGGTTGATCAAGGTGTACAAATAGATCACTCTGAGCATGGGCACTTGTGATCCAGCTAAAGGGCAAGGCTTGAACCATCAAGGAGGCGATAGAAGTGATTGCCTTGGTGCCCTTGGCCGTAGCATCGGTGCCCCTTGAAATATCATCCAATAGACATTTCAGTTGAATCACTCTCAGAAAATGGCGTTAACCTCAAGAAAGAGAGCCTTTGCCCGCTTGCAGGCGGAAGAACAAACCAGGAGAGAGCTGTCCATGATAATGAGTTTGGATAGTGGACAGTGCCGTTTCAACAAGGGCTCCTGGGGCCTTTCTCAAAGCTCGGCTCCGGCTCTGTTTTCATACGCTGAAAATATAGGTTGTGGTTTTCCATTGAAACTGAAGCTCTGTTGTCCTTTTCAAACTCAGAGAATTTACTTCCTAACTGCAGCCAAAAGCCTCTATTTTGATACCTGTAATTTTGAAATGGATTCACGAAATGGAGATGGAGCCTGAACCTGAGCCTGAGCCTGAGCCAGAGCCTGAGCCAGAGCCAGAGCCGGAGCCGAGATTTGAGAAAGGCCTCAGGCATTGCCTCTTATGGCTAACCTTCCAGGGAATGCCTGAAGAACCTGGAGAACTTCTGACCATTCCAAGCAAGACTTTGCTATACAAGGCAGATATAACGCTAAGGAAGTAGAGGATCGTAAGAATGCATGCCTGCATCAACACATCCTACTGTTAGGTCCCAGTCCCGCCAAGCATCCACTAAATCCTGTCCCGTGAACACAAGGTGCTCCGTTACATCAATATAATGTCGTGCACAGCAAATCATGCATACTTAGGATTTTTCCCAGTTGTAAATACATCCCTGTATCATGCATGTGCGTGCGTTGTACACACAGTGACGATTTCATGTGATGGGGAAAAAGCTTCAGGCATCAAAGATGTTAACATGCCCAAACATCAACATAACCTTCTATGATGAAATGTTTGTTCTACAACCATGACCCAGACATGTATATAATATCCAATTTATATATCACGACACTTGTGAACGTCATTCAATTTCATTTGATAGTCTTTAAAGTCACAGTCAAGTCTAAATTTCTGTCAGTCAACAAATATCTTTCTTTCTTTGTTTAAACTGTTGAAAAGTGAACAACGAAAAATTGACTGGGGCGGGATTTGAACTAGCGACCCCTAGAACACCGTACCGACATGCTTACCAACTGAACTATCGAGCTCTATGTTGACTGGAGTGAGATTCGAACCAGTGATCCCCGGAATATCGTACCGGCAATCTTACTAACTGAACTATCCAGCCATATGTTGGTGGTGTCCCTAATAGGGGACGTTTGTCAGTCAGAAGCCATGAAACCACTCACATGATACCGCTATATCCCAAGGATCACTTAAGATAAGCGCAGCATTAGCAATGCTGCAACTTGAGAAACAGTACACAGGGGATCACTCAAAGAGGATGCGGCTTTTTAATCAACGCAATCATCAAATAACCACAAGGAAGTCCAGTCAGTTTGAATTGTGGTTATTTGATGATTTTTTTTTACAAAAGAAAAAATTAAATTGCCCCAAATATCTTTTTGACTCTAGGAAAGAGTCTGATTTTCCAACAAAAGTTTTGGACAAATGAATTGAAAATATATTGTCTAAAAATATATTGTTAGACAAACAAAAACATTATTGTTATTGCCGATTAGTATTCAAAGATATCAATCTTGGGGCTATTTAAAATTCAGGCTTCCTGACAAAAAATCAACATGAAAATAATTCCTTTCTTTAAACAGCAGGGGGATACATCTGTCAATCATTATTTTTGTGAGCTGTTATCATTTGTACAGACTAAAATTATTAAGTGAATGAAAAATACAACCCAGCCTGACTTCAATTGTAAGCTGTTGTTTTAAGGCTCCCTAAGCTCGTCACATCAACTATGATGGAGCATCTCTTTAAAGATGGATTCGCCTTGACTAAATGGCAGAGGACATTATCCACGTACTCGCAGCGAGCTTTCCATCTACCCTTGACCCTGACAGAATGTACATCAAGCCTCCAAGTCCTTGCACCAAGGGGGATGACGAAGACGTATTCATGATTGATGAGACGTAAATTTGCGATGCGATTCAAATCGCACGCACACTACAAGGCATCGTCGTTAGTCACAAAACAGGAGCCCCTACTGAAGCCGATATTCGGGGTGACAGTGTAATTATCCACTGATCGTGGAACATCTGAGGTTACTGTGGAATTCTGGTGTGAATCTAATCTTGTGATGTCCCATCAGCAATTGCTGAATGGGAGGTAATATAAATAAGAGAGGACACCTTTCGTTCATCATTTAATGTATCACTGTGACGTGAAAAAAAGATGGCATTCTCGTTTCCTCCAAAATTCCTCTAGGATAATTAGGGTTTCAATGGGTTGGGTTTGGTAGCACTAGTTCTTTGTAAGGATTATGTGGTGTAATCTTTCATAGCCCCAAAAGAAACCAAGACATTTTTGAGAATTAATTTGAGAATTTGATGGACAAATTTCTCAAAATCAGACGGCATGAGGATATCAACCACTGGAATTTGGACTTCATCTAGAACAATGACTGAATGCAGACGTCACTTTTGTTTTAATTTGATAAAGATAAACAAAAATGTTGTGAAGTACAACATTCATTAAATCAATAAATAATCAATTGTGGATTTCTTTTTGTAGTCAATACAGAACCATCTTTCATGGAATTTCAATACAAAACACAGTAGCATGTTTTGAACTGCATAAAGATAATATCATACTTTGGTTTTTGTCAAAGAAATGCAGATTCATGGGCACAAATATCAAAGAAAGATACAGTAACAGTCATCTGTGAAAATTCCAGTCCCATACGGTGCCCACTTTTTGAGAAAACAATGAAAAACGGTCACACTATTTTAAAAATATTTTACCGTAATTTTTTATTTTTAAAAGATCAAAATTGTTTTTGGTAATTGGTTTTAGTCTTTTCTGGATAAATACAGCATTTCAGGCAGAAACATCTTCTGTATGTTTCTACCATCACCATCTTCATACCCTGTAAGTTATAGGTACATATGTGGACATTTCTGTTTCGGTATGCTACCAAAGTATGTTTTTAAGTACCTTTAACTGCTAAAAATGGACATTTGCACTGCATTTGAAACATGTGTACAGGAATAAATTAGTGACTAAAGAATGTGAGTTGCTCATTAACAGATTAATTGGCTAGTTAGAGCTATAGCTCCATGGTTAGAGAGATATGCACATCCCTGTGTAACCTGTAGGCTGCAAAGGACAAACTGTATAGATTACATAGCTGTATGTACCTCAGAAAGCGATGAGATTCAACACGGGCATTTGCAAATAAAGATCCAAGACTTTAAATGACGGTTTGGTGGTGAGAACTGAGGGTGTTATATGACATGGGTAAGTCCAGTTCCAATTGCAATGGGAGGTTTGTTCATCCCAGGATGATAGAGTTTAACTGTCAGCATACAATCATAGGAAGACGCTGAGACCTTTAAAGGTACAGTACAAGATTGGTAACATTCCCAAACAGAAATGTTCACAGATTTACGTATAACTTTCAGGGTATGAAGATGGTGCTTGGTAGAAGCATACCTTTAAATATTTCCTCCTGAAATGCTGTATTTATCCAAAAATTTGTCAAGCAAAAACCAAAAACAGTTTTGATCTTCGGATAAGATCAAAACCATTCTTTATGCTTTATTAAAGAAATTGAGTCGGGATTTTGCTATTTTCTCGTGACTCATATGTCCGATTGAGCTCAAATTTTCACAGGTGTGTTATTTTATGTACATGTTGGATCAGACAAAGTGTGAGTGCTGTTTTGTGAGCTTTACCAATCATGTATTGTACCTTTAAGATGAGGCTTCTGATGAAATTGCGGATGTTGCGCCGGACTCCCAAGTCTGTAATGTCTTTATTTTATATCATTTTAACTACTGCAAGGCACTGCATACTGCCAGTTAAAAAGTAATTACACAGCACCATATCTCAGTTCAGAGGCAGTTATCTATTTCCTTTATCTCTAAATTTCTTCCCTTTTCCTTCCTCTATCAGGAATTGCTATCAATTACTTCCTTTCTTCCATGTGTTTGTTTCCCTTTATAGTAGAGGGACTGATTTCTGAGAGCTGCCAAGCAAGCCTTAGCTATGCAAAGGAAAATTATGCTTAGTATGTGCGGTTACCAACCAATATGCATGCTATATGCTTTGGTTGCAACTGGTTCTCTGCAGATTTGTGATAAGCATACACATTTTAATAGTAAGCGGTATTTCTTGATAAGCAGCTGGCCATAAAACTAGATCAAGATTCATGCAGAGGTCTGAATCAGGTCAAAACACTTTCAGAAGTTAAACAGCACTTAGAGAATGGTAACGGTGTCATCCAGGGCTCATAACATGCAAGGACTGGAACCAAATTCACTAGGAACTAGAACTTAGAACCAGAACCAGGACTTTATAACAGAACAGAGCAAAATAGTTTAGGATGTTTGCGGTGACACTCTTTTGAGACTGAGTGCATCTATTGCCCTTTACAAAACCACGGCTTAAGCTTGGGCTTAGGCTCTATCATCTAAAAGCTGAAATACAGGTTGTGGTTTTTCTCTGAGGTTGAAGCTCCGTTATCTTGTTCGAAACAGAGCATCCATTTCAAAAATGTACCCCAAAACCTCTATTTTGATACCTGTTACCATAAAATGGATGTCAGAAATGGAGCTGAAGCTGGAACCGGAGCCCAAGCTGAGGTTTCATAAAGAAGAAGCCATTTCGGGCAGTGTGTGCTCTGCCCGTTGTCAGGAGACAACAAAATACTAGAACTAGTCTACGGAACATTGTCCACGAGCTGGCACCTCAATGAGCCTACACAAACAGATGCAGAATCGGCACAAGATCAAATTGTAATCATGCAGATATCAGAAACGATTGCACAGTCTGCAATCATGCAAAGAAGAGGAACGTTCCTTTAATCATAAACGGCCGACCTTTTCCAAAAAAATGTACAAGGACTCTTGGCTCAACCAAAACATTTTCAATCTTGAGAAATGTGTACTGGTCTAGTCGTTCATCTCATGTTTCGGGGTATAGATTACAGATTGTCTGGAGGAATAAAAAAAAAATGATGCGCACCAAAGCACCGCAATATCACATTCAATTTCTGGCGATATGCTCCGAGATTTTTTTTTTTTCCAAGAGGGAGTTGGAACTAAATTTGATATATACTGACGGATGACTCAACTGTTTACGTCAAAGGATGCAGCTTCTCGAGCGACTGTCATCGCTCGCTCAAAAGACTTTCTATATTATGGCTCCCCTGAAAAAAATTGTCTACGAAGGCTCTCCCACCCCTCAATCAAACCACTGTAGGAGAGGATGGATGCCGGCGATACAATAGCAAGCGTCTCGGAAAATGATTCTTCGGGATGACTTTGGACAATGAGGTACTGATTGAAAGAGACAAGAGGGATAGAAATTGTCTGCAATCGGAAAAATTCTAAACAAGATGGGAAGGGTTTGGAAAGGGGATGTGATGATAAGGCAACGGAGCCCGTTTGGAATGTGCGCCTAAAATTGCACATACCATGAGCTCAAGATTTCATAAAAATGCAAACATGATTATGTACCTGTATATCATACCTGCTAGCAATCGATCAAAATCACATTTCTATCACTTTGATATTGAAATGTGCGGCTGCTGATATCATTTTCACGCCCATCTTTTGATTCTTTTGTGAAAGCGCCCAAGGGGATTGGGGAAATATGTGCCCCGTTTCCATGGCAATTAAGCATTCTGAAGCCTACATTAATTCATATGCGACTGCCTATAGGGAAAACTCGTAAAATTTATATCGATAGGATGTCATTGAAAAACTGTAGTGTCCTCTAATGTACAAACGCATTGCTAGGTGTGCGCATAGTGTGCCATAGGTTGAAGTTAATAGCAAACGTCCAATGCCATAGTGGCAATATGAATTGAAGTTGTTAAAATGCTGTCACCAGGGGCCAATTTCAAAGCCCAGCTTAGCACAAAAATTTGCCAACCATGAAATTTCTGTCTAATAATGAAAACAGGATTAACAACCAAATGTCCACGTGTTGTATATCACTTGTGAAAATATAATTCTTTGCCTGTTGTTTGCTGACCATGAACATCAAATGGAATTTTTAATGGCGGTTTGTTTTATTGACCAAGACATTTTATGCTAAGCAGATTTTTTGTGCTTAACAGCTCCATGAAACTGGCCCCAGATGGTGCTATGTACTAAAGCTGGTAAAATGTTGACATCATGTAGTACCATGGAGTGAAGCTTGTAAAATTCTGACATCAGGGTGACATATTGAGCTGAGGTTCGTAAAATGCTCATAAAAACCTGGTTCCAAGGATAAAAGTTAGTAAAATTGTTGTACTATTGTGGATCCAGCATTTGAAACTAAAAAAGATCTGATACCACAGTCATACATGTGCTATGAATTAAAGTTCAAGAATAATTTTTTGGTACGAGGAACCATGAACACTATCAGAATGCTTTATAGCTCCAAATCTCCCAGATTTGGAAGGAAAAATTTGGGCTAGGAAATAGGCTACAGTTAATGAGGCATGAACTTAAACCCTTGTGTAAAGTCTGTCTAGTTATAGGCAGACAAAACAGGGGCTGAGTGAACTGGCAAAGGTCAGTGTACTTTTCAGCAACTTTGATTCGCTGGACACTGGCAGAAATCCCTGCAAAATCACTCCAGGTACAATTAAACAAACAACTAAGCCTGTCAAACGTGTCAATTGTCAAATTAAGTGCTTTCCAATGCATAAATATATCAAGGGGAAAACATTTGGGTAAACAAACCAAGAATTTGAAGTTTTTGGAGGGATTGGTATATTTCCCAATTCACAAATTGTGAAATATCCTTGTGAAATTGGGTGCGTTGGCCATGAGAACTGGAAATGTATAATTCGGAGTCACTGGGTCGGAAACGTTGGCATCAACAAACCCACGAGTCGTCATAATATTTACAAAAAGTCTGTGGAATGGGATATTTTTTTCTGTGGAAATAAAAAAGGGAAAGAAAAGTACAGGCCAGAAGGACTATAAGGTCAAGGGGAAACACGTAGGTGTACGAAATATTCATTGACTTGCAGTTTAGTGCGGGTAGAAACACTTCACGTCCTTGGAGCGCATTGTGGGTATTTGGTAACATTCTCAATTTATTGCGTGCTGATCAACGGTGCGTGAAACACGCAATAATCGTGACAGTTTATTGTTTACGTCGTCGGTGGGATATAAATAGTTATATTTGGGGAGTGGAATTTTGCTTTTGTTTAATTATAAAGAAAGCTATTCCACACATGACAACACACCAATCATTATTAGGCGACAAATATGTTGGAATAGGATCTACGCTCGATGCCTACCAAGGTTATGTACGTTCATTCAAAAAATAAACGTCATAGGCAATACAGTAGGCCCTATACCAAAGAGTTGAATTAACCCTAACCCTATGTACAAGACAAGAGCTGCTTACCACACAATACCACAGTCTCCACAGGGGAAATTGATCATAAACCATGCATTGCCACACAAACTACACTATGGTATATTGTGGTATTCAGGATACCATACTTAATCACAGGAAAAACCAGGAGTCGATTTTACAAAGCACTAGTAATCTTAAATATTAATCAATCTTAATTGGTATGTGGATCGGTTTGCGGAAACAACATGTAAGAATCGTTCATACTTTCCCACTTATATTTCGTCTGCAGTTCTCGTAATGTCTCCTAAGAGGTCTCCTGATGATGACTAGAGCATACTAGTCAAAACATTGAGACCTTACGAGAAGTGCGAACGAAATAGAAGTGCAAAAGTACAAACAATTCTTACATGGTGTTTCCGCAAACCGATCCACATACCAATTGTCACCATGCAAAGCCTCAAATCTTTTTTCAATCTTAATTGCTAAGCAAATTACGATGTCACAATACAAATCGCTATGGTGATCCCCAGATTAATCTTAGTGCTTTGTGAAATCCAGCCCATGTGTGGTACATTGTGGTATGGAGGTGGGTTAGGGTTAATAACAGTCAAAATATTAATGCGACTACTAAGACGTATGATCACTGTACCAGTATATTTATACCATAAAAGTTGTTTATCACTGAGAGAAATTAACATCATGGCTTGTTGTAGCAAAGAGATAACTAGGGGCCTTTAAGAAACCAGGCTTCAAGCTATAGGCTTGGGACTTATTTTAAGCTATCGCCATTTGAGGCCCACAAAATGAAATGAAGGGATTGGGCCAAAAGACAAAGCCAAAGAAAGGCTCCAACTTCGCCATGTATCTCAAGCCCTTCATTTCATTAAGGACACAAAACGGCGGTAGCAAAATAAGTCCCAAGTCTAGCCTCAAGCCTCATTTCGTAAAGGCACTAGATAACCTCTTACAACATCTTCTTGAAAAATATCATGTATTGTCATCTACCCTCATAGATATTAAAGGAAAAGTTCACCTGGTGTTTTCAGAATATTGGGGAATGGTTGTACTGACGCAAGTACAATATGCTTATGACAATAGGTAGAAGGGGGGGGAGGGGGTCATTAATTTAATTATTTTGTTTACAACTCTGTGCATGGCAAATGTGTGCACAGCCTCAACAGAGCAAATTGAAGTCGCTTGCAAACGGAAAACAACGAAGTCCAGCCATTTTGTTATTCTGATGCACACCTCCAAGTTCTTCTAATTAGCACCTCTTCTTCTAATAAGCACATCTGACAAAGATTAATCAGCATTTCTTTCAAAGATGTGATTAAAATGTAATCATAATTTTGTTTTCTGTGTATGATACATGTTACTGTCTCAACAGTAGAGGAGAACATACTTATAGTTATGTCTTCACCAGCTTCTTCAACATTCTCATCAACTGGGGCCAATTTCATAGAGCTGCTTAAGCACCAAAATTTGCTTAAAACACCAAAACCCTTGGTAAATAGAATCAGAATGCCAGCCAAAACTCCTTGTGAATGTTATGCTCAGCAAACAATGGCCGAATACAAGTCAAAAGCAGTAAACATCACATGAAAAATTGGTTGGCAATCCCGTTTGATCAAGGAAGACTTTTCATGCTTAGAAGCAAATTTTGTGCTTAAGCAGCTATGAAATTGGCCTCTGGTTAAATTTGATGCGTAACTTACAATTGTCATGAATATTTATACAGATGAAATTGATCATTTAGTTTATAAATTTCAGTATTATGTCCCTTTATCATGCTGTAAACAGACTCGTATAAAATTAAAAACTTCTCAAACTATTTTGATATTTTGATTGGAAGTAAATAAGCCAAACTGATAAAAATCGGAAATATAGATGGGATATATTTTTAACAATCACTCGATCTTGATAATGTTGAAAGAAAAAAACCAATATCTTAATCTCGATCGGCATACTTGGAATTGAAAACTGTCAATTAATGTGAAATTCAATACCACACGAGCCTCTACACAGATCAACTGAGATTTGTTGTTGTTGTTGTTTTTTATATTACGGAGCGAAAGATTCCTTAGGTTAAACAAGAAAATAAATTATAATTGATAAACCACGAATTAGTCATTATTATAATTCCATGTGGGGGAGGAGAATTCAACCGTATTATAAATAATCACAGGCCGTATTTTGATGAAATTCTTTGTGGATGTGATTTTTATGAATGAAAATCTGACAGTACGTACCTTTCACACAGGAATATTATTATCCTACCAAAATCCAGACAGCACACGGGTCGTAAAAAAAAAATCTATTGATCTCTCCGGGGCGAATTATTCAATCCAAGTCACTGGGATGCAACGATGGCGCACCGGCCCCGATCATACGAAGCAGCAGAACACATGCTGGTTTTATGCATTATAGTCCCGTGTGTCTTGCATGCCCATCGTAGACCCGATACAGTACTGTGAAGAGATACCACTGGGTTTGACAGTGGTGAAGGCCCTGGCTATGAGTGAAACAACACCACACACAGTGTGTGTGGGATGGTGGGATGAACCAGGCAGGGTCTACGTACATGTACCAACTGTGTATACATGTACACACAATGACTGTAATGTATGGCACGTGTGTGGCTCGCGCTCACTGCCTTAATGGGGACCCCCTGCGGAGCATGCATTATTCATGAGATTGGGGGGAATTTCTTGTCTGTTTTTTCATTGATGGTATGGAGGAAGGTTGTATACATTATAGTTAATTATCATATTAGGTGATTAATGGACCGGGTATGATGAGACAAGTGTAGGAGCTTATACAGCCCACGCATGGATGACCATGTCATCGTGTATGCATAGAATTATAATCGTGTCAGCTTATCATGCAGCTCTTGCTGCATGTAGGTCAGGTCTGCCTTGCAGTATTCAGCTTAATCTTCCTCCTGTTCGAATCCCACCCAGGGTACAATATGGTTTCGTAACCAGATTACACAAGTTTCACCATTGCAATGAAAATTTTTTATGAATTTTCAGGAATATTACATGTACAATCTTCCCTGCAAGCAATGGAACAGTATTAAATTTGTTTCCCTTCATAATTTTTTTTCTACAAGAATAGCAAATAGAAATGGACAAGGCTTGATTTGGACAATAACCCAGCTTGTCAAGAACATTACATGGACCAATTTCATAGAGCTGCTTAAGCACAAAATTTCCTTAAGCATGAAACGTCTTCCTAGATCAAACAGGATTGCCTTCCAAATTTCCATGTGATGTTTACTGCTTTTGACTTGTATTCGGCCATTGTTTGCTGAGCATAACATTCATAATGATTTTATTGACCAAGACTTTTAGTGCTTAAGCAATTTTTTTGTGCTAAGCAGCTTTATAAAATTGGCCCCTGGGCAGCCAGACCTGCTTATGAGAGCCACATCTTAGTTTAGTGTAAGAATACAACTTTCCTGTATAAAACTGTAATGTGAATTGGGAGTTTTAATAAACAGTCGGGCTAGTACACGAACAAGGAGATCTAGTGGACCAGACAAGAAAAGAGTTAGCGCTAGCTCTGACAAAATGACATTTTCAATACATGGAAGGAAATTTCATAACAAACGTCATGACAATGCCCCGCAATGAATGGGATGCTCGTTTCCATGGTAACATTCATGTTGAATACATGATCGTCATGGTAGTAACAACAGACCCTGCAATTTTGTTCAAGGTTAGGCCTTTGTGTGCCGGGAGTGATTCATAGTGTGTATTGTGATTGTCAAGAGCAAAAGCATAAAAGAAACAAAATGTCTATCTTTTTTTTAACCTTATTGCTGCAATCAATACCGGTACTTCATATTACGGGGGGGAAAAATTGGGAAAAAATTGAGAACAAAGGTAGACCATTAAATATCTTGTAATATGTCATTTCAACTGAGGCAGATGTTGTGCCCGACTTCAGGTTTTAAGGTTGTGGGGTAGAAAAATAATACTCAGCAGATTTTTATGCTAAGGACAATTCAGCAAAGTACCAGTCAAAAACAACACACATTAAATTAGAGTTCGGCTGGTAACATGTTTTTACTAAGCAAGTATTTCATGAAGATATTAAGCACCAAAAAAGGATTTACAACAATTTGCCCATGTGAAAAGAGGCTGCTAAGTCAAATTCTAAATAATCCTCTTGTGCCCAATTTGAAGGCTTTTGCTTAGCATGGAAATCACAGATTTTGGTTAGCAGCCTGTTTTTACTATTTAAGACACTTCCTTGCTTAGCAAATCTTAAATTTGCTTAGCAACTAGCGCACTACATAACACTGTTCCTAATGTCCTTGTGACTGCAAGTGGTTACAGAACTAAAAGGTTTGCAAATTGAACCAGCTATAAACAAAACACTTCAATTTTTTACTTATTGCCAATTTGAACAAATTTGATTTTCATATAAACCGTGCAATGATAGCTAGACCAAAGTGCACTCGTGCTTTATAAAAAAAGGCAGAACTATAATACAATTAAGCACTTTGTACAACACAACCAATTAAGTTGATGGCATTTTGTTTCCCTTTTTCTATTCCTTAGCCAGTTACGTGAACCTTTTTTCTAATTCAAGAGACGGGAGTGGTCTGTTTGTAGTCTGGGGGTAAATTAGTGCATAGGAATCGATGAATGTGTGCGTCACACCTTCCTATTAGTGATTATGTAATGGAGACCGACTGACAAGTGTTCTACAGATTGAGTGGAATATGCTACAGGAATCTTTGACTTGGTTGGGAAGGGGGTCGATGGGCAATCATGATTATTAAATTGTCTCATTTATTTCATCTTTTTTGTATATTGTTAAACAATTTTCTTAGTGCATGGATGTTTACTTTAAAGGTAATATCATACTTTGGTAGCATACCAAAACAGAAATCGTCACAGATTTACCTATAACTTACAGGGTTTAAAGATGGTGATGGTAGAAATGTACCGTTAACAATTGTTCAACCTGAAAAACTGTATTTATCCAGAAAGAGTAAAACCAAAAGTCCAAAAATAATTTTGATCTTTGGTTGATCAAATTATCCTGTGAAAAAATCTAAAAAAAAATACTGTGGGCGTTTTTCACTGTTTTCTCAAAAAGTGGGCACCGTTTGGAACTGGGAATTTCACAGATGACTGTTACTGTATCTTTCTTGATAGTTTTGCCCATGAATCTGCATTTCCTTGACAAACCCAAAGCATGAAAACAAAGCACCAGTAAAACATTTCATTTGATATTCATGGTCAGTGAACAATGTTCAGCCAGAGAACAAGTGATACACGACACATGGAAATTTGGTTGTTAATCCTGTGTTTATTATTAAAAAGACAGAAATTTCATGGTTAGCCAATAATTTGTGTGTTAAGCAGGGTGGTGAAATTGGACCATGGTCTCAAAAATCTTCAACACAGCTTTAACAGCTGATGATAGAAGTGCGTGATACCCTTCAAGGAGGGAGATTATGCAGGGATGAAGCAAGTGACGGGATCCCAAGATTCATTATTAGAACTCCAACAGCAACTTAAAGTTGCAACTACAGCAATTCTTCTCATACTGGAAGCTAAAATATGCAAGAGACTGACAAAGAGTTAGACTAGACTGTCCTTGTTAAGATGAAAAAATGTGCAGAATAAGACAACAGATATTTCATGCTTTGATATAAGAGCTAGTGAACGTCACTTGCAGCTGTTAGGTGAATTTTGCTCAGAGCTCATCGGAGATATCGCTTCAAAGAGACATTGTAAAACAGACCGATTAATCTACATTCTTATATTCTTTCCATCAAGTCAGGTCACTGTATAGAAACAGATTTCATTTGCATCATCCCCAAGAACAATTCCGATCATCGTCCGTTTATTCAGAGTAGGTCTATACGTCAAAAAAAGGCAACAATTTGCTGTCGCTCGAGTGTATGTTATGATTTAAAGCACAGGCAGACATTGACATCATTGACTTCATTCCTATCAGTTCGAGGGGCTTGCTTGCTTGCCTCTCTCTCGTGCTAGGGAGATGAAGATCCATCAGCGGTGGACATGTTTCCAATTGCCAGGGATGCTGAGAAATGGGTACTGGTGGGGGGTTGGGGGCTTCGTTGCTCTTGATACCTAATGAGCAAGCCACATTGGGCCAGGAAATATACACAGGGATGCTTAAGGGGTAGGGGGGAGAGAGAGAGCTCGTCTCTCAACAGACCACGCATTTGCTGGCTTCTTGCAGAGAGAGAAGTAGGGCCTAGGAAGCAGCCAAGACAAGATGAAGGTACTGGAGGGTCGTCAATTAATCAAAATGGGGTCATCGTCAATAAACACTGGTACCCGAAAACTCTCCTGGAATTGTTGCTAGTTAAATAAACAACTTGTCGACCAGTTTAGCTCTTTCCTAATTCCCAACAGGGAATGGTTTGAGGTGAATAACATCCTTTATGAAAAACGATAAGGGAAATTACATTTCGTGTGAGGCATGTGTATAATTTATGGACTGTTCTGAAATTTAATATGTTCGGAAAGTAAAGTTGGTAGAGCACTGGTATGGTATTCCGGGGGTAGCAGGTTCAAATCCCAAATCCCACTCAAGTCAAAATGTCTTTGTTCACTTTTCAATGATTTAAAAAAGTACATCTCAATTTCTTTTGATTACCCTTAACCCTTTACACTTAGCACACAAGACAAGAGCTGCTTACCACACATTATTCATTAATTACCACAGTCTCCGCAGGGGGACTGGATCACAAAACCATGCATTACCACAAAAACCATACTGTAGTGTATTGTGGTAATCGGGATACCACACTTTCCACAGGAAAAACCATGAGTGTAAACTGTGGCATGCAGGACGTTAGAGTTAAAAGTGAATTAAAAGTACTACATTTATGAGCTATTACGTAAACAAAGAGGAAGCTGCAGGCTCTTCAACAAATTCCAAATTTTATCATCAGCTGATGAATAATTTGACATTTGAAGGTGAGAAGGCATTCCTTAGTCATCCTTCTATCGGTCAGATCAACATCTAATAAAGATTTCAGGGGTCGATTTCACGAAGCCCTACGATCGATCGTAACTCGAGTTACGATGGATAACCCATTGTATCCTAAGACTTCTAAACATGGAGCTGCAATGTATCACAAGTGTTACGATTGATAGTAAGTTACGATAAGTTTGGTGACATCGACCCCAGATGGCGTAAGGGAGCTTTAAGGGGAATGTTTGAAAACAAGCAAGGAGGGGTTCTCCACTTCATCCGGGTCTTACGTTGGCCAGAAATTAGCAACAGCTGGCAACTCTTCAGCCCGGGGAGGCTGCAAATGAAGACCGACAAACCCGACTGACTCGGTAGAAACTCTTTGCGAGCAGGCATACCAGCTCATCGCGATTAAATTACTCGTTAAATTATCGCTCAGTGAATTAGAATCCAGCAAGGATATTTTATATGAAAGCATAAGATGAACCGTGCATGGGATCAGGACGATGTAGGGTCACGAGGCCAAAGTTATTCGAACTGACGAATTAAAATAGCTTTACTGACAGAAATATCGAGCACTGCCAAACCCATATGAATCAATTGGGGTCAAACATGTTGATAAATTCAATTCATTCATTTAGAGAAGAAATTGTTTCTCCCAAACGAAGGTAATAAAATATGATCATGAACTTGCGGCCAATGTACTGTCAAAACACACTGATTGAACTTTAACACACTGGTGTCAACTGGGTAATTATGTAGAATTCGCACAAGGTTACTACCATTGCATAAACTATACCATTGGCAGGCAACTTAAGTACAATTGCACCAGAGAGCATCTTGAAGCTTCATAGGGGTCCAGACCCCATGCGGTACATGAATTCCCTGCATGATATCAACACTAAGGGAAGATTACTGTTGACACCATTTCATTTGACTGAAATGCGACTACATACATCTAGTACATCTCAATTCAAAATTTAATTTCCTTTTCCTACCAACCGCATCCTACAATATGGCAGTAAGGCTCAATGCTTCAAAGTATAGTTCTTTCACCGGCCGACAAAAAGATTTCACAGATTTTGTCTCCAGATTCAACCTTTTGCATGAGCTGAATTCTCACACTTAATTTTTACACAGTGATATATTTTTCAATATATTTGGGGCATCAATTTATCACAAGCCCTGAGCCATTTTCTCTCTCAACCTCCCTGGATCTGATACAAGACCTAGGATTCTGACAGAAAAAAATTACATCACCACCACGGACCGTGATTTTATTCCTGTCAGCAGAAAAGAGCATGCCTAGTAAAAAATGTTACATTTGGATCTGAGAGCATGTAATCTATGTTAAAAACACAAGTCTCTTTCCGCACAGCCCTACCCTGGAGTATAGATAGTACTTAGTAATAGTCATCGGTATAATCCTTCCCCCTAGCCCTGATTTGGTGAGTGAGCTCAAATTGAGCGGAATGCTTGCCCTTTCCCTATAAGGCAAACTGCCCAGACCCTGGCCTGGTCGGTTACTCCTTGTTTTTTTACTGTCCTCACCTGCTTGGAGGGCATAATCTGTCCAAAATGTCATTGCACAAGACAGTAAATGTGTCTGGGGCAGTTTGAGGGACTTCACTCCCTGTTATGAAGTGCATATCATTATTAACCGACCCCCTGGGTATCTAGGCACACAACCTTCTATCAAAAGCCGCATGCTATGCAGTGTCTGGACATGGTATTTTGTTCTCTGTACTTTGGCCAAAATGGGTCGCCCTTGATGGCTTACCATAATGTTTGGTCCTACTGACCTATGTCCTTCAAAATCCACTAAACCATGCCATGGATTTGGATCTGCAGCCAATTTCACGGCCCTGCTTAGCACAACAATTTGCTAACCATGAAATTTTGGTCTTAATGAAAACATGTCAATACAAGTAGCAGCCTTTGAGAAAGATCCTGCTAGGATCGAAACACGTCAGGCCCTCCTAACTCCAAGCATTTTAATGAAAACAGGATTAACAACCAAATTTCTATGTTTTGTGATAGTATCACTTGTTATTGTTCTTTGGCTGTTGTTCGCTGACCATGAATATCAAATGGAATTTTTAATGGTGCTTTGTTCTATTGAGCAAGACATTTCAGGCCGATTTCATAAAACTTACGACGCGTCACAGAGTTAAGACGCATCCTTTCTCTATGGGCTCACCGCATAGATGTGACGCGTCGCAGCTAGGACGCATCGTAAATCTAGTTGCGACGCGTCGCAGAGCTTTATGAAATCGGCCCCTGAACAGCTCCATGAAATTGGCCCTGGTTTATGCATAACATCAAAATAACACTGAAAGCAGAATTTTTCCTAAAACCCCAACCGATGTTGTCTGACATTAGAATTATTCAGAGATGCAGCAAATTCTGAGAGCTCTTAGAAAATCAGCCCATAGCCTAGAAGTAAGGTAAGGTGCATGCTTCTTTGCTTCCGATATCCTCTGTGAGTTTGTTTGACTTGAAGGAGAAACTGATGGGAGGATTTGGACAAGTTATCGCTGCTGGCTTGTTTTCATTCAAGCAATTGAAGCCGGGATCTTGTTTCTGTCCCTGTAGTTTACCTCCAGCAAAGTGCATTCCATGTTTATAGTCCCTTTATAGTCCAATAGAAAGTCATTCCTGAAGATGCGGAATAAAACTGCATTCCTTAATTGATGATTATATCAAAGTCATTGAAATGTGAAGTAAAATTGACTAGAGTGGGATTCGAGCCTGGCACCTATGGAATACCATACCAGTGCTCTACCAATGGAGCTATCCAGCTCTACGTTGGTGGTGTCCAAAATTTCCAATAATCTTTGATCGTTTGCTAGTCAGAAGCCATGTAGCCACTCATGCACATACTGCTATATTTAGGCCTCAGTCACATATTTTTTTTTCCAAATATAGTCTAGCAAATTCTAATATGTTGTCCACCTTTGATCATATCCTCTCATCCATTTATGTGTACATCTTTAACTTGCATATTCTTGTCCTCTTGTCATTTAGCCTTGGATAAAGATTCTGCTGGATCAAAATGTGTCAGGCCCTCCTAACTCCAAGTAAATTCAATTCGTTATGGCCTATTTTTGTGCTTATGGGCATTGCTTTGCGTGAAATCTATTTCATGGAATCTGTAAGCAAGATTTTCGTCTAGCGAAGAATTTCTAGGGTAACCGTGATTATTTTCTGCTAACGCGATGTCATATACATTCTGCAGAAAAACCTTGCTTACCATTACCAAAAAGGAAATTCTCTCATGAAATATGCTAACCGTAACCAAAAAAAAGTTTGCTAACGTAAGCGAAGAATTTTTGCTTACGGTGAAATTGGGCCCCATGATAGTATCAAGTATTAGGCCTGAAAAACTGCACAGTGCCTTTTCAATATAAAACATTAACATTGTTGGATATTTTCCATGATGAAAAGAAGCTCCACCAAAAAACAAAACCAGCCAAATCAAATTAGTATTCAGTCTGACTTACACTAAACTGCTGACTGCTATTTCATGAGGTAAAGCATCACCAAATGAGGAGGGATGTTTTTTTTTTCCTTCAGTTGCTGGATTCTCTTCTCTCAAGGCAATAACTAGGTGATGATAGGCTGGTGTTGTAATACAATAAGCAGACACACGTATCGGATGTCATACATGGTATACTACACACCAATGGCTTCAATATCACCATACACAAGTATTATATGATGTCTACATGTGCTTTTAGGTCATACAATATTCAGCAAACCGATGCTATATAACCCAGCTTCGGAGCACTTATTACTTACACATGTCATATTTTGTTTTATAAATTTACACAGATGTGTGAATTTTATTGTTTCCAGACACTGTTAGACGTGAAAATGTAAGTGAATGTGTATTTATGGTTTGGGCACAAATGTATGCAAAATTTGCAAGAAAGCATATGTGAACAAGTGCAAAACACATACACAGATGTGTTAACAATTATGAGTCTGCAAAAAATAATAAGAACAATATTGTATATGAACAATATGTACTTATTACATACGGAAAATATACACAAACAAAATATCATGTAAGAGGAATAGGTTTTAACGGAGACAAATTAGTATTTGTCCCAAAAATGAATAAAAATGGTGTACCATTGAGGTACAATTACAAACCTTTAAATGCTTGTACAATTTGCATAATTGTATGCGAGGCTGCTGCTAGAAATATCAACTTCATTAATCTCTCTAATCAAATGTTTACTTTTTTCTTTTCAAATAATTTTAGTTTAGGAGGTATTTTTCAATATCAAAACAAAATGAGAATTCCATAATCTGTTTTCAAATCTGTGAAATTATTAGAAATATCACATAGGCCTATTTGAAATTACATGCATTTTACATGGTGTTCACTCATTTCATGGTTCCTTACATCACACATGAAATTCTTCAGCCAAAAATAAATTAACCCACAAAAAATGTGTACTAACTGAAGGCCAAAATGATGACAAATTGTGTAGAAATGAATCAGCCATGTTTAGCATAATGCTGTACATGTGTGGAGACAGTCAAGGGATAATTATGTGAAAGCTGTATATTGTAATAAGATTCTCATGCGCTCACAATGCGGCTCCACAATAACACGCCAACTCCACCATGTAAACCAAAGTGAGACCTCTATAGTCTCAGGAGGTTTAGTATCTGACTCACGGAGAAGGCACTGCATCCAGCCAGTCTTTTTATCACAAGGAATATTGAGCAAAACCCAGAGTTGGGAACCAGTGAGTGCGCCCTCTTGTGAGTAACATTGTCCATGTCATCATCATTACTTCTAAGGCGTCTTGTAAAATAAAATCCTGTGTACAAATCTTGCTGTTGGGGCTGTATTTGGCCAAAATTGGGATGAAAGTTACCGAATGGAAGAACTTGTCTCGTAAAGACATCATCATCGTCAAAATCATTCTGGACTTTTGATTATTTGAGATTTCTTGTTGACACTTGGTAAGCCTACATGTGAAAAAGCAAGTTCAAGAGAATGAAATACAAATTCTACTCACCATCTGAGTCGCTGTCCGAGGACCTGGGTTTATATCTGCTATCTTCTCATCGACTACAAAAGGAAAAAGACAGAGACAAGATTGAATGTTCCACACGGATCCACAATCTATCTAGAACAACAATATGCCAAAAGACAGCAATGCATACACTCCTTCTATTTTCTTCATGCCTCTGTGAAAGGCCTGGATAGCTCAGATGGCAGAGTGCTGGTAATGTCAGTTAATGGGTAAATGGCTTCAGACTGGCACTCTGAGCAAAGATAGTTGTCCATAGGGAGGTCCCATCATAGGGCTGGATAGCTCAGATGGTAGAGTGCTGGTATGGCAGTTAATGGGCTAAGTGGTTTCCGACTGGCATCAAAGTTAGTTGACTATTGGGAGGCCCCATCATAGGGCTGGATAGCTCAGGTGGTAGAGTGCTGGTACGGCAATAAATGGGTGAAATTGTTTCTGACTGGCATCCTGAGCAAAGAGAGTTGACTATAAGGAAGTCATATCATGGGCTAGATAGCTCAGGTGGTAGAGCACAAAGTGCAGTAATCTAGTGGTTTCAGGTTCAAGTCCTGGTTGAGTCAAAATGTTCTTAGCTAATATAAACCACCAGAGTAGTAAATTAAAAGGGACACATCAATGACTAGTATGGTGCAAGCTTAGAAAACCCAATCAGAGACATCAAAGTATAAATTCACTTCAAAATCTTGAAGTCCATCCCACAATGACCATATTTAGTTCCAATGGTCTTGCCTTTAAAACTGTCAATCAGCTGTGCCTAGAAATAGTCATATTACCATCTCTACAATTTTTTAAGCTCCTCCCATTCTGACCATGGGCTTGGAAGTTGTCATAAGAAATGTCTGCAACTTAAGCTCCTCCCACTATGACCATATTTGGCATGGAAGACTTATTCCTCAATTACTAGAGCCAAAGAATCCAAGATTAAGTTCTGCAACTTAACCCTTTCACAGAGACCATTTGGATAAATTCTTGAGTACAATACTGTCAATCACTAAGACCAGAAAAGCCCCATTGGCAGAGTCTTCAACTTATGCTCCTCCCATTATGACCATATTTGGATTAAGAATTCTTGCCTTCAACACTTGCCACCCAATCAGACTCAGTATTAAGTCTCATTGGCGGAGTGTACAGCGTAAGCTCCTCCCACTTTGACCATATTTGGCTTAAGGAATACTTACTGACAGCTTCAATCACTTGGGCCAGTATGACCCCATTGGTAATGTCCACCTGGAGGTCAGCGATGAGATTCTTACGCCCCGCCTTCTCCAGGAAGTGATTGGCCCAGTCCGTGTAAATCTGTAGAAAACAGAGCAAAAAAGACAGAAATAACATCAATATTATGCCTCTTAACAAAATTCTGAACCTTCAGAACTCCAAATAATGATGATCAGATGGCGTAGCGTTCATTCATAAAGCATTGCAGGACTATGTGATATGCATAAGATCCACTCACTCACAAGCTATGAACTGTGTTTGTGACACAGACAAAAACATGAAGTGTGCCCTCGTGTGGCCAAAACTTTCACATCCAAAACTCCCATGGACTAAAAACTCAGCAACACAGTAACTCCCATAACTGTTAGATGGGCTTTGGTCCACAGACAAACAAAACATTTTCTTTGTCAGTGTTAGAGATTCTGTCCCGTCAGTTTCAAATTAATTAATTAATTGTTTAATTAATTAATTAATTTATTTATTATCATTTTCCTTTCTTCTTAAATATGGAAGTTAAGGCACCAGCGGATTCTGATGTTTCTGCAACCTTCATGAACTTTAGTTGTAGGAGAAAAATGCTTAGCACATTAAAATTCTAATTAAGCAAGAAACTGGTACAAGAGTGCTCAAGACATGGCGTTTTAGCTAAAAACCTATTTTTCCAACCAAAATGTGTCAGGCTTCAAGTGAAAAAAAATACTGTCCCTATCACGATATTAACATACAAAAGCCTGTTACCTTCCTTCAAATTTGCTCGCTCATTTTCAAAGGCCTCAAATGTCGTGGAATCGATAAACCCGACAAAAAGAATGTGCCGCGTAAAAACACCAGAGGGCTCCATTCACAGGGATCATGCTTCCCTCATTGCTCAACAGATAGTGTCTTGTTAACAACATTTGGAGGAAGAAAAAAAAAAACTCCGACTGAAGAATGATGTTGTGGAGGGTAAAATTAATCAAACGTTATCATCGATTCTTTTGAAAGAGCACCTTTGCCCCGCAGGCAAAGGAGGGTATTTGTTCAGCAAACAGGAGCCGAGACCTATCCAGGGTTCGGTGAGACGAGAAAGTATGCCTTCCTCCAAGAATACCTCATGATTTGTGGAGAGGAGAAAGGCAAACCTCAACCAATCTCAGACAACTATTAGTTCAGTTGCTGGGTAAAAAATACTAGACCATCCTAGAGAGAGTTGAAGTACCTGGATGAATCCTGTGGATAAATACTTTGGGAAGCTTAGAGAGGGGTTGAATTATTTGCGATGAGGAAGGGATCGAATACCAAGTGGAATCTGAAATGCCTGTTTAAGGCTCTTGAAGAGGGGTCTGGTAAACAGAACCCAAGTTGATAGGAATCCGCCCTTCATCCTGATAGATGCTGATGTAACCTTTCACTAAAGTCTATGGGACTACCGTAACAGTCCTATAGAATCCATTCAAATGCACTAGATCTTTCCAAGACTTCAAACTTGTTTCCACATTCATCAACTGAAACCCGAAACATATCAGCTACTTTTAATAGGGCAATTCTACCCTGATGTTATACCTTGTGGCATAGTTAAGACTTATTCATGTCAGTTATGAGAGTTAGAGAATACCCACACGTGCTATGTAACATACAACAGAAACATTACACAGAGGGGTATGGTGCAACATTTCTAGCATATTTGAGGGGGTAGACTGCTGGTCAAAAACACATAAATCAATGAGTTGGCTTTATAGTAATGTGGTGTCACATTCACTGATAATGTATGGTATCATATCGATGCATCGTACCTCTGATAAAGGCCTAACTACAGAATCAAACCAATAATATCATCTAATGACCATGTCTGGATCCACATCTTCACAATTGATGGATACATGCATTCTATCAAAAGTCTGGTCCTCATTCCTTGTACACCTTGACACATTTTGACAGTAGTCTGCCAATAAGCATTGCTAACCACATAAATAACAATTAAGGATGTCACAATCTGCTTGTTTTGTTATAGGTTTTTGATTAAATGCATAAAACAGGATCAGTAAAGGTGACAGAACAGCTGCAGACTGTTCATAATTTGATTTGTCATGGAATAAGAACAAACCTGTGAAATTTCCAGCTCATGACATGTCATCATTGGAAACTGTAGAAAACTGTGAAAAACGCTCACGGTATTTTCAAATCTATTCACAGAAGTTTGTATCTTACCCCGAGATCAAAACTGTTTTCGGTTGTTGTTCAACTTATTTCTGGGAAAAAAAGCATTTCAGGCGGAAACATTTTTAACAATTATGTTTGTACCAGGTCCATCTTCATATCCTGAAAGTTATACGTAAATCTGTGAACATTTCTGTTTGGGTATGTTACCAATCCTGTACAGTAACTTTAAATGTGGACTTCACAGCACGCAATCAGTTTCTAATTTCAGAGTTATGCTTTTACAATAATATTAATCATTCTTCTTATAATTGCTCGTTTCCATGGCAATCAAAGACAATTCTATGGTTTAATGACCCACAGCCCTGACCCTCCAAACACAAAACACTCCCAACTAGCTTGAACAAATCATTAAACTTTGACAGAGCTCCAGCATTATTATTCATGGAGGCAAAGTAATAACTAACAGACTAAATGAAAAGAAAACCTAAAAGCCGCTAAAATATGAATGTCAATATTGACGGGACGAGACTGGTAAATTGCGCGTACCGCTGACCGCAAGCTATTAAAAAAATCCATCATTTGTCTGTTTGTCAAGCTAAAAACACTTCTGAGTGCTGAGAATGTAATTAATATGCACCCCATGCTCTGTCATTAAACAGTAAAATAGTCCCAAGGGGTTTTTGTAGTAATTCCAAATGAAAATACAATGAAAAAGTCAGAATATGGTCGGCTTTTTACAAAAGCACCTTTCCAGTAGTCATAATTTAGCAAAATTCTCAGTGAACTATGATTGTAATACTTTCATGGGTATGGGATTTTGCTTGAGCGAGTAATATATTCCACTCGGGAGGGATTTAAACAATATGTTTTTTTTTCTGCCCGTGCTCAAACACCTGACCTTTAAGACAGTGTCACAAATATGTGTCAGTTATTTCCATAACAATGTATCCAATACATTGTAAGGTGTAACAGCTTGTGTATACATATTGTATACATAAACAGTAAGTCTTGTGTGCTTAAAGATGCATCGCTGGTTTTATCCTAAAGTTATATTAAAAAAAGAGTGAAAGTTTCATGCAACTCATTTACAACAGTACAGTACAGGTATTGGTAACAAACCGAAACAGAAATGTTCACAGATTTACTTATAACTTACACGGTATAAAGATGGACATGATAGAAAACCCCTGCTAAAATATTTCTGCTATTATGTCTTTCACAGGTTTTTTATTTTATGTACCGTGCTGGATTAGACAAAGTGTGAGTGCTGTTCTGTGACCATTACCAATCATGTATTATACCTTTAAAACTTTCTTTTTATACCATGTCAAAAACATCTGCAAAATGTCAATCTGATTTAAGGAAATGACATCAAACAGTATATGTCTCATTAAAATTTCAAAGGTGGTTGTACTTTTATATTTATGCTTATCTGTCTCAGATGTTACAATTAGTCCATCAACTACATCATTGCTTGGCAACATGGTCGCTTAGCAATTCCATCCTGGGTTGGATAACATGTTGGTGATAAACTTGTCATGAAATGCGTGCAGGAATATTAAAAGTAGGGGCAGCAAATTTAATTTGAAGACAAAATGATGAAGTTAAGGGATTGAAGTGTTGTGAGTTTTTATATTGGATGGTCATGACAGCGAAATGACAGTGACTTTATTGAGTTTGGATCATATATTAACAGAGGTAGATGAGAGACTCCATTGGATTGGATGAGCATTACCGGATTTCAATTCCTTATCGCGACTTCTTCTCTCTCAATGGGCCTTTTTGAAATGGAGGCTCTGGCTCTGGCTCAGGCTCAGGGTCCGGCACCATGTCATGAATCCTTTCTGAAATAACAGGTATCAAAATAGTGGCTTTTGGCTGCGGTTTTGAAGGTTTGATAAGGAAAAAAGAGATTCAGCTTCAATGAAAATGGAGACGTTAATAATATAATGTTCAGACTGAGAATGTAGAAAGGTTGGGCTTATTTGCAGAAATTTACTTTTCTAGGTTGGGTACCTATGGCAAAGTTTTTCTTTTCCTTTTTCGCCCCTTTATTGCAGTTGGTAAAGACAAAACAGAATTTGCCCTACAAATTCTCCACAAAAAGTGGAACAATTTACAAAGCTTGCGAGGGCAGCCGAAATACTATGGCTCAAAATGGAGAAGGCCTAGTCATAAAAATTAATCTTCTGTATTAAAAAGCATCAATAAAAATCTAATAACCTTGATTCAGGAATGTACTGGTAGGATTGTATGCAATTAGCATGTAGCATGATGTACATTAAATGCATATATTGTCCAGTTGAATTGTCACCAGATTTGAAGGTATGCGGCATAGACAAATATAATAATATTCAATGAACAATAGCGATGCGCTCCATTAAACATGATTGTCTTGCTTCGAGTTCTACATGTATGTTCCAACTGCACAATGTGTTGCTTACTGCAGCAGCACAATGATTTTGAAGGTAATATCATACTTTGGTGTTTGTCAAAGAAATGCAGATTCGTGGGCAAAAATATCAAGACAAATACAGTAACAGTCATCTGTGAAATTCCCAGTCTCATACAGTGCCCACTTTTTGAAAAAACATTTAAGCACGCCAATGCTAAATTAAAAAATCTTTTCACATTAGTTTTGATCTTCCGAAGATCAAAATTGTGTTAGGTCATTGGTTTACTCTTTCCAGGATAAATACATCATTTCAGACAAAAACTTTTAATGGCATGTTTCTACCATCACCATCTTTATACCCTGTAAGTTATAGGTAAATCTGTAATAATTACTGTTTTGGTTTCCTTCCAAAGTATGATTGTACAGTGGAACACCAATATAAGGAACATGCTGAGATGCACAGAAAATGTTTGTTACAGTGGTCGTTCGTTAGAGTGAACAATGTTCAGCAGGCCTATACATTGCACATGAAAATTAGGAGCCAAGTATGATGTTCTGTATAGCCAAATGTTCAGTATAGCGGTATTTGTTATAGTGGCGTTTCACTGTACTCTAATAACGGCAATTGTTCACCATAGTCAACCTTTTAGGTCGCATTTTGTTTACTAAAGAGCCAAAAAAAAAAAAAACAGTGGAGAAGAATTGCAGTGCAGGGATAATGTTTCATAGCTGGCCATCTATCAAACAACCTCCAACATCTCAAGTCCCTAGCATTCATTCGCTCTTTAAGGGCTCTGTTTATGGAACCTCTAGTTTCTGATTAACCAACTCTGTGTATAAAATATGACTTGCAAATATTACTAGCTGGTGCCCGAGTAATAACTGCATGTTGTTTACTTCTCAACCGGTAGGCGGTATATTGTCTTTCTGGGGCACAAATCATAAGTGATGAAAACGTCTGCTATTTTACGACCTACTAAGATAAAATATACCACGATGGATGGCTTGATATTCCCATTTAATCAACTCCAAGGTACTGACACAGTTTCATGTTCATGCCAGATCTTAGGTGGTTGTTTTCCTGAAACATAGTACGACTGGCGTAATTAGATATTGGGACAGAAAATGAAATGAACTTCAAAAATAGATTTTACTGAACCGTAATAATAGAGTAAAAAGATTGATTTGTCTCTATCACACATCCACTTGTGAAAAAATGGAGTTTAAAAATAAAAGTGTAATATCTTAATTCCAAAAATATGAAGCAAGCATCAGCATTCTACAGCATTGTAGATGACCCCTCATTTACTGCAACATGTAAAATCATTTCCAACCCCTCCCTTTTAAAGGTAGTATCATACTTTGGTAGCATATCCAAACAGAAATGTTCACAGATTTACGTATAACTTACAGGGTGTGAAGATGGTGATGGTAGAAACATACCGTTAAAATTTTCTGCCCGAAATGCTGTATTTATCCAGAAAAGAGTAAAACCAATGACCCAAAACAATTTTGATCTTTGGAAGATCAAAAATAATGGTGACAAGATTTTTTAGAAATACTGTGGGCATTTTTCACTGATTTTCTCCAAAAGTGGGCACCGTATATTATGGGACTGACATTTTCACAGATGACTGTTACTGTATCTTTCTTGATATTTTTGCCCATAAATCTGCATTTCTTTGACAAAACCCAAAGTATGGAATTACCTTTAACGAGGCATGATAGAAAAATACATATCATTAATTTTCACGATCATGTCGACAATCTACTCATAGGGGAAAGTACTGCTCTCTAAATGATAACTCCTATCTTTACAAGTGCGATCTGATGGACTACACATCTACAAATGCAAATCCATAATCACGTTCTTTTTTTTCCTTCTTCGGTTTTTTAATGGCCAGCGTGACGAGGTTATTAAAATATCATATACTGGCACCAGTCTGACGGACCCCTCAGTGAATAGACCGTGTTCTCCTTCGTGTCTAGCCGGGATTTTTTATTCCCTTCTCTGTGTTTTGCCCTGAGAGTCCAGTATAGCAACTAGCTACGAGGCATGGTGAGACGGAAGAGGGATACAGGGATTAAATCATTATAGTATGATGGATGATGGAGGGCATTTAAGACAAGTAGTGGTCCAGGAGCAATACATGAAGGGGTTAGCCCTGAGGTTGCAAAGGATGCTCCCTCAAACATGTCTTAAACATGCATTCAATGTCTTCAAGCTGCTTAGCGCAAATATGTCAAGCTTGCCAAACTGCGGGTTACCATGTTAATTCTCATACATGTGTTGCATATTGTTTGTAATTGGTTGTCCGATATGTGGTAATTTGCTAAGCAATAATTTTGTATTTTAAAAGCAGTTTTGTGATATTTGGTCCTAGGCAAGCTTTTACCATATGGGTCCCTTAGAATTTACACTTAAAATTCATGTTCCCTACAATGTTTAACTGCTTATATTTTAACTGCATATAAACATATACCTATTTATGTAGTAGGGTCAAATGCATCTGAAATTGAAAACTTCAGACACAATGCTGCTCTGTTGGGAAGAATAGGAAGGAGGTTGCAGGAAAAACTGCTAAATGAATATTCACGCTTTTATAGCAGGAATCGCCCGAGGACCAGTCACACCCAATACATTGCATACAATTTGGTTGGTTAACATTCATATGCTAAGCCAAACTTATACCAGGCTTAGCAGTTGTGTGTCCTTAAAAGCTCAATGGTATGAGCCCCCGTGAAATAGAAGAAACATGGATTATTGTACGCACAATTCAACAGTCTTCCTCGCTGTGTATGGGTATAATTTCATTTTTCACTAATGACGCTTGCATTTCTGGCCACAACACACGTCTGAATTACCTACCATTCATTCCCATACTATGCACACAGTGGACTTAATGACACACATACAGTCGACCCATTACGACAAAATCACCCATTCATCACGTTTTAGCTAATATTAGGACTACAAAACATTTTTTTTCTTCTTTACGAAGGTAGCTTGAAAAGAGCCCATGCAGCGCGGTGATGTGGTTTTATGAACAATTTATCCGGCACCACTAATGATCCTTTTTGCCAGCGCTAAGTTGCTGTGACATAGCGCCTACAGACCTGCATAATTCATCCATTTAATCTACATTAATGATGCCCAAAGTCATAAACGGTTGCCCAGACAGCATGTCGCCGAGTATTATTAGCCATTTATTTCATATCTGCAAGTTACGTTCGATTTTTTTTTGCTTTCATGTATTATTTAATTCGCAGCGCAAACAGTATCAATCAAAATTGATGTGTGCAGAGTTGGATTTTTTGGAAACGTGCACAGAGCAAGGCCCTGTGGTGCTTGAAGACTGTCTATATCTTAGGCTAGTATTTCTTCCTTGATTAAATCCTATGTCTTGTAGTATAGATTGATATACTCTTGATGGATATGACACAAAGGCGGAATATGATAGCAACTCTCACTCTCACAAATTAAGATGAAATCAAAAATGGAATTGGTGAGACATTGTCCCTTAAATGAATCTTAATTGCCGTGAGTTATTGACACGACTTGACTTGAGCTGGCTGAGGCTCCGGCAACGAGACCGGCTGGGCAAATGTTGGCGACTTCCCCACTTATATCAAGATCCGAATCATTGACATCGTCATTTAACAGGTCGGACGTAGCCTCTTGACAAAATTAATTCAGACCCGGGAAACCGTTTCTGTTTTTCAAAGCTCGTAAATGGCAGAGGTGAAAACACCAACAGAAAAATATCCTAAGTCTGTAAAATTGAGGAAAATAGTTCACTATAATAAAGGAAGTTCGCTAGATTTTCATTTAACTTTAGCAATTATTTACAATGTAGTACGCATAATATATAGGCCAACTATCACATGACCCAAGATAAGTCAGCCATATAAGTGATTAATTGTTTCAAATTGCTCATCAATCAAAATCAAGACCTGAAATATATAGATGCTTGGAGTTAGGATGGCCTTATGTTTGGATCCTAGCAGGGCCCAATTTCATAGATCCGTTACGGCCTATTTTTGTGCTTACGGACAATGTTACGCATGAAATTTCTAGGCTAACCTTGATTTTTTTTTGCTAATGGGCTGCCGTTATGAATTCTGCACAAAGTTCTTGCTTAGCATCTAGCGAGAAAGACAACTCTCCCATGAAATACGCTAACCGTAAGCAAAAAAGTCTGCTATCGTGAGCGAATATTTTTTGCTTACGGTAACAGATTCCATAAATTTGGGCCCTGGATCTTTGTCAAAGACATGTAAAAGTAACTGTAAGTAGACATCCAGTATTGCGGATGTATGCGAGATACCTGAGCTGAGATGTCACATGACCAAGCCTCTATACCAAATAATAGATACATACTGATTTTTGTTTTTCTTCAATCAAGCGGTTTTGGCCTTCGAGTACGATTCAGACTTGGTACATGTACAGCATCATCTAACATATAATTATTCGGGTTTCTGCTGTACACAATTCTCTGTAGCTGGTAAAACTGCATATTACTGGTCCATGTGCATAATTTCTATAATGTCACATCCCATGGACTTTGCTAATAAGTGGATTATAGTGAACTGTAATAGGATTGGCTACATAAGTAATCCCTATACACTTTTAAAACATTATTTTCCGTGCTAAAAATTGAATATGAATGTTGAAATGTAGATAATTACAGAAAAAAATTCACTGGATTTCACAAAACTTTAGATTAATCTTGAGATGAGTTGTCAATACCACCATGGTAATTTGTATTGTGACATTAACACTTTGCTTAGCAATTAAGATTGGTTCATGATCTAAGATTGATCTTAGTGCTTGGTGAAATCAACCATTGAAATATTACTGCATTACCAGGGCTCGAAATAGTACTAGACCGTCATACAATGTCTAGCAAAAACCACTCTGGGCTAGCTAGACTCACTTCCTTGGTTGCCCAATGGGTAGTAAAAAAATAAGAACCTACATGTTGAGGTATGGATCGACATTTGTAAAGGCCAGTAAAAATCTAAACGAGCTATCAAATTCTAAAGTAAGCTGGACCGGTGGGCTAGCCAGATAAAAAAGTAAGCGCAAGGCCTGATTACATAGACAGTGACTAGCAACAGTCTTTAAAAATATTACTTGGCCATGATGGTCTTCGAACCATTACTGAGAAATCACGACTTGCACGTAACTTGCCCGTTCATTGCAAGCATACATTTCACAAGTTAGCAAAGGAATCCTAGCATGTGTAGGCCTACTTCTCGTGACTTGGAATTATTTGACAGTGGAGATGAGTATAGAATTTCCGGACAATGGCTTTGAAGTACAGAACGGGAGCTGTTTAAGCAGGTTAATTCCTCGGCCCGGGCAGCTTGAAAATTGGGCTGATTGAATCATTGGGAAGTAAATGACCTGAATTATCTAGAAATTGTGCACTATCACATTGAATGGTAATCCACTGGTTACCGGTGAAATTGCCTGATTCATGAATAGTGTACCGGTACTCCTTAAGTCAATTGGAACTTTCAGTGTGGAAAGTGTGGAAACTTACGCAAGTCCACCCATGTAAACTCTTCCAAGACCGGTCAATTGTGCTCTGCATTCACATTACTCAACACAAAATGCGCTTTGAAACGCTCAAACCACCAACACACATCAAAACTTTGAACACAGGACATATGCTCTCAACCCATTTTGCAGGATTAGTTTAGTGCTTTACATGGGTCCATGCCTGTATCTTACACAGCGAACAGGTCAGACAAATGTACAACCCAGAGATTTTTTTTGTGGTGTGTAAATCTAGGCCTTATGTGATAGATCGGTCAATTAAAAGATATTACACGCATGAGGAGTTTGATGACCACAAGACTGAACTGTGAGTCACAGAGACATGAAGTATAAAGGTCTATCGACTCTATGATCCATATGTAGAACTACGGTCTATCTGAACCTAATACATAGGGCCTGTTTGTTTCGGACGAATCCTGCGGATCCGGATCCCATTTTAGTGTACCCTGCATAGGAGAAGGATCCCAAAATATTGGATCCTTTGCGTGAAACAAACAGGCCCAAGATGTCTCCCTAGTACCAAGGGCCAAATCCACAGACCTGCTAAGCAAAAAAAAAATGCTCAGCACCAAAGTCTTCCTTATAAAACAAAACATGGGTTACCGATCAACATGATGTGTTTTGCTTATACTAAGAAGAAATGAAATGAAAATTGCATGGAATATTGACCGATATAACCATAGAAAATTCAATTATTGATGTATTGCAATTGTTTGCCCAATGAAAATAGCAGCAGATGTTTCTGTGTCAGACTGTCCAACTGGATAAATGCTACATAGGATACAAAAGAAGCCTAAACCCAAAATCGCTTCTTGTATAGAAATGGCCGACCATTTGGCTGGTGTCGTTTGAAATGGTTTCCTCTTTGGATCACGATTCAAACCTGGTACTCCGTCACCTTCCACCCCCCCCATATCATATTGTGTAATCACCCTTACGAGCTAATCAATATGAAACACGAGCACCGTGAACTGTCAATGGTATAGCACAGTGTGTGTGTGCCCCGTGTGTTCCGAGCTGGCAATTGATGGATTGGATCTCCCACACGAACTTGCTCCCTCCTCGTTGCCAAGAATCTTGAGAATAACATCCCGTTGAGACGGTTACAAGATGACTACACGTAAACCAATAGCCGATCAATCAAAAAATATTCATAACATTCGGCATTCAAATAACTTCGCATGAAATATCAATGAGTTACGAATCTATGCATGGTGTGCATGGTTTATGATAATACTAGACCATGGGAATATTACTATTATGAATATGGAAGGTTCCTCAAAGAACCAAATGTGGAACTAGATATTTCGGCTTGTACACTCTGACGATCTAAAGTTTTCTTTGAAAACATACATAAGGTTCAAGCTAGAGCATCATAGTTGCCAACCTATCTTAAAGGAAATAAGGAATACTTTTGCTAAAAAAGAGGAATCACAGAGCAAACTATATGTACATAGGAATACATAAATCGGAATCTGTTGTCAAGAGCTTGTAAAAAGTGATAAATTTTTACCAAAACAGAGGAATGATTCCTCCAAAATAGGAATGGTTGGCAGCTATGGAACATCAAATCAAACCCTTTGGTTCTCAATTGAACCAATGAAAATTTTTCCCAACATTTATATTTTTCCCAAAAATGAACATTTTTCAAAAATTTGATATTTAAAAAAATATATAATATTTTTCAAAAAATTAATATTTTTTCAAAAAATGGATGTATATTCATATTGTGCATTAATTGAAAGCCATACTTTTATATACTACAAACCATTTTTCCTTATTACAATCTAACCTACTTCGTACAACACATTCTTTTGTTTATCTGGTGAATTTGAATACAGAGCAGCAGTATACAGCAAAATCAATTAATCAATGTAATGATTTATGCGTTGAGTTCATATGCGCACATGCATGACCTCAATACATAGGTTTGTTAAGCTTCCCAGTATATACAAAAAACAATCATTGAATAACCTAAAATTCTAATTTTATTATAATTTAATTCATTATGTTTATATCCTAGAGCCAAACATATTTCATCTTCATGTTTATGGATACTTAAATAATGACTATTTAATATATTTTTTATGGATTTTTTTTTGTTCAGTCTATTGAGCTGCCTTTAGGGAATATGAATAAGAGGCTCAGTCACTGCGTAATAAAACAAGATATTAGATTCTAGCCTGGTAATGAATTCTGCACGTTAAAGGTATTCGTATCATACTTTGGTAGCATGCCGAAACAGAAATCTTCACAGATTTGCCTATAACTTACAGGGTACAAAGATGGTGATGGTAGAAATATACCGTTAACAGTTTCCTGCCTGAAATGCTGTATTTATCAAGAAAAGAGTAAAACCAGTGACCAAAACATTTTTGATCTTTTAAAGATCGAAAATAACACTGAAAATATTCATAAAATACAGTGGCCATTTTTCATTGTTTTCTCAAAAAGGTGCTCACCGCATGGGACTGAAATTTTCACAGATGACTGTTACTGTATCTTCCTTGATTTTTTTGCCCATGAATCTGCATTTCTTTGACAAAAAAACAAAGTATGATATTACCTTTAAAGGTGGGACCAACGATGAGTTTGCAACAACATCACTTTACGCCTGACAGCAAGTCTTAGTCATTTATTTTTCTTTGACCGAACATATACTAAATTTACATGATTAACGATGATGCCCTCGGCAAGAGATAATAGTCCAGGGGGTCTGTTAATGACAGCAGTTCCTCTAGAATTGGCCATTTTTCTCATTCTGACTAAAGACCTCAAGATCTGTATTTGACAGAATGCAGTCATTTTGAAGCGGGAATCTTAATAAGGAAATATTACATAGAGTTAAGCCAGTGTTATAGAATCACTAAGGTTTATGTATTCCTTCTGGTACTCGTATACATCAATATGGGTCCATTACAATCTTTTACTTAAAGACTATAAAACCTTTTTGTTTATAGATGAAGCGGGCAAGCAGGCTATTATATCTGAGTATATGGGGACCCTGTTGTATAAACTCCCTATAACCAGGCTTTCAATTGAGTTTAATGGGCGTCACTTACAGCAGTGTGTCATTTCTTTATTGAATTGTTTCTTGCAGTTCATTAGTCAGATGCTTTTAAGGGGAGTGAATATTGGAAGAGGAGGTAAAAGATGAAAGTGATGAGGGGGATGGTGATGTAACGTAAACACATACCGTTCAGGATGGCAACCAACATATGGAAGAGGAATTCATATGGGGGTTCTGTTATGATTTAAAGAGTTGGAGTGTTAAGTTAGAGGTGGATCGAGATTAGGAACCATAGGGAGCCAAGCCTGCTTCCAAAAATGTTTCCACGTGAGTGAACAATCTCAGTTAGCTCAGGAAGAAGATGGTCAGGGCCCAATTTCATGGAGTCCGTTACGGCCTATTTTTGTGCTAACGGGCGCTTCTATGCATGAAATCTTTTTCATGGAATCCGTAAGCAAGACTTTCGGTTAGCGAAGAATTTTCTGCTACTGTAAGCGAAGAATATTTGGAAACGGTAACGGATTCCATGAAATTGGGCCCAGAGCATAATGGATGCATGGTCAGAGAAAACTGGCTGGATGACCAGAGCATACTAGCTAGATGACCAGAGTGTACTGGCTACATGGTCAGAGCATACTGGCTAGACGGCCAGAGCATACTGGCCAGATGGTCAGAGCATACTGGCTAGATGACCAAAGCTGATTGGCTGGACGGCCAAAGTACAATGGCTCGATGGTCAATATGAACTAGCTGGACGGCCAGTGGCCAAAGTACACTGCTTATACGGTCACATCATACTGGCTGGATGGTCAGAGTAATATGCCCTATGGCCGGAGCATATGCACAGGTAATTCAAGTCGACTAGTTAATGAAAGGCCAATTAAGCATATCATTTAAAGTGCATTTAGCTTGTGGTTCAACAACCTCTCCTGAATCCATTTCCCAAAACCATGTACCCCGCCGTACCCCGCATTTTACTGGTTTTACTCTTTTCTGGATAAATACAGCATTTCAGGCAGAAACAATTTAACGGTATGTTTCTACCATCACACCATTTTTATACCCTGTAAGTTAAAGGTAAATCTGTGAAGATTTCTGTTTCAGTGTGCAGCCAAAGTATGATAGTACCTTTAACAGGCAGGTTTTCATATGGGGTTTAGTTTTTAATAACCAGGCTTTTGTACTGATTGATATGATAACTACGTGACAAAATATTTCCAATTAGCTGCTGAGTGCGACTATAGCAACATCAGACCATGAAATCAACCAGTATTCTGCTTTAAGACATCTTCAATGGATCCAATAACATTCATAGGTTTCTGTTTACACAAATACCGCAGTGTGCACAGTGTGCGCAGTCTGGAAATGAAGCATTACAGGAACGAGACTCAACGACTGGTATTATTCTATCAATGTAATTGTCCGGGAACCAATTAGCCTAATGAGACCAGAGGTGATATATATTGACAAATCAATATCACACATACTCGCTGTAGACACAGGTTGATGCAAGCTGCAATTTGCAAACAAGAAAGATTTCTAATCCATCTGGCCTGGGTTAAGAAGACCAAGGGAGGGGGAGAGAGAGAGCCCAGGCGAATCTATAAAATTCTGATTGAAATTGGATTGACATTTTGGAAGCTCGAACTAATCAGGTTAATTGTTAAACCAACAAAGGCTTTGTGCTGATGGCTTTATCTTTAGCCAGAGAGAGAAATAATAGATGATGATACTGGTGTGGGCAATGGTTGGAGGGGGGTGGGGATTGTGGGGTGGAGGGGGTGGGGAGAGACATGATTTAAAGAAGATGGATGATTCACCAGAGATATCAGTCACATGACAAGGTAGAATGTTGAGAATGGAACGTAAGTGCCATAACTCACTGTCCGCAATTGCAGTGTACATGAAATTGTCTTTCGACAGCGCGTTCATTCTTAATTTCCTATGGACATTTGAATGGTATGGCCCACCTATATACATTAACAGCTTTCTCCATTGGGTCTTTGGAATAGTTCCTCCAATCTTAAAAATACGCTTTCTTTCTGTTGCCTTCTGAGCCTTCACCTTCAAACTCTCAATGTGGTATTGCGATGGGATATTAACATTTAAGGTAGTATCATACTTTGGCTTTTGTCAAAGAAATGCAGATTCATGAGCTACAAATATCAAGAAAGATACAGTAACAGTCATCTGTAAAATTGCCAGTCCCATACGGTGCCCACTTTCTGAGAAAACAGTAATGCCCACGGTATTTTGAAAAAATCTTTTAAAGATTTTTAGTCATTGGTTTTACTCTTTTCTGGATAAATACAGCATTTCAGGCAGAAATGTTCGAACGATATGTTTCTACCATCACCATCTTTATAACATGTTAGTTATAGGTAAATCTGTGAAGATTTCTGTTTCGGTATGCCAGCAAAGTATGATAGTACCTTTAAAAACAAAAAAGTATGGGGCAACTGTATTATATTCATTGGTAAGGGAAACAAACATGAAATTGAAGTACATGTGCATGCATATTATGTACATGCTGGATAACATTGTGTCAATAGGGTCAAATCCATTCATTTGATGCATATGTTCCATGCACTCTAATCTAACCCTGGAAATTGGCCAAGGTTCATCGACAATGGAAGTCTTTGATTTCTCCATGTTTAAACAATAATAAGAATAAAAGTAACACTCCATACGATTTGTGGTTTGGAGAAGTCTTCATTGCCAAAACAAAAGGCACATTGTGTCTCATGGCCACAGAACAGGGACATATAAACTTGGTGGAGTCATTTGAGTATATAGTTATATCCCTCTCGCCTTTTCCCTCTCCTGGCGGACCAACCAACCAACCAACCGACCATCCATTCATGGGCTCAATATCCCACTGAAACACCCCATTAATGGATGTCAGCTCAGAACAGCTTCCGGAGTCTTCCAAATCCCTTCTGAAAATAAACCTCCTCCCAGCCCACCTTCTGATCGGCCGCCGTTTGTTAACTGTCCCATCAGTCAAGCTTTCTATTATCCTTCTTTTAGTTTCTTGGCGGTTTTTTTTTCTGGGTAAGGTGGAATGAAGCAGGACTGATTGAGTCTTGAGTCATCGGAGAAGGAACGAGAATGCTCTCGTGGGAGAGACTTTGCAGAAGAAAGGGAAAAAACGCGGAAGAGGACTGTTTAAACAAATCAAACATGTCCGCTTTATTCTGAATATTCTGTACCTGTGAAAAAGGCATGATGCATTATAAACATGGAGGACAACATTGCTTCTGTGTGTTTGTGATTTAAATGGTTGTTTTTGAGAATGATGTGGCTAGGATCGGATCGTCAGGGGTCGATTTCACCAAACTCATTGTAACTTACGATTAATCGTAGGACTTATGATGCATTGCAGCCCTACGTAGGATATGACAGGTTATCCTTCGTAGCTCGAGTTATGTTCGATCGTAGGGATTTGAGAAATCGACCCCAAGCATGTTTCAGGACATTATTGTGGTTGATGAGCAGTTTGTAAGCACAATATTTATAAATGAAGTTAAGACCAATTTCACAAAATACTAACATGATCAATAATAAATTTGAGCTGTTACCATAGTGATTTGTATTGTGACATCACACTTTGCTTAGCGATTAAGACGGATTCAAATTTTAAGATGAATCTTTAGTGATTCATGAAATAGACCCCAGGTATTGGTAGAACACTCCCTGAATGTGAAAACTGGGGCCAATTTCATGGAGCTGTTAGGCACACAAAAAATTGCTTAGCACAAAATGTCTTGCTCAATAAAACAAACCACCATTAAAAATTCAATTTGAAATTCATGGTCAGTGAGAAACAGCCCCAAAAAACAATCACAAGTGATACACAACACATGGGAATTTTGTTGTTAATCCTAAATGGGTCATTCCACCAAGTTGGGGCACAATTTGCTGTGGTGTCCCTTGTTACATCAGTGGTAATAAACATCTTCTCACCTTCATGTGGATTCTAAATTGGCATCGTTATAACCCTTACAAGGTTCTTGCAGAGTTGTGCTTAATCTTTGCAGAGTAATATGACTTACTCTGTTGTAATGTAAAAATAGCAGGCAGTAGAAGTTACCGATGTAACAGGGGATGGCGTCAAAAATTGTGCCCCAACTTTGTGGAATGACCCATTTGTATTAAGACAGAAATTTCATGGTTAGCTAATTTTTGCGCTAAGCAGGGTTGTGAAATTGGCCACTGGTGGGCTTCACTGGAACATAAATTACCAGATTGTGAAATCCAGATGTGGATTTTGATGAATGAAACCCAATATATATATGTTTCATCTAATTGTCCTATTTGGCTTGTTCCCAATAGTGAACCTGAATCAACATATCACTTTGGTGCATTACCATTTCATTCAACGGTGCTAGAATAGCCTGCAACACGCTCCAAACTCACTTCAACTTGAAGAATCCTACACTCATCAATCAAACCACATTTTAGACTAACGAGGAACCAGGCTAGTACATATTACGGACATTAAACGGCCATCACTATCCGGATGCGCTATACCCACCCTACACATGTGGAGCTGGTTACTATGGAAACCAAGCGGTAATCGAGCCCGTTCTCCCTTGCCACATTCTGTTCGTGTTTCAATCTCCTACGATTCTCTGGTGGCCATGAATCCGGGCATGCACTGGGTTCACATAGCGGATACTCCATTGGTGTTTGGTACACATTCCAATGCAGTGTGGTATATTATGAGCAAGTATAATGTTATCGGCAGTGTCAAGTACATGTACAGTGAGGCTCATATTGGCTAATGGAGCCTTATTGAAGTGTGTGTCTATGACAGACACCATGAGTAAGTGTTGACAAGGCCCAATATCCAGTGTTGACACTGTTGATAAGTCAGGCAGGCTTGGGTACTGCATATTTGATCTGAAATTTGCAGGCATTCATTTCAATGTTTGCTGGCAATTTACCCTACCTATGCTTCCCCCTTTTGAATACAAAATAGCAGTGCTTTACAAATCATTGAGTTAAATTCCAACTGTAGGCAAAAGAATACCTCTAGGTCTAAATATTTGTTAAATATGTCAATGTTAATTCTAACTTCCAACTCAGTTTTTGATTTCAGCCAACAGACGGCCAACAGAATCTCTTAATGACATTATTACTGTAGTCATGGTGTCGATTTCATGAAGCCCTACGATTGATCATAACTCGAGTTACGAAGGATAACCCATCATATCCTACGTAGGGCTGCAATGCATCATAATTCCTACGATTGATAGTAAGTTACAATGAGTTTGGTGAAATCTACCAAAAGACCAGTAGTTCATTTTAGCTGCTGAGGATATCAATCTGGTATGTAAGCACAGAACACAGCTTTGCTCAGCCAAAACGGTTACCAACCAAAATCCCATGTAATGTAAATACAGCCTGCAACTGGTCCTCTGTCATTCCATTTTAGCTTAGCATAAATAATTTATGAATCACATTTCCAAAAAGGAGCTCTGCAAAACTATAGGCCTACCAACATCAATGATTTCAAAACTTGTTTCCAACTTGACACACTCGCTTGTATCTTTTCCCTAAACTTAACTGGCAAGCATTTATTCACAACAACAATTTGAATATATGTTTTCTACTAGAACTTGAAGCTAGTGCTGGTTAGACCCATCCCTCCATCTTCACTAGCCCCTCCCATATATTCCATGACATATCTTTTTGTAAACCATACCACAGGTGCAATCATAGCACATGTTCCCATTGGGGCATGGTATTCCTAGTTTCTATGATGAATTACAGTGCTATGAGTTACATTCAGGATTGATGACACAAGGTCCATAAATCTTCCCATGGAGCGCTACATCATTGCTGCATGATGTAGACTATGATGTCAATGCATTTAAATGAGATGGAGCATTGCACCACTTAAAAAGGCCCAAATGAATTTTGTTTTCAATGACTTCAAGGTAGTATCATACTTTGGTAGCATATTGAAACAGAAATCTTCACAAATTTACCTATAACTTATAGGGATATAAAGATGGTGATGGTAGAAATAATTATATCGTTTGAACAAGTTTTTCTGCCTGAAATACTGTATTTATTAAGACAAGAGTAAAGCCAATAACCAAAAACAATTTCAATCTTTAAAAGATCAAAAATAACGGTGGGAGTTTTTCACTGTTTTCTCAAAAAGTGGGCACTGTATGGGACTGATAATTTAAATCTGAAGGTTTTAGAAATTTACTCTTTAATATTGAAATGATATGCTTAGATCATAGAACCAAAATTGAGCAAAACCCCAGAATTTACCATATAAAAGACATGGTAATGAGGTTGAGTGGTAAGTGTGCCAGTGATGACTTTGCTTTCAAGATGTTGAACTTGTAAAGGCCACATTTCATGTCTGACAGGCATATTAAATAAACCTGAAAAAATACTGCTGAAGACCTATGTTGAGTCCGATCACTTACCAAGCCCAACTACAATTAACGGCCAAAACATGGCAGGATCGTAATTCAGCATCTGTTCACAGCAAACAAGCACACAAATAAACATCTCCCATTTAGAAAAATAAGAGAAGCCAAAGAAATAGGCCTAGATCTGTTTATTTGAACACTGCATGTCATGAGGTTTTTTGCATGGGATTGCAGAGTCGTAAATGATGTTGTTTGATGATGATCAGGCAGGGGGGAATGATTCCAGCAAATTATCTTTCGCTCTTCCAGCGCTGGACACCCCATGTCAACACATTAACTCACACTCATCCCAAGATGGTTGGTCTCAATTTCACAGTGTCCAAATTTACTCCTCAAACAAATTACAACTGTGACAAAGAGTGATAACAAGCTGGGTACCAAGTCCATGTTTCTTCAGTTTGTGTGTCTTCACTTGCATGTTCTTGTCTTCTAGCCTTCGATAAAGATCCTGCTAGGATCAAAACATGTCAGGCCTTCTTAACTCCAAGCATTTCTTCAGTTGTATAAATTTAAGCAAAGTCATACCATAGAGTAAGGAAGAGAGGGTCATACATATGCACGGAGCAGGAAATCAAAATTGAATCGAAGAAACCGCAAACCAAAAGAGTGGACAATTTCTCTGATCAGCGAATTTACACTGTTACTGTGTTCTTTGTTTAAGATTTCTTTAGGACACGATTGGAATTTGGGTTTTTTTTCCCCGCATGAGAAATCACTGGTGCCCATCTGAATGAGCTGGTTTAAAATAATGTAGGCAATTAGAGACAGAGGCTGAGCTTTAACTGGTGCCCATTTGTCATATAGGCCTGCATAAAGACAAATATCTGTTTCCTGTGGGTTGGCCAAAGCTATAGTCAAATTACAGTACTCAGTCATTTTTGATTACGTCCCATCAACAGTTTAATGCAGGCCATTAATCAGCCGATTTACAAAATGGGAATTGTGTTATTATTCAACACTCATCTTGGTGTGCTCCAAATCTGACATATGGACATTTACAACGACTGCTATCATATCCGTGAAACGGTTTAACAGTTTAACTCGTTCAATTTGTCTAATCCAAATTTAACAACCTTCGTCAAGTGATCATCCATTTGTAATGTAAACACGTTTGAAAAAAAAAATGAATAAATCTCATCCACTGAAGACATTTCATATCTTTTTTGCTTGGAGTTAGGAGGGCCTGGCACGTTTCGATCGAAATGCATCATGCCCACCTAACTCCAAGCATTTTATAAATTTCAGGTCATTATTTTGGCTGATGAGCAGAGTTTATAATACTTGTATTTTAATATCGTTAGTTGAACAAAAACTGTTTTTCCATTGACATACCTGTAAAGAATCGCCTCCAAATTGGGCACAGTATTCCCAACAGCATCCAAATAGTTAAGACACAGTCTCTACCAAGTACTGACACACGTTTTGTAAATCAACTTCAATGTAGAACCTGTGACATACTCATGCAAAGCACAGCCAGGAGTCTCTTTCACTTTGCAACAAGGCTCACACCACACAATCACACCTTCTGTACACCTCCCAGCAAGGTGTATAATTCCAAACACTCTGATATAACTCCTGACAGCCTACTGCAGAAGTCTTTCCCTAACCACCTCAGCAAGGCAGTCCAAGTCCTTGTGGTCTAGTGGTTTTGATTTTCAAGAAGACAACAGACACACTGTGGTCTTTGTGCCTTATTTTTTTCATTTTCCAGGAACAATAGATTAGAAAGGCCTGACCAATATAAGCTGGAGTTCATTAGGGTGACTAATGGTAGGTTGATCTTTCCCTTTAACACAAACATAAACATACACACACCACTGGTTGTTTATTTGAGTGATTTTTGATTCAAGTGCTTCCTATGTATTATAATGGCCTTGGATTGTTAAGTGCGAGAGGGTGGGTGGGTTGATTAGAAAACTCTTGACCATGAAGGTAGAAATAGACCTCCATGCTCTGACAGAGAAATTCAACGACTGATCTCGCGCAAAGTTAAGCAAACTGTAGTTCATGAAGTAATGACCCGACAAATCCAAGGTCCATTTAATTTAAACAAAACTCAACTTGTTTCCAGTTGGTCTAATTGGCACAGGCGATGTTTTGCTAAACCATTCATATAGGCTTAGGCCTATGGCTTTACAGTTTCAGGTATGAACATGAAAATCCCCACACAAGAAATACAGTGGAATGCCACTATAACGAATATGCCGGGATGTACAGAAATGGGAGACTCAGTTGGAGAACCAGTCTTCTTGTCAACAGCGCACGTGCACAACAATACGCGAATGCTCACAGTTGCATGCGCGTGTGCTGTTGACTTGAAGACCGGTTCTCCAAAGTCTCCCAGTGTTCGTTATGGTGGTCGTTCATTATAGTGAACAATATTTACCAGGCATATACATTGTACACAAAAATTGGAAGCCAAGAATGATGTTATAGAATGGTATAGCCAAATGTTCGGTATGGTGTTCATTATAGTGGTGTTCCACTGTACTTCATTGAAAATAAAAGGCTTGGAATGAGGGCCAGTATGCTACCTGATTCAGCATGGAGCAAGAAACCACAGTATACTCATAGAGCAAGCCTCTTCCATCAACATGATCCTAGCTGAAAAGGCAAAGAAGCCTCTTCCTACATGTAGCTCTGTGGATGCAAGAAGCTAGTGTTTGGGGTGTCCCTTCCTAGCACACAGATGGCTTTGCTCACTAGCCTAGACAGAAGCCATTTAACTGCCAGGACTGTGTATCCCTCCTTGGGCAAGGTCCCTCTCCCATTCAGGGCCATTCCAAGTTCACACCTTCAACAATTAGCACCTATTGTACCCCATTCAGCCCAACCCCATTGTGATCAAGCTGCTAATTGTCCCTGCTGGGTGCAGACCAGTAAATAGGTCCAGATCAGTCCGCGGAGCTCATTAATTTTTTGTATACCCTCAAAATCTTTTTTATAAAATCATTTGCTGGGCCCCACATGGGAAGTCTTGTAAAGAAAATGGATGGAACCCGGTCGCCAGAGTTTGGACTTGCAACTTTGAGCTGTTTGGATGAATTCTGGCCCTAAACTCGCTCTACTTGGGCATGTAGGGGAGGGGTACATTTTTTTAGTCTGGCACCAGTCAACATGGCCGTTTTCAGGGTATTTTCCTTTGGATGGATTTTCCTCAAAAAGTCATTGGTTACCCTATAGAAAATTGAAATGAAAATGAAAATTGAAGTTTTCAGCTTCATTTTGGTGTATAGCTTGAGTGTCTGAGAAACTTCTGAGTATTTTTAATAATTTTTTGAAATTGGCCATTCAGCATGGGAGCCTATGGGAATTTATTTACTGGTCTGCACCCTATAGTAAATCCAAGATGGCGGCATGCTAAGTTGTATTTTTTTCCAAGAATATTGTCTAAGTGGACGGTAGGCACAAACTTTTGTCAGACACACGTTCTCTAGTATTTTACATGTTACTTTCAATTATTAATTTCTTTTTTAATCCATTAAAATGACCATTAATTAGAGTTTTTTTTAAAAAGGGTGGCGGCCATGTTTACCTCAGTCACTGCATGTCCTTTAAAATGTTTGGGGGTTTACCTGTGGAAAATAGCTGTTTTTCACTTTGGAATGGACTAGGTTTGCATTATGTACCCCCCAAAAAATTATGTAAGGAATTTTATTTGTATGTGCATTTTTTTTTCAGCCATTTTCAATGAAGACTTTTATGCAAAGAAACAAGAGCATCACAAAGGACCACCTGTGACCAGGGTAGCAACTTGTTGCCACTGCATGCACACGGGCCCAAGAAAGCTGTTCAGCAGAATCAAGATGGATGGCATTGATGAATGGTGCATAAACATCACATTCCAGTAGCTTCAAAGGAGTTTAGTCAAGGGTACAGTACAATAGCATGTTGAATAATTATGTCTTGGTTTAAGAGGAACCGGGGATGTGCAATTTCTAGGCTTAGGCAAACACACTCACTAAGGTTAGAGTGTGCACAGGCCCGGTGGCTTACATCATGTACATGGCACCCAGTTCGCCCCCTGCATTTGATTGTAAGTCCCACGTAGCCTACCAAGAATCACTGTGCATTTTCTTCAAACATCCTTGGAAACTAAGTCATTCACAACAAATTCCCCGGCGAAAATTTGTTTTACTGAAAACCTCTGCCGTTCAAAGAAGATGCGATATTACTAGTCCAACCCTAGGCTATAGCTGCCCTAACCCTGGCTACCCTAACCGGATAACCCTAGCTCGCCTAACCCTAGCTAGGCTAACCCTAGCTACTCTAACCCTAGCTAGGCTAACCCTAAGAGAGTTAGCCTAACCCTAGGGCCTAGCCAGCTAGTGTCCCCTGGCTGGACCAATCCTTAAAATGCCCTCCACCCTCCCTCTATGAAAAAAATGCTCAGTCCCTTAAGCCCAGCCAACCCACAAAATTGTTCAAAGTTATCAGCATAACTAGCTTGAAGCATTAACCAACTGTTCCTTGCTCACTTTGAAGGCTTGTTGCCAAAAAGAAAATGAATGTGCAGTGCATATGCATGCATGCCTGTCTGTGTACATGTACAGGTGTGTATAGACAGCACAAAAACTACATAGACAAAATGGCCGCCCCCATCCAAGTAAATTGCCCGTATTTCAAAAAGGGTCCAATTCTGTTCAATTTTTTTGGCAGATTCATGACCGGTGAGCAATTCTCTATGCACTGAGTGTGGTTTTAGAAGAAAATAGACAACTTCATCCCCACTAAAGGGTGCAGACCAGTAAATAGGTCCAGATCAGTCCGCGGAGCTCATTAATTTTTTGTATACCCTCAAAATCTTTTTTATAAAATCATTTGCTGGGCCCCACATGGGAAGTCTTGTAAAGAAAATGGATGGAACCCGGTCGCCAGAGTTTGGACTTGCAACTTTGAGCTGTTTGGATGAATTCTGGCCCTAAACTCGCTCTACTTGGGCATGTAGGGGAGGGGTACATTTTTTTAGTCTGGCACCAGTCAACATGGCCGTTTTCAGGGTATTTTCCTTTGGATGGATTTTCCTCAAAAAGTCATTGGTTACCCTATAGAAAATTGAAATGAAAATGAAAATTGAAGTTTTCAGCTTCATTTTGGTGTATAGCTTGAGTGTCTGAGAAACTTCTGAGTATTTTTAATAATTTTTTGAAATTGGCCATTCAGCATGGGAGCCTATGGGAATTTATTTACTGGTCTGCACCCTGCTGGGGATTTAGGTCTGGTCTGGCACCTTACCTTCTCACACCTGCTTTATGCACACTTCACACCTTCTTAATTGTGATGTGGTCAGCCATCTGGAAAGATTTAAAGGCTGCTAAAGCCTGCCCAGGGCCACTGAAGTGTGCCTCAGTGGGAGGTCAATGGCTTTGTGGTGGATTCCATGACATTCTATTCTGTTTTAGGGCTTCCTGCAAAAATCTGTTATTTTTTAATCATAAAGGGTAAATTTGCTTATGGATTTGGCTTCATTAGCACATCAATTCTTTGTCCTCTTGTATACCCAGTCAATGTGTCAGTTCAAGAAAGTTGAGGATCTAGTGCTAATTGGTATTAAGGAAAGGAAAGTTGGATTGAGCAAACATAGTAAGTGGTTCCCAGCTTATTTTGCCTGAACAATTAATGTTTGGGAGTTTGTGACAAAGAAATAACTTTTAGGGGCCTACAATCATACTTTGGTAGGCAACCAAAGAAGAAATTCTAACAGATTTTCATGACTTACAAGTATAAAGATTAACCTGGTTATAAATAAACATACCATTAAAATGCTTCCCTGTTTTCCTGGTCAATTTGTCCCTCTTTGTTCTGATCCTCTCTTTACTGTATCTTTACTTGCATGTTCTTGTCCTCTTGTCATTAAGCCTTTGAGAACGATCCTGATAGGATTAAAACATCAGGCATCCTAACTCCAAGTATTTTATATATTTCAGGTCATTATTTTGGTTAATTGGTGGACAGTTTGCAGCATTTTATTACTTGTGTTTAGAGAATGTGTTTGCAAAGAGATCAGTGACAAACCTATAGTGTTTTCTTGAGCTTCACAACATGAATATGTTAACAAGCTTCTTTTTTTATTAATTAATAATTAATTTATTAATTAATCATTCCTCAATCCAATACAATGAAATGCTGAAACATTAGATAACATTATGACAAAAAGTTCAAGGAACTATCATGACCATGCATAGCCTAGATTAGAATAACATCTCAATTAAATCACTACATCATAACTACAATCTACATACAGTACCTGTGCATGAAACACTGCATGTGTATTTCTGTTGTCAATATTTAACCCAAAATTGATACAAAACAGCATACGCTGTACTTATTACAGTTTATATTACTCCATGGAATATCTGGTGACCAGAGTTCACCGAAGAAGGCTCTTCCGTCATAGAGGGAATGGTTACTGATGCGCTGTATCAATCATAGTCTGCTAGCTACTCAAATCTAGCTTCAAAAAATAGCATGGAGGATTTGAGATTGCACTTTCCTTTCGCTATGGCGTGTCATAAATTTCGATGGCTGAAGCCGATATACGTGGAGTCTTGCATGAGTAATGGCTAAGCTGGACGCCGAATGGGACACACGTGAGCGGCATATGGCACGAGTTGGGGATGTTTTACTGATGGTCAGCGATTACCAAGTGACCATCAATCATGGAGGATCTGCTCGGAGGAGACCCAAGGAATCTTCTCCCTTACTTCTTGAATCTTTCAAGCATCCGATGAGGATGTGTATACCCTGATCCTAAGCACAGAAACAAGGCCATATTGAAATGTACCCCTGATACAGTTCAATCCTAACTCCCTCCAAAATAACCCCACAGACTCCTCCCACCTCCACTGATGATTTGCCATGCAAAGCCCGAGACACAACTCTAATATTCTTAGGTTTCCTGTATCTCAATCCCACATCCCTATGGGACAACCAACAATTGTCAGATTACATATGTACATTATGCAGTGGGCCTCAACTCCACGCAATCAAACCACACTAGATCAAAAGCACAGGCAAAGGTACATCTAGACCCCATGTCTTCAACTTTTCAGGATTGTAGGAGTAGGAGTATCAAATGATGCAGGGAGTTATTTGACACCATCTCTACCCCAGGGATTTGTGTGCACACACAGAAGTAAATCACAGGTCTGGGTTGTGTCATCTAGTACAAACCTGGATACACTTGCAACACTGTGGATAATTTTGGTGGTTTGTATCAGGAAAGGTCTGATTCCAAGTTTCTATATTTTCACACTCCATGAAAAGTATGTGTGAAGTTTGTAGTCATTACTGAAGTTAGCAGAAGACTAGGAAGTAGAAAAGACCATTTATGTTACATATATAGGGGGTTTATGAAACAGAGGCTCAGGCTCAGGCTCCATTTTGTGAACCCATTCTACTGGGTATCAAAATAGAGGCTTTTGGCTGCTGTTCTGAAGTAGATTCTCAAGTTTTAAAAGGAAAACAGAGCTTCAATGCTTCAATGAAAAATAACAACCTATACAGGAAGTGCTAACGAAATCAGAAGTGTGAAAGTACGAACGATTCTTACATGGTGCTTCCGCAAACCGATCCACATACCAATTGTCACCATGCAAAGCCTCAAATCTTTCAAGTGGTTACAGTTCACTCCTTTTTAGTCCTACTAGGACAGAAATAAGAAGCTTCATCTCAACTCAGCGTTCTGCAGGATTTGCAGTGGATCGCATCACTCGATAAGTAAATTATGAAACATGTGTTCATCTTTAATGCCACCACAATCATCGTTAACAATGTACAATTCTCAATTTCCCTCTCCTGATTCAGCAAAAGAGCAGGGATGGTACGACACAGGACAGACAGGAAATGAACACGGACAATAGGAAGGAAATTTGTTAGACTGACAGTTAGTCCTTCTGGGGTAATTGTAAATTTTGTTCTCACAAGAACTGATTGAGGAAACTGATTGAGATTGATGCGCAGGGATATGTAGACAACAGAGGTAAGTCTTTGATGTTTTGAAAAAGAAGCGACATCCTTGATGATGAAATATGATTCTGAGATGAAGAGAGAATAATGGGAGATTGGGGAGAACTGGGACAAGCAAAAGCGACAAAATTAAAAACCATCAATTATGAACAATGCGGTTGAAGCTGATGACAAACGAATAGGATAGGCCTACCTATCCCTTCACTTATAGCAATCATAGGCTCTGTCTCAGGCTCCATTTTGTGAATCCATTCTGAAATAACAGGTATCAAGATAGAGCCTTTTGGCTGCGGTTCTGAAGTAGATTCTCTTGTGTGTACAACATTTGAGCGTAAACTGTCCAACAATGCAACAGAACTACTAGTCCAGTCTCCACCTCGCAGCTGCAGTATTCTCCTGAAGACAGCCAGAGCATACTGACCGAAACGTTGAGTCAACCAGCTCTTTTAAGAGCCGCCTCATGTCACATTTCTCGAGTATACCTTCACTGCACACTTTGCGACCTACCCACGAAAATTGGCCTCAAATTTTGCCACAATAAGAGTATCGAGTGTCCCATACAGGATTGGGATTGCGTCCTTTCCTGAAACTCCTGTCGGAATGCAATTCTTTCATTTGCACACAAATTAGTCATAATTGCCGATATTCGTCTTCTTTGCAGGAATGATCCCACATTCGGAGGATTAATTTTCTCCGCACCACCCGTTTCGAGAGCATGCCTTTACACGCTAAGGTCAAGAGTGTATGTATATAAACCTATTTGGTATGCACGGTAGGAGATGAAGCAGACACACAAATAAAAGACGGGAGACTTCTGCTCAAGGAGTGGTACATGGCATGTTAACTAGCTTAGGGGGGACCAGGACGGGTCTCAGCTTTCAAACTGCCCCAGGATTGCTCGGGGGACGGCACGGCGTAATTTTTAGCTTTTCTTCCACCATTCTGCAAACGCAAAAGAAGAAACTTCCCCCCAGGGGGAAAGGAAAGAGAAGAAATGATGAGGCAGAGGGAGTAATTTGGTTCAGGGTTTGGAATTAAATCCGGTGTGTTGGGAGGAAAACAGATGAACCCAAAATAAATCAAAGGGGGAAATCCTTGGTTTCTAGAGTCCGATAGGCGGGACAAGCGTTACTAAGGAAATGACATGATAACCGACTTAAAATAGTGAGATTTGGTATAAATTTCACACCCAGATCCAGGACTTTGTATGGCAGAGTCACAATTAAAAAAAAAATACCTTTCCATTGCCAAAGTGGATAATAAATATTTTGAAAATTTGATAGAAATCTTCAGTTCTGTCTGATCCATTAGTTTCTTCTTATCATGGTACAGCGAACCTTTCATGAAATTTCAAAATATAACAAACTTAGAAAATGGATATAAACCTCCCGTTTGGCACTTCATTTAACAAGCAAATCCATCACTGTCAGAAAAGTGCAACGATTCATACTTGCGTTTTGTAGGACTTGGTAAATATTTCACAAATGGTGACAAAGTACACTTGTGTAGCGATGAGAGTGTTAACCCAGACACTCTCAGAAAGCAAGAGGCTATGGTCCACGTAGAAAGACCCTCTACTTTGTAACTTAGAGGTTCTGGGTCTTCTGACATGATAGATGGCCAGATAAAGAGACTGGAACTACTGAGTGTGTTAATATTCAAGTTTTGGGGCAGAAAAGATGGTGTGAGATTTGAATAGAAGTTTGTATGGGCCTTTTCGAAACGGAGGCTCAGGCTCAGCCTCAGGCTCAGGATCTGGCTCTGGATCCATTTCGTGAATCCATTCTAAAATAATGGGTATCTTTGGCTGCGGATCGGAAGTAGATTCTCTGGTTTGAAAAGGACAACAGAGCTTCAGCTTCAATGAAAAACCACAACGTACATTTTCAACATATGGATGACGGAGCCGGAGCCTGAGCCTCCGTTTCAAAAAGGCCCTATGAACAGCCTTCAACCTTCTTCCCTCAGTTTTGGAACAACCTCTAGACCAAGCTGAAGGTTGACAAAATGATTCCAGGGGATTCTCAAGGTGTAAACAGTCTCAGACTATAACATGTATATATATTGCCTCTCTGCTAAAATAATTTTCATGACTGTACATCAGAAACAGAGGTTAGACCGACCTTCACGCTTCAACGAACCTGCCAATTACGCATGAACAATCGCAGCGTGAAATGACGCTGTCAATGACGCCCAGTCAAGGCCGGGGCTTTGTTTTCTTCATCAGTTTCATTTTTGTTGCCTCCATCAATGTCAGAAGATAATTCAAAAACAAGGAAGGAGTCTTGAGGACAGATTGTTTCAAGGCAGGCTGTATACTTCTAGAGAAGGAGTGTGCCTTGTATATCAATCAAACTTTGAATCACTGTGTTCACTAAACAACAACTGGATGTTCAAGGGATTACAAACTAGAGTCAGATTTCTCAACAGCGCTGGGAAGAAGCACCCTGCACATTTTTTGCTGAATAACGGGTGTCACTTCATGGTATGGGTGATGATTTTACTCAAAGGCAGCCACGGGTTTATGATCAACAAAACATAGTTTGATTTCCAGATGTTGCTACAATTAAACGATTCCTAGCTGCTCAGGATTGGATCTCTTCATCATAGCACAACAGAGTAAGACTCTCATTAGCTCCTGAATGTATGAACGCATATCTGGTGCCTTGTGGAGACCGAGCACAATAGGATGAATATGGGCCTGTTAGTTTAATGCAAAGCATCCCAGATTTAGGGATCCACGTCCTATGCAGGGTATGCTCAAATGGGATCCGGATCCGCAAAATCCGTGATCCTTTGCATTAAACAAACAGGCCCTATGTCTCCACAAGGAAAGGTGTACAGTGGAACGCCACTATAACGAACACCACTATACCAAATATTTGGTTATACCGAACATCATCCTTGGCTCCCAATCTTTGTGTACAATGTACAGGCATGCTGAACATTGTTCACTATAACGAACACTATAACGAACAATTTCTGTGCATCCCGGCATGTTTGTTATACTGGCATTTCAACTCAGGAAAGTGATTCTGGTTCAAATGGGAGCGATTTCAATATTGCTTTTTGGAGAGTTTTCATTAGTACACAAGAACAAAGCCATGTCTCCACAAGGATCCAAATTGCGGTATGATGTGTACAAAGTTTGGTGTACAGTGGTTGTGACTTCAAGGTAATGGTGATGAAGTTGAACTGCATTCATAAAAGATTGATGGTTATCAAGACAAGGCTGCATAGTATTAAGGGTATACTGGTGATAATGGGGTAGGGAGCGGAGTGCTGAGTAGTGAGACCAGTAGTATAGTATAGAGGGAAGCAGGATGGATTTTTCTCCTATTGCTGTATAAAACCACAAGCAACCAGGTTTCTGTTAATTTCTAGGTCAAGTGGTGCAACCTGATATGAATTCGTTGTCTGTCAAGCACATCTCAACCACAGTGCATCTTAATGATGAGTACAGGTATCCGATAGCACAAAGGCATATGACTCAATGCTCACCTATTCTGTCCAGCAATCATGTTAATACCAAGGAACAGTTTCACTCGATGTGAAACTGCCGCCAATCCTGGGTGATGCAAACACAAACAACTGGTCGTTTTCAATTTGGAGTTTTTTAATCACTGTCCTTCGTGATTTGCAGCGGCACCTGAAATTATGAGGTAGATTTACGGGCCCCGTGGCGGGTCCCTCGAGTCATAAACCTGTCGGTGTAATATCATCTTGACGGTAACTATCGCCGCGGCATCTGTTACCGAGATACAAGAAATAATCGTCATGGTAATGAATTTGGCTGCTGCATCTTCTTCATCTTCGAGGCATGTCACAATGGCACGCAACAAAAAAATGTATTTTTCTCCTTGGATGAAGGAATATTTCCCAGGTGAGTCTGGGACGATTGCCGCTAATGAAGGAACGGATCAAAGACCACCTGTGTCGGACTAATCAGTCGGCTGAATGTGTCTCGTTCCCACAATGAGGTGATTAGTGTTTATGTTATCTAGACCCTATCTCACCCATTCAATTCAATTCATACTTTTTCAATTGGTTTTCCATCTAACACATACATTACTCTCTCTCTATAAGTTTATTAAACAAATGTATGTTCCAAGACATTTTAAGACGTTCTAAAAAGATTCTGCCAAAATGAAAACGTCAGAGGGTCTTATTTTCATTAAATAAACATATTTGAGGTCAATCCAATAGGGCTCCGTGCTTGCAACGTCACATTCAGAAGTTCGGACAAACAAGTCGCACGTTGCCCCATTAACTTACACGTAAACGTTGTGATGTTTGTCCAAACATTCGGGTAACTATAGCTGTCGATAACAAAGGGCGTATTCTATAAATAGCTCGAGCACGGAACCCTTTTGGGTTAATAGTTACGCACATGGCTCTGACATCACACATTGATTGTGACATTCGCTATAAAAAAGCAGTTTATTATTATTATAATAATTAATAACTGAAGATGGGACCTTAAGGAGACTTTCCCATAGGGTCCTGCATAAACTTTACTTACCTATTTTGAAATCAATGAACTTGAAATTGACATATGTTCATATTGAGAGTTTTCTCTGTCTTCTATAAGAATATGGACAATAAAAAATATGTCTTTAAAAGGTAGCTTGTACCTTAGGGAGACATCGAAATGTCTCCCTAAGTCCCGATGTCTCCCAAATGTTCACTTTCAGATGCTAACCTGTCTCCCTAATAACCTAATAGTTGAATTATTTTTTATTTTAATTCAACACATGTACAAAGTGAATTAAAATGATGATTAATTTTTCTCCTGTTAAACAGCAACAGTTATTAAGCAAAGTCAATATTTTGAATATCAAATATCAACTAATTTCACATGTTTCTTCACTCATTCTTACTATTTCTTCACATTTTTTTTTACAAATTAATCGGGCATTTATCCTTACAATATTGACAAATTGCCCATGGAGCGCAATTGGTTAACCTAAAAAATTATAATTTAATATTCCCCGTGCCAGCAAAGGCCAACAAAATAAGGGGGGATTTCTGTGAGTGAGCAAGGAATGCATGGAACAAGCTAGTGTGCCTCTAGGCTAAGGGGGTAGGCCAGGTAATCTAGGTCAACAACTGAATGATGCAGTGGTGCGTGTATAGGTCCGCGAATGCCCGTACTGGATAGGCTAGGCTAATAATACATGCGGAAGCATGGCCACAAAGCATGGCATTTGTCAGCCCCGTTTTTTCTGTCTTTCTTTCAGGAGGGCGGCCTCTTAGTTCCTTTGATTGAGATAATGATCTATCAAGTCTTCAAAGCTTATTGGATTATGGATGGAAAGCCTAGGTGATGTTATGGTTACATTCCCGTAGTTTGTTATGCTTCACTGTGCTGCGCTGTGTGTGCTGTACTATGCTGAATCATGAATCTGACATTACGGAGCTTATTAATACCTAAAGAGAGAAATGACTTGTATCCTGCCATTGCTGTGTGTGGGGTGGGAACTTATTCTTATAGCCACGACTATTATTGATGACAAATTAGGATGAATTGCAGACCCATTATTATATTTATCACATACGCAACTGACATGAAAATGAAATGAGTACTGGCCTATACAATTTGCATTCCTTGTCTCTTTCAGTTTTAATATTAAGGTACAGTACAGGATTGGTAACATACCCAAACAGAAATGTTCACAGATTTACTTATAACTTACAGGGTATGAAGATGGTGCTGGTAGAAACCTACTGTTAAAATATTTCCGCCTGAAATGGTGTATTTATCCAGAAATTGGTCAAACAAAGACCGAAAACAGTTTTGATCTCGGGGTAAGATCAAAACCATTCTTTATGTTTTATAAGAAAAATTGAGTCAGGTTTTCGGTATTTCCTTGTGACTCAGATGACCGATTGAGCTCAAATTTTCACAGGTTTATTATTTCATGTACATGCTGTAGCAGACAAAGTGTGAGTGCTGTTCTGTGACCTTTACCAATCATGTATTATACTAATATTAAAATACTCGCCATCTTTATGTCCGTTCTCTGTTAAATCTCATCTATTCGACCTTGGAAGGACATACAATGGATAGAAATCTTATCTTTGAAGGGGAAAAGGCCATTTTTAATCACTGCTCTATAAGACGCATTCCAATTACAACAATACAAACATTAAAGGTACATTTTATGGAGACAGGCATCAAGGCTAAAAAACCATGACAACGAAGGCCACTGCATCTTCGAAATACAACTCCGCAAAAAACGACCCCGAACAAACTTATCAATGCTTTCTCAGTTTCGTTTGTTATTTTTTCCTCCGAATATCTCGGAACCAGCCTCGTGGATGCCCCGTCTCAACTACGAACTGGAAAAGAGGAAGGATATGGATGGAGACAGGATAAGCTAAGCATTGGATAGCCAGGGGAGATAAACTGCATAAGGAGAGAGAAAAAAACTAGCTAGATCAATAGGCATACTATACGCAATCTGCAGTGATGGTGCGTGGGCCTGTGGGTAGAGCTTATGGAGACTACATGCAATCCATTTAGGAAGAGACTCCAATGATATCTAGACTGTGGATGGGTTGCCTATATTGAGTTCAATGACTGACACAACAGGGATGGGAGAACGAAATATACCTTGCCCTCGATACTTACAAGTATGAAAGCCCACATGCCCATATACTCAGTGGAACCCTGCTTAAACGAACATGGCAGGACCCACAGATATTGTCTGTTAAAGGTATAATACATGAATGGTAAAGGTCACAGAACAGCACTCACACTTTGTCTGATCCAGCATGTGTATGTACATGAAATAATGAGCCTGTGAAAATTTGAGCTCAATCGGACATCTGAGTCACGAGAAAATAGCGAAAAACTGACTGAATTTTTTCTTATAAAACATAAAAAAATGGTTTTGATCTTATCCCGACATCAAAACTGTTTTCGGTCTTTGTTGACTAATTTCTGTATAAATAGTCCTACACCATTTTAGGCGGAAATATTTTAACCACATGTTTCTGCCAGCACCATCTTCATACCTTGAAAGTTAAATCTGTGAACATTTCCGTTTGGGTATGTTACCAATCCTGTACTGTACCTTTAAAGAGGCAGTTCGTTTAGCGATTCATACAACTATGTTCAGTATGTTCAGTATGTTTTGTACACAAAAATTGGGAGCCAAGGATGATGTTTGGTATAGACAAATGGTTCGGTATAGTGGTGTTCGTTAAATTAGCCACATTTTATTCTGTATGGTAGCCTGTTTGAAGAATACATCCCGATCCTGAGATGCAATGAACAAGTAGGCCCCCTGTTAAATACCAAGCATTCAATTTTAGTATCTTTTTTCAGTAATAAAGACAGCAGATTGTAGACATAATTAAAATCCAGTCAATTGCACTCTGTTATCTGATAATGTCAAGGGAAGGAAACATAGGCCTACAGATTACAGTCTACTCCTAATTGTACTGAATCAACCAGAATGAAGTATAATATATCAACACTATATGTGATCCATTCAGTGAGTTCACTGCCCTGAGAGGCAGCTAAGAAATGAACAAGATGCAACATGAGTGATTCCATGGGCTTTTATGAGATTGCATGCTATATTTAGACATGAATGAGGGAAAAAACCTTTTAGAATGAGACTTTTGGATATCAAGAACTTAGTGCAGAATCAGTCTTTGTATATAATGTACGTATAATATAGTTTCACTCAGAGATGAAGACATGTTTGTTGTATTTCATGCTAAGTTAACAACCTTGCATCCATCCTAAGTTCGAAGCAGTGCAATCAACCTGAGGCTTGGATTCAAAGTAGTCTGGTACCCATTTTCTTTTAAGAATTTGTGTTATCTTTTCGAATGGGTATACAAGGAAGGTGACAAGATGGATGCAACATGATTAGGGTCTATATAACTATGAGGCTACAGGGGGAAACATTTTAATTTGGAAGGTTGAAAAAAAGATTTTGAGTGTTTATCAATTTATGGGTACAGGAGTGAATCTGTGAATGTGTACCAATGTTTGAAGTTTATTTCTCTGCTTCACTCATGAAGTTATCAGCATCAGAAACAATCAAACATATATCCTTGTATCATTACAATGCTTGTGTAAATAAATATCTACACTTTGATACATATCTGCAAAATCTTTGTATAGTACTCAGAGACTGGTACAATTATCCTGCTTATTGCTTAGCTAATTACTTAGCTAGTTTTCATTAGAGACAAGCTTTTTAAAAATGAAAATGACCACCGCCCCAAAAATACTTTCTTAAATTTAAAAATGAATCCAAGACGAGAATCTGTTCTTTTTTTGTGAGAACTGCTCTTATACAAAGATATACCCACGGGGCAGGTTTACAAATAAGCTATTGTCATGAAAGGTGACAGGAGGTTAAGTGGTTATAATTCACCATGTGTAAAGTCATTCTCTACAGTACGCATGGTGGATTGTACATAGTGCTCACAGCATGCACAAATCCAACCAGGATTATATGAGTGGCAGTAATTTTATGCATCACCACTATGTGTGTGTGTTTAGGCCTACCACATGATGTTGCAAAAAAATATTAATCACAAGTGTATTGATATTGTGTTTGTTAGTTAAACACTACGCACGAGACCGAAGTGAGACTGAAGCGTGCTGGCACAGTGTTGGTATTATTGCTGTGTAAATGCAGCACATAAATAAACACAGTGGGGAGTGTATGTACATGTATGTAAGGTACATGGACTGCATGATTATACTGAAGTGAAGGTCTGCTAGTCTTTAGGGTATCATGTTAATTTTATTATCTCAATTGCATGGATTGATCTGGCCTTGAAGGGCGTTGCAAGGTTTCCATCGCTAGGAATGGAGTAGGCATAGACATTGCACATACAGTAACAAACCAGAACAGCATCAGTACCAATGCTGTTAACAGGAAACAATACAGGAAAATACAAACTTATTAAAGTGGTTTTCACACCTCATTCTGATTTTCTTCTTTCCACTTTGAAGTTTAATTCTATCTCCTGGTACCATGCCCAAGTCAGGTGTGAACAGAATGAGAAACTGCTCTGTTGACCCAATTATTAAGCGAGCTAGTAAAATCGCCAGCGTGAACAGTGTGCTGTGAACCATAGAGGAAGGAAACAGCTCTATGTTAGAACATACCACAAACAAGAATATGATAATATATTTTTGACTCTACTCATGGCGGTATTATATGCCTTTATTATACAATGCTGTATTCCTCCTATACGTGGATGTGAAAATATCATAAGAATTCATAAGTGTAGCCCATGTCACAATATTATCCATGGTCAGTGGGCACTTGACCACTTGGCCAAAGTGCTCCACATATTCACTCTGGCCTTGGTCATCCCTTCATATAAATTCATTGGTCAGCAATGCGATTTCCCAATTGAAAATCGTCCTCACACTATGGGTCAATTCTCCCTCGGGTCAGTGTTTATTGATTAATAGAAAGACGTCTAAATAACAGACAGTATCACAAACTGTTGGCTGGTAATGTAAACCTTCAAAATCAAGAAACAACAGAATGAATTTAAAAATCATTCTCAGTAAATTCAAACATATAGCTTGAGAGTAAGAAGAAAAAAATCCATATCTTTCCTGTATCATACTTTTCATAGGTATGGTTAATAGCGCTCCGCACTTGCGCAAAAAATAGCCCTAGATCTCAGACAAACATTGCATGCAAACGTCTGTGGGTGTGCACGTGCATGTACAATACATGTGTGAGACAATGTTTGTCTGACATATGGGGATTTTGTGACGTCATTAGTGCGTAGCGCTATTGTAATATTCAATCTTGTGTCTAGCTTCCCCATTATTCTCTATATTGCTACTAAGTATCTTAATTTTTTCCGGATTAACATTTACCGGCTAATAGTGGAGAATAGCGGCGAACAGACAATTTCTATTATGCTCAGCTATCCGGATAATACTACATCGATCGGCATGACTTTAAATAATTTGCCGGCTAAAGGTCATGCATCGGGTCAAACGCCAGGGACGTGAAAAGGCATACAGGTGCTTCCGTTTTCTCTCCGGTATGCGAAGTCAGCTGCAACGATGTCGTTTTCTATTGTCGTTCTCCGGAAAGTTTCTTCGGCATTATCCTTCCCAAACTAGTATAAATACCAATTTTCACTGAATTATCCAGATAATGCAGGAGAACGTCTATTGGTGAAAGTTATTCTGTTTTCCGGTATATCTTCTGGAAAATGGGTCGCAAAAGGTTGTAGGTAGAGCCTTGAAAATTAAATCTAGAGTTTTTCTTCGTATTGTAAGAAATACAAATCGCATGCTGAAAACCCTGAGTCATTTAAGGCATAATGCCACTGCAAAATGCCACATAACTTAAGATAGAATGTTTCTCAATACTAAAGTCCTGGAATTTAATTTCAAGAGGATACAGGAAATAGGACGCAAGCCAATAATAACGCACAAGTGAATGATAGGGGGACGAGAGGATGGTTGTGTGGTTTGGACAAATAGAATTTTCCAGACGCGCACAAACCGAGTTATCTCCACTGCAAATAAACACTAAATCCAGAAGATATAAATAAATGCCACAACTGCACGGCCAATACCAGTTATATAAATGTGGACTCAGATGATGGCAGTGGAATGTGTGGGCGGGCTGGTGTATTTTTGTTACACTCTGCATAGTGAATGGTTTATGTAACTCCAGGGTCGGGTTTTTCATTAAATTCCTCAATTGATAGATTCCGAAATTCCAGGGTCAAAAAAGGCAGTCAGACATTTTTTTTATAATTGCATTCTATTCTTGACATGTTCCAATTTGCCACGACTCGATATAATGAATTATCGTGCAATTCAAAATTAAGGTTCTTCATTTGACGAACCTTTTTGTTATCCCGCTCCAGTCAATTTTTCTTTGTCCACCTTTCAATGACTTAAAAATTCAGTAAATTTCCCTTGTGGTTATTAAACAAATAGGCCTATTCTAATTATTTTGTTTTAATCATTTAAGATTCCAATGAACCCTTTACTTAATTTTTGTACATGTGTTATTTCTGGGATTCTTATTAAAACACACAAAATGGTCAATGTGAATAAAAAAAAATAATACCAAATTTCGATGGGATCAATCAAAGCATATAATGTTCTATTTTAATTTTGAAAATTATCCATATTTATTTTTAACACATCACGCATAGGCATATGCGTTGCTCATTCACTATACACAGTATGGACTGCGAATCCCACATTTAATACATTAGGTAGCAGTGCAAATAAGATAAATAGGTTTATGCAGTGCTTTCATGAATGCCACATACTGCTCACGCAATAACACACTGTGTACTTAGCTTCACAAATGGCCCTCATTTATATACCTAACTGTCAGAGCAATAAGCACTATACTCTCACAGGCAACTACAAACAATGCAATTTTATTTCTTGCAGGGAGTTCGGCTCCTCGGAAAGGTTAAATGAAAAGGTTACTATACAATTGGCAATATTGATGTATGCATGTATTACTATTAGCATTTTATAAACAATCAGTATTCACATTCAGACATACGGCCTGTGTATTATAAACACAAGGGCATTTATTACTATGGATGTAGCCAATCCAATCGTGACTATTGATTTTCCGATCGGATTTGGGATCCAGCGAGCTGTGTTTTTTTTTCACTGGTTGTCCTTTGTCTCTGTGTGTGGAGCACAAGGGAGGATTATAAATTCCAGCTGGCCTGACCCAGCCAGATTAATGCATAATCCTTCACTATTGAGGTGTCGTGATTCCTCACAAATGCACTGTATTATAATATACTTTTTTTGTGTACATTAAAAATTCTCTGGAATTAAGTTCTATCCGAATATCAATTGAATATGGCCATTAAACCAGGGGTAAATTTCGTAGAGCTGTTTAAGTATCAACATTTGCTTAACAACCAAAAGCCTTGGTCAATGAAATCAGTATGCCAGCCAAAACTCCTTGTGAATGTTATGCTCGGCAAACAATGGCTGAATACAAGTCAAAAGCAGTAAACATCACATGAAAATTTGGTTGGTAATCCTGTTTGATCAAGGAAGATGTGTAACACATATCGTTGTAGCACGATTTGTCTCGGTTTCCCTTATGATACATGTAGGTGCATGCCCTGGTTTATTGTCCTTAGTAATTCTTACTCTAACTAGTAATCTGTATGATTTTCAGAGATATACAGAGATTATTTCATTTGTCGAAGAGCAAGTGTGAATACATACTCACAGTAAAAGACATTGCCTACGGGACAATTTTTAAGATGACCTACCCTGATAGACAGGCCCATATGCAGCCTTTAAAATTACACAACCATCTAATTGATTAAAGGTAGTATCATACTTTGGTAGCATACCGAAACAAAAATCTCCACAGATTTATCTATAAATTACAGGGTATAAAGATGGTGATGGTAGAAACATATTGTTCAAATTTTTCCGCCAAAATGCTGTATTTATCCAGAAAAGAGTAAAACCAATGACCAAAAACAATTTTGATCTTTGGAAAGATAAAAAATAACGGTGAAAACATTTTAAAAGTACTGTGGGTGTATTTCACTGTTTCTCAAAAATTGGGCACCATATGGGACTGGGAATTTCACAGATGACTGTCACTATATCTTCCTTGATATTTTTACCAAAGGAATCTGCATTTCTTTGACAAAAGCCAAAGTATGAAATTACCTTCAAAAGAGAAATTGTACATGTATCTAGAATCAATATATGCTAAACTTGGGACTTATCACGCAAGTGAGAGGGTGTACCTATAATGAGCCTAGACCCAACAAAGACAAACAAGAGTAAAATGGAGAGTTTTTTGTTGACTGAGTTTCCCAGCTCAAGGAAAAGCCCCTTAAACCCCACGCATCTTACTCCGGCAAATTGTGACTATAGGCCTACACCCTTCCAAGTGCAAATAGCATCTTAGCAGCAATATTCCCATCCGAAGAAGTTACATCAGGACCCAGGCACAACTGAGAAAGGTTCTGAATAATTGATCGGATTTCTCTTCAAATGAGCAGTGAACCAAAAGACGATGGCAGAACCAATTATCCTGCCCACGGAGATGATCCTAGGAATAGGTCCGTGGGGGATGCTAAAAAGGTGCATCGTAGTATGCATCATGTAACACAAAATGGAAGAGACTTATGCAATATCCCAAGAAGGTAAAACATGTATTTCGATAGTGGGTGGCTTCCTCGCTTCCTTCACATCAACTTGAATGACCAATTTTTTTTCAAAATTTCCCCCAAAGCTACGATATTACTACCAATGGAACGAGCTTGACAAGAGCTTTCCAACGGTATGCAACACTTGGGGTGCTATCTTCCTTTGTTTGAAACCCAAGACAACATTGGAGACATTACTAGTGGAGTAGTACCAAGTTAACGATGTTCAACTCTGAATAAACTAGACCGGCTAGTGACACTTGGCAACTTTACAGTCAATTTCACAGGCAATGTTATGATGGCGCCATGTGTAGGTCCCACTCCCTATTAATTTTCCATACAAGTCAAATGGTGCACTCCTTGTGCATTGAACTAATTTTCAGCATGTTCAATTCATTGTTATGGTCTATTAGGGACTACAACTAGAGCAGTCATTGGACCGACAGTATTTAATTTCAGGGACATTTCTCAAGGTTGTTTTAATTTTTTCGTGACGGAAATTAAAATCACGTCCCATTCTCTCTGCTACAAATTTGTCCTTCTGTCAAAATGGTGTATATGCTGTCCCAGTACAGAATGGATGTGTGCACGTGATAAATACATTGGATGTTCCATAACACAGTGAGGAATACCACAGAAGCTAGTAAAAATGCTCAAGACGCTGCCGTGAACAAAACCACAAAATGAGTCACTACACTGGAAATGCCACATTTGTTTCCTAATACAGAATGCTGACATTTTTTGTTTATCTTCTTCCGTTTTCCATACAAAAAAATATTATTTCAGAAATGAAAAATTCAGATCTTTCCTGAAGACAATCTAAGATGAAATAAGACGCTAAGGTGTAAACCTCTCTAAGATATGAAATCTTTATCCATCGTCATGTCTAACATGCCCAGACTTTCATTCGGGACAATAGAATCCCACAACATATCCCCAAATGAAATGGGGGCGGAACGAAAAAATCTATATCCATTCGCATAACACAAGGTTACGGTGTATATCACTGCAGTGAATGAGTGTTCAGTACAGTGGTGCGTTCATCAATGGTGTATAGTATTGTGTACCATTCAATGCATTTTGCATGTACCTGGTTGTATGTAGCTAGCTCCACCAGGGACTGTTCACAAGGTAAATATTGACCAAGTCTTGGCATGATGTCCCTATAGCTAGACTATGTCCTGACCCACGGCATTCAAAATTAATATCAAACAGAGTATTTTTTTGGTTTTTATTATTCATTTTTTTGCCGTTGAAGGAGAATTTGTGAACGCTTTTAATAAATGAAAGCTAGTCGTGGAGTAGTGCTCCAGAAATCATTCCATCTCTGTATCGCAATGACGTCTCATTTTGACCAGGTCCAAATCCCTTCTCTTAGTGAAATATGAGGAGCAGTTTGGATACGAGTAACAAACAGATGATGGGAGCAGGGAGAAAGAAAAAAACAACTTCAGATTGCAAGGTGATGAAAACCAGCTACCTTGACAAACTAGAACAAGTATTGAAGATCCATGGAGATATTGTCCTGGTTGTTAAAGACATGCGAGATGCATGTGAAAAAATCAACGTACGCTACTGAAACCTTGCTAGGCATAATATCATATCATGGACTCATTAAAGATTAAGACTATGACTTTCTGATGAAGTGCATTTTGTATCTGAAGATTGTCTTGATGTATGCCAAGATACAATCACATTGGCCACATTGGCCTCACCTCCCTACAGACTTATACCATTTTTTTCCATTACAGACTGCTTAACCTAGAGATTTTGCTGCCGAGGTTTCTTAACCTAGGATTTCTTAACCCGGGGTTAATTAACCTGGGGTTACTTCGCATCATTAACTCTTGAGTTCTAACCCAGTGTAATGCAGATAAGGCAGAAGGTTAGCGCGGTGCCATTTCCCACTGCACAGGCACTGAAAGTTGGTCCACAAAAAACAACTGCATCATGTTAATTTATGTAATGCAGTTTCTGTTCTTAACCCAGGTCATTAGCAGGATTAATGACCAGGTCCATGTAATGTCCATATTCTCCATTTTACCCCAGGTGAGAGTAAGGGCAGTGTGAACGCTCCTGCTCACCTGGGGTTTGCTGGGGTGAAGGTGAACTCCTAACCCTGAGATAACACAGATATAACACAGTGGGAAAGGGGCGATAGTTCAAGCCCTGATTACCATGAGGCTTCTGTGAGCATGTGGTGCTTGCTTGATATCAACAGCAAGTCCCAGCTGCTTGTATGACGAGATTCCTCGCATGGTAGAGCTCCAGGTGTCTAAGTTCAATTCCAGTTTAGTGAGAAAAGTTAACTCACCTGGAAAAGTTCAGTGCACTGAGCTAAGGAAACATTGACAGACATTTCACCGCCAGAGGAGATCTTAAGAATGTCTTAGATAGTTGGAGGAAACTTCAACGATACCTACCTTCTTAATTTTCTGGTTGTTCTTATCCCATTTCCACAGCATCACCGACATCTTGATTGTTTGAGCTATTTCCCTGTTTCCACCGTAAAAAAGTTGAACAAGTCACTCTTGAAAAATTCTTCCACTGGTTAGAATATTCCTAGGCATATCCACGTGGGTCAAAGGACCATGTGAGTCCGAAGAGAGCATTTGTGCATTTTGATCAAGGCAGGGAGTTCGGACAATGGTATTTGTACGTCGACAACTTTCATGGTTTGTTAGTGAAGTTGAGTACTGGGAGAGCCTTCCAAACCCAACCGAGACAAGTCAACTGTATAAAAAACAACGCTCACGTGATGGTCCAAGTTTCATCAGGTGATGGTCCACGTTTCATCAAGAGGTATTCAGCGAGATGACCGTGCTGAGGCGGATCCTTCCTCACGTGGATGGGTTGTCCGATAGGTCTTGTTATTCAGCCCCGTGCTTTGACAGGCATGCCAGTCAAATATGATTTCCTGTGGGCTGTCTCCTGTTGTGACATCACTAATCCATTCATTACCGGGTCCCTAGTGCTTGCTCTATGCCAGCAGGTGATGCTACCAGTCTACAAACAAGACATACAAGACTGCAGGTGCTGTGAAAAATCATCGCTTACTATGACGATGGTGTTGTGTTGTGTACTGTACAGACTGGGTATGTCAGTGTGTGCACACGAGGTATGCTAGCACGAAGCAGTACACCTGACATCATTGGCTATATTTATACACATAGTCAAATCATACGTCTTGGCTCCGGCTATTAAAGCATATCATATAAGAAGGTGCAGTGGGCCAATGGTGTTATATAATTATTCATACATGCTAACACAGTCCCGGGTATTACACTAACAGGCTGACGGAGGGAGAGGGGGATGAGGAGGACATCATTTGCATACGTAATGGGATTCACTCTCCCCTTCTACCGTTGGGTGGTGGTGGTGCTGATGCTGATAACCCAATGAGGAGTGGAGGTACTGTCGGCAACGGTATAGACTGATGTAATGAGGCAGCGTCACGGAGACCAGTTCCCATGGGAACTACGAGGCAGAGAGAGGGGGGGGGGGGTGACTGTTGGTGAGGGATTGATTGCAAGACGTTTGTCTATCCTCGGTGAAGGCTAGGTTGGGGATGAGGATGGTAGTGTGTGTGGAGACCGAAGACGCCTTGGCATTGGAGGGGATGAATCCGAGGTGTCTCAAAGAGGATTACTCCGTAGACAGTTTATACGAACATGAGGATGTCCACTGTCCAAGAAACATATCATCAAAATGCACGCATGGTGTAACTGCTGCAAATAACCGGCCTAGATGATGAAATGACCATTCAGTGTGAAATCATGTATAATCCATATTCCTGTGCTTTTGAAACATTTTCCAATCAGTAAATAGAGGCACCATGGATAACGTACAACCCAATGTATGAATCACACCCCTGGTCCTACCACTTAGAGAATATGATTAGATTTCGGGCAAAACATTTATACATCAGACACATGATAAACATATGTTCTCCAGTGAAAATGCAAAAGAATTTTAAAGGTATGCAAATTTCAATCTAAAAAACTGACCTAAGATGTAAAAATGTATGATCTGTTCAGTCATCAGAATATTTTTTTTTAAGAAATATTATTTTGCCCACAACTATTTCTATACAATATACTACATAATTAGCTACTCCTATAGGCCTAAATATTAGATTTTGGTTTGAATTATTCATACGGTACCAAATTAATTATTGAAGTATACAGGAAGGGCAGTAATTAAACAGATCAGTTATGATAAAAATAGACAGGAAATAGGGCAGGGTCTTGGTTGACTTGGGGTCAGTTTTTGAAAATATAAAAATATGATGATTAATTGAACACTAATGGGTTAGTGGGTGAACACAATTTTTCTTGAAGGTACTATCATACTTTGGTAACAAACCGGAACAGAAATCCTCAAAGATTTACTAATTTACATAGTATAAAGATGGCGATGGTTGAAACACATCGTTCAAGTTTTTCTGCCTGAATTGCTGTATTTATCCAGAAAAGAGTAAAAGTAATGACCAAAAACAATTTTGACCTTTAAAAGATAAAAAAAAAACAGTGAATATATTTAACAAATACAGTGGGCGTTTTTCACTGTCTTCTAAAAAAGTGGCCATCGTATGGGACTGGAAATTTCACAGATGACTGTTGCTATATCTTCCTTGATATTTTTTGCCCATGAATCTGTATTTCTCTGACAAAAACCAAAGTATGATATTACCTTTAAAATGAGCTCCAGTGACTCAAAGTACACAATTAATTACTCCAATTTGCATATGGGGTATGTTTAACGAACACATTTTCTTCACTCCATTCCCTGCTTTCTCCATCTCTACCCTCCACGCCATCCCCAAACCCTTCCAGCAATTTCTCCCCGAGAGGAAGCTCCACTAAGTGGTCCTGTGTTACTTCTTATTGAATTAGACCCCTAGCCTCTCACCTCACTCTAGAACCATGTGCTTTTGGGGAGTGCTTCTTTGTCGTTATGATCAGGGTTTTTGGTGGGGGGTTTAACAATGGTCAGCAGGAAAGTGCAGCTCAATATTTTCGCCTTCAGGGGTAGAGGGGAGGAAATAAACGAAAATTGCCCGATGATTGGCGGTAAAAAATTGGATGTTCTGGGGGGAGACATCAAAGGGAGGGGGGTTTTTTGAGGCGAGACCGCTGAGAGGGGGTCACTGAGGGGCATTTGGGAAGAGGATGCAGGGGATGGGTTGAGCGGCTTGAGATGGGGGAACAAAGGGCATCATGGGGGTGTTCCTTTGGGGTTTGGGTTGGGGTTTGGGTATGGGGTTGGGAACTGTTGAGAGGGGTTTGGGACAGTTCAGAGGGGTTAATGAGGGGCATTTGGGGAGAGGATGCAGGGGATGGGTTGAGTGGCTTGAGATGGGCAAACAAAGGGCATCATGGGGGTGTTCGTTTGGGGTTTGGGTTGGAGGGTTGGGTAAGGGGTTGGAAACTGTTGAGAGGGGTTAATGGTGGGTTTTTGAAAAAAATGGGGGTGGGTTGAGTAGCTTACATCAGCGCACCAGTAGGGTGATCGTTTCTGATCGTTTGGGTTGGGGTTCAGGTTTGAGAACTGCTGAGAGGTGATCATGTATGGGCACTTTTTAGAAGATGGGGATGGGTTCAAAGACTTGGCATGGGGGGAACAAAGGGCATTCTTCGGTATTTATTTAGGTCTGTTTCTTTAGGCTGAGAGTTTAGGGTTGAGGACTTGTTGAGGTTGTTGAGTTTGGGGTCAATGATGTGTCTCGGGGGAAGAATCGGGGCGAGTTGAATGGCTTCAGATTAGGGGAAATAAGGATATGATTAGGGTGTTAAAATTTTGGTATGAATATCGGGAAGGGAAGGGAAGGGGGGATGGTTTTAGGGGTTCTTTTTTGAAGGAAAAGGAGGGGTGAAAGAGAAGTTGAGAAAATTGATAATCTAAAAAAGAAAAGGCTTGGTCAAACCACAGAAACTGTCATGATATTGAATATATTGAGGACCCACTCCCATACCTGGGCACCAATATCATTCAGGGAACCAGTCAATATATGGGAACCACTATTATGTCTGGGAACCAATGTCATCTAGGTGTCTTTAAGCAAAATACACCATAGAAATATCTAAGTAATCCCAAGGAAACAGACTTTTGCACTGGAACAAAACGGACATTTAATGGACAGTGGGCTCCATTTCTCAAACACTAATTTCATCAATGTCTTAATGTAGGCAGGCTATTGCACGAAACCTCTGCAAGGTTTTGCAATCACTTCAAGAGTCCAATCACCACTTTTAATGTATTGCGGATATGCTCTACTAGGCTTTCCTACTGCCGGGCGTGAATATGGGATTAATGTTCGAGCAGTGATAAAGCATGTTACATACTAGCATGACAAACTGCACGTAGGCTACACATATAGGTTTAACCTAGGAAAGTTGTAGCATGGATGCCTAATGTTATAATAAGATGGATGGGACTGTTATAAACATTAATAGTGCATCGATGCAATTAACCTCTCTGATATCTTATAACGTTCCACATACATACAAGCCAAGATCATTATTACATGATATTACTGGGGCACTTCCATGCCCCATCAACCCCTATCCACCAGAAAACAAGAACAAATTGCACTGTACTGATCATATATCACTCTTTGAAATCCACGGAAGAACCTCATCCCCTGGATGATGCTGCCCAGTCACGACGACGGGCGGACACCCTACTGCATTTTCCAGCACCCAAAACAAAGAGGTGACCATGCGCAACCAAAGTGACACCAAACACCAAAAGCAAGGTTTAGCGTGACGTGAGGACGTTACGCTGCCCCCCTCCCCGTGCCGCGACACCTCGATGAGTAATGCTCAAGTGTGAAGTGTAATATTGATGTCGGTGGGCAAGTGCCCGGGATAAACCGGCTTCTCTGCTCAGCGGAGCGGAAAGAAACTGGGAGGAGAATAGCCAACCAGGCGCCTTCCCCAAAAAAGAAGAAAAAAAATCCCCAAAGCCGTCTTAATTGGTTTTGAGAGCCCAAGCAGCGCTGAGGATTTACCCCAGTAATTATGATCAAGTGAATGGAGGGGGAAGAAAGGATGGCATAAGAATAATATTTGGGGTATCGTTGAACGGCTCCTCGACTGGTATCCCCAAAAGGCTTAGAAATTCAATAGGGTTGGGATAATGATGGATTTATGATTATTATAATTATTTTTTCAATTTGTCGCCAACTCAACTCCGTTCATTTTTTTATCCTGTTTTTTTCCCCGTTTTGCAGTTAAGGCATTGGTGTTTGATTTGAAAAATAATACAAGTAATAAACTGCTGCAAACTGCTCATCAGTCAAAATAATTACCTGAAATTTATAAAAATGCTTGCGTTAGGAGGAGCCTGATGTGCCTTCGATCGAAGGCAAATTCAATGTTCTGAAAATTGATATTATTTGCCAATTTTTTTATCTCAATGATTTTGTAACTTTTTGTAGGGAAGTCCATTAAATTTTAGTGCTTGGTATTTATTATTTGGTATTCATTTTTTAATCTTTGATTGATTATTTTTTTCAGGGGTTGCTGCTGGTTTTAACTGCCTCTTTAATCTATATTGCTTTTTCTCTAATTTATAATTAATTTGCTAAGAATTAGGAGGGCCTGAGGCATTTTGATCCTAGCAGGATCTGTATCAATGGCTAAATCATAAGAGGACAGGAACATTCAAGTAAAGATACACATAAATGGATGAGAGGATCAGAACAAAGGGGGACAGAATGAACCAGGAAAATTTATTTCATTTTTGGGGTCCTTTTTTGTTTTTCATCATAATGTTATTTTATGGAGTACCAACACATATTTCAGCTCCATTACCAATAGTGGTAAACATTTCAACACCTAAAATACCGAATTTTAGTTATTATAAACAGGTGTTAAAAGCAGCATGTATGCCTATGTATAGAGCACTGTGCATAATGTTGTTTACCTCACTAGGGAGCACCAAAGTTCAGTCTGCATTTCATTTCTATAAGTACAAGAGTAATACTGAAATGGCCTCTTGGAAGTATTCAATCATCCAGCACTGACTGTGGAGTAATTAGAGAGAGGAGCTGGCAACTAAATGACAAGTTATGGACTGGGACACATGTCATAGCATATGTATGAAACCTTGTACGTTTTTCATTCCATTGGATGGTAAGACCACATGCATGGGCTTAGTATTTCATTTCCTTAGAGACATCATTCAACACTCAATGGCTCAATGCACTCCAATGGGACTCGGCACTTATTGAATTTTCCTGTACAGCTAACTTAAGATGGTCAGAAAACAACATCATATTCTGCGTCCTTGTGGAAACACTAATGCACAGGTAGAGGTCTTCAGAATTTAAAATACAAATCCCAAGATCACGGTGCTTGGTGTCCTTGTGGAGGACACTTTGCACGGATGACTTCCCTTCGCTTTGATGCAAATTTGATTTCCATTAGGGAATTCAGTAATGGCTTATACAGTGTAGTGACCTAGTGATGGGTTAGCCAGGGACCAAGAATGATCACCAAGGAGTTGAGAGAGTTCCGGGATTCAGGAGTGTTTACACTGTCATCCTGGAGCCACTCACATAGAACTGCTTAACACAAAAATACTTGCTAAGCATGATATATTCCTTGCTCATAAAAAAAATCACAGGCCGGTCCATATTTCACACGTTGTGCATTAATTGTGACTGGTGTACTGACACATTTATGTTTAGCATTAAAAATTGATGCATGTATGGAATTTTTGGCTGGTGACTCATTTTTGAATGGAAGAAGTTTTTATGTGGGGCAAATTCAGTCGTTTGTGACTATAGGAGCTTTGAACGGGAGATTGGTGCTAGGGTTGCTCCTGACTAGCAGCAGCAAGTAGAGCAAGTTGCAGCAAGCTGCAGCAAGTGGCAGCAAGTTGCAGCAAGTGACAGCAAGCCACAGCAAGCCACAGCGAGTCACAACAAGCCACATCAAGAGCAGCAGGCTGCAGCAAGTGGCAGCAAGCCACAGCAAGTCACAGCAAGCCGCAGCCAGCAGCAACAACAAGCAGCTATACTATCTTCTATTGGAAGTAGCCTAATACTTCAATTGTTTTCGATATCTTGCAATGCTTTACCATTTTGTTCTCAAACATGTACAGCAATAAAATTCCTTCATCTTCTCTTCTACCTTTTGTGGCCTTCTCCCATCCCTAGAATGCCAACTTTCTCCACCTTCTATGTCCCTTGCCTCACATTATGCACCATATTAGATGGCATATTCCACTTAACCTATGTCAGTGTATTTGTAAAATATGTTAACCCTAGATAAATACCAATGTTAAACTTGATCAGGAATTGTATGTATTTGGTTCAAATACTTCTAGTTAAAAAAAAATACACTTGATTTCTGTCTTTATTCTGTTGCTATAAAAGGCATTCCCTACAAGCTTCGGTTTTTGTAAAGTTTCCTTGTTACTTGTTCCTAATGAGACGGTCTCAGTCAGACTTGTTCATTGTTATTCAGTTGTTGAATAGGAACGGAGAAAATATTTGTGTCTACAAACTTAACTGCACAGTCGGTTAAATCAAAGTAGCAAGGAGTGTTTCAGTACAGATCATGGAAAAATCCCAAGACAAGACTCAAATTTAATAACGCGGATGTTCTGTCAAGGGACAGGGGAAGTTTACGACGTGTCTTGTCATTGGACACAACTGATTAAAAAGCCATAGGGTTGGCAGGTGGATGTGCACCTGTAACCATTCAATTAAGAGCCTGGAGACAAGAGCATACCACAAACTGAACTATTTAATTTCAATATCATGTTCATCTTCCTGTCAGATATAGAAAAAAATGCTCAAACTGTGACAACGCCGACCTGTCTTTTTTGAACTCTCTGTGAATACTTTCACTAAAATAAAACCTGAAGGAAATTAAAAAATCTTCAGGGAGGAAATATTGTGCAAAACAAAAAGGGGTGTATTTGAGCACTGGATATTTTATGTTTTAGGGTTAAATTCCAAATGTGCAATTGGGGTTCTTAAAGTAAAAGCATTATCTTGATTACTGGCTTAAAGGTACTACTAACATACTTTGGTAGCATACTGAAACAGGAATGTTCACAGATTTACCTATAACTTACAGGGTATAAAGATGGTGATGGTAGAAACATACCTTTAAAATTGTTCTATCTGAAATGCTGTATTTATCCAGAAAAGAGTAAAACCAATTACCAAAAACAATTTTTATCTTCAGAAGATCAAAAATAATGGTAAAAAGATTTTTAAAACACCGTGGGCGTTTTTCACTTTTTTCTCAAAAAGTGGGCACCGTATGGGACTGGGATTTTAACAGATGACTGTTACTGTATCTTTCTTGTTATGTTTGCCCATGAATCTGTATTTCTTTGACAATTAAACCAAAGTATGGTATTACCTTTAATGAGTTAGAAACTGTTGTATATTAAGCACAAAATGTTGTAAGCGCAAGGATAGGGTCTTGTCATCATGTAGGGGCAGAGTTTATAATGGGGTTTTATTTTACACTTCGGTTTGCGGAAACACCAATCGTTCGTCCTTTGCACTTCTTATTTCATTCTCACTTCTCGTAAGGTCTCGACGTTTAGACTAGTCTGCTCTAGTCTACTGATGATGACTAGAGCTGGTTAGTCGAAACGTTGAGACCTTATGAGAAGTATGAACGAAATTAGAAGTGCGAACGTTCGAATGATTCTTTCCGCCTATGGTACAGTGGTAAGTGCTGATTTGAAGATTTTAAGCCTTGAAAACCACATACAGCTGCTCTGGGGTAATAATGTATCATATATTATGTTTTATTTCAAATAAGTATGAAAATAATTAAATGCAATCATAACAGTGTTCACTGAGAGCAATTTAATAAAGGATAAATTATCAATAGATCCGGAGGTTTACCACACTGTCACACAATATGCCCAGACACGGTAGAGATCACACAGTACAGCGTCCATAAACCAACAATCCTATGCTCCTATAGGTCGTGTTACCTCAGTCTGTATTCGGCAGCGGTTCTGAGCTCACAGAGGCCAAATCAAACCTCTAATTAAGGGAACAAACCATCACACCACATTATTAGGCTTATTTTCCCTGCCAATTAAGATCCAAGATCACGGGAGCAGCCACTCGATCAGCCATCAAGCAGAAAATGCTGAGGCCTGAACAGCTGTTTACATTCTAATACTTATGACTCACAGAAGAAGGCTGTGTGCCTGGGCAATTCATATTGCACAGCACCTTCAGTAATTCCTCCCTCTTTTGATGCCGTTCAATTTCATAGTTCATGCGCACTTTGGCTTTCCTTGTGTGCAGCAAGCATGGCGGTGATCTTTTTTTTGCCTGCAGGGCACGAAGCGCACAAATATGATATTCGCTGGTATCACTTCACCGGCAGAAATGCAAAAGGGTTTGTTCTGCTTGGAGTTGGGGAGATATTGAGAGCAAGGTTTAGCACTTAGTCAGACTCTGACAAATTGTGGTAGAATCCGAACAAAAGAATAGCAAAGATGATGCATCTTGTAATGTAATGTATGAACCAGCAACTTGTATGACGTTCATTTACTGAGCAAACAGCCACTGAGGAAGTTGTAAAATTTTACAAACAAAAAGAAGCAATTCGTGAAGACAAAGTCTCTTCCTCAAGAACACAATACTACAATACCCCATTGACTGGGCTCAAACCAACAATCCCAAATAAAAATCATCAAAAACTCTGAACAAAAACTCTCACTTTTAGTCAAGGAAATTTTGCTCATTAGATGACTTGTAAAAACTAAATCGGCCTTACAGGTTTTTCAGTAAAGATGACCATGGATTCTAGTACTGTGACATGACAAAACCAGCTTCCAGGGCTGGAAATAAGGTTTGGTGAGGGCAATGCCAGTTCTCCATTGCAAGGGGCACTTCCATTGGAAAATCATTTTGTCTATGGAAACATTTGAAGGGGCACCAAGGCCAAGAACCAGGGCAATGACGGCCATGGCCTCCGTGACCTCTGTTTATTTCCAGGCTTGAGCTTCATGACAAATTTGAAGTACTCATGTGGTTAAGCATCACATAAGGAACGGAAAGTCACCAGGTGTTAATTTCACGAAGCACTACGATCTATTGTAACTTGAGTTACGAAAGATAACCCATTGTATCCTACGTAGGGCTGCAGAGCAGCACAAGTTCTACAATTGATAGTAAGTTATGAAGAGATTGGTGAAATCGCCCCCAAGGTGTCATAAGTGCGTTCAGCTTTCCACGGGAAACACAGTGTTTGACCTATCCAATTCAATATTTCCTTCAATATCTCCGATTTCAACAGGAAAACAGAACAATTGTAACATACAGAATAAAATCTCTTTTCCAGCCCAACATTTGCAAATTTTAGGATCTGTGCAAATTGCCACCGTTTTTTTGTGTAAGATGTGTACTTGTGCTTGCAGTTTATACACTTCTGAAATTTCATTCAATGCAATTTAGATTTTCCAGAAAATTCATATTTGCTCAATATCAACTTGCCGGCAGCTGTGCTCTGGCTGCGGAGCAACGGTTTCGTGGCAAGAAGCCGCCGCGTGACAATCTTTCCAGATCTTCTTTCTTTTATTTGCTAGGACGATGATGAGTTGCCCGAGCAGGAAACAAGAACCTAGATGCCTGATGTGATTAAGCTCAGTGTGGGATTCAATGGTTATGCTTATCAATTGCATGGTGACTGTAGTGGATGGATGGTAAAAGAAGGCTACAGATGATATTGAAAATGTGATGGGAGGGGAGTTTACAGTGCTGATCAAATCCCCCCTGCTACACAATATACGCCAGGCTTGTCAAAATCACTTTCCTGCCTCAGTAACTCAGTCTCTATTAATACTGCTCTCCGGGTGGGTGACATCTCATGTGATATGACAACTGAATGATAATATCAAGCTATCAAATGTTCATGTTCTTCTTTATATCGCTTTCCTTTGTTCCCATCTCTCGGCTTTCCATGCCTAGAGACTTTCCTGTTGTCATTCTCCTATCATAAACCTTCTCGTCTATTCCTGAGTCCGTGTCGTTGAACCTTTCATGAAGACTCCTCTCTAAGAGGTAGAAGAGCTAAGGTTTCAAGTTTATCTGATCAAATTGATACCGGAATAACTACTTCTGTTATCCCGAATCAAGGTTAATTTGTTGTCTTTTTCTTTTGGTTACGAACAGAAGTGCATGTCAATTCAGCCGCAGCCAAGCGGATAGAGATCAAGGCATTCCAAGGAGCTGATGAGAGACTCGAAGGAGTGATGACCGAGCAGGAGACTCGGAGCATGGACCTGATTGATGATGGGGAGACTGTGATGTACGAGCAGACTCACATTGATTGAACGCCCGTTTCCCCTGATGCAACATTCTACGGTCGGCTGCTCTTGCTCTGCTCCGCTCTTCCCTCAACTGCAACTCTTTCACTCTAGACTTTCTATCGACGTTTCACTCCCGGTGAAAATAAATGAGGATAATTGCTCATCCATCCGTTCAGGGTGTATCTGCTTCGATGGCACGACCCATGCTTCCCTTCCTACATTTCCTATATTCCACAATTAAAAGCACTTCAAGTAATGAAGAACTGCAAACTGCTCATCAGACAAAATAATGACCTAAAATAGCTTTCGTGAAAGACACTGCTAAGATTGAAACATCAGTCCCAACTTTTCATAAAAGCAACGGTTTGCTCAAGTAAACTCTCTTACTAATTTTCAAGAAATATTATTTTAAGTAAAAGTCACCAGCTTTTCTTTTTCATTAAATGTGGGGTGTTTGAATTAATTAGACAAATTGAATAAAGACTGACCACAGAATGCTTCTTCACTGATGAAAAAGAGAATGCAATATGGTGCACATTCACTTCCAAAAATAAAATTTGCCGCCAGCCTGAAAAATTAATCCACACCCTTGGATGATGCTGGATGAGAAAGACCCTGGGCTACAAGCTGGATTGGGACTTTCTCTGAGGCGGTGGGTTCTCTTTCTCTCTCTCTCTCAAGTAGTGATCTCTCTTGAGGATGGCAGAGCTTAGTCTGTTAGTCTTTTTAAATCTTTCTGCTGGTGGTTGCCTACATTTACCCCAGACCAATAACCAGGAATGTGATGGAGGCAAGTTAGGCCCTAGGTGATGCTGGATAAGGAGAACCTAGCATGCTGATGGCAGGGTACTTTAAACTGGTCAAAGCAAGCAAACACGTTCACTGGACAGTTGGTGTGATGAGCAACATGAGGGTATAAACTCCCCTCCAGTAAGTGTTTATTATCGCTTCATGTCCTCAGGGCCAAGAAGGCCAAACAAGGACCAGGGACCATGTTAGAGCAGAGAAGAGGCAAGTGGAAGAAGATGAGGGGGACTCTATTGTCCTGGGACACTACAACCTCCCCTCCCTCCAAATGGTGAGTCATTCACTCCAACAGAAGCTTGCTCGCTCGTGAAATTAAATCGCACCAAAGAATGGGGCTCTAGGGATTCGGCGGTTTGGGGGAGAAGAAGCTACCGGACCGATAACACACGCACAAGGGGGGACACTGGCGGGGGAATGACTGGGCTAAAGCATGTTAAGAGGGGTTATTAACGGCACATTATCCTTAATACACTATCTGATGTACAGGCCGGCCAATTATGAAAAAATCGGCCGTTGTGTGCTTGGGACAGTGGCGGTGGAATATCGATTCCATCACCGGGCCAGGGAAAGATCAGCGATATGTTTTTCTTTCTTCTTTGTTTGATTTCTTTGGAAGAAACATCAACAACAAGGAGCAAGGAGCACCAGCAGAAAACAAGACAATAATGCATCAATTTTTGTTTTGTTTTTCCAAAACACAAACCTGAAAAGGTGGTTGGTTTGAGGCAGCAGCATTGGGTTTTTACTTGATACAATTTTGTGACCAAACCCAAACAGGATTGGAAATCGGTTTGATTTTTTAGTTACTGATAGGGGGCCTACATGTGTCAGGGATATGAGTGGCCACCAAAACAAACACAAATCTTAAAATACAAAGGAAAAGTCTGAAATTAAAAAGCTCCTATAGTTTTGTACAGAGCAGGTGTACAAAAAAGTTAAAATCTAATAAAAAAATCTGAAATCTGATTTAAATCTGAAGTCTCACATGCCTGATACATATGTGCCGTGCACTTACAATGAATATGCGTCGTGTTGAAATCTTTCTAATCACAAAATGACAGAGTTTAACTAACACTCTCCATGATTGAGGTATTAAATTAATCAAAAAAATATCTAGATTAGGTCCCATTATGAGCCAAAGGGAAGGAAGGTGCCATTAAAAAACATGTCAAAGTCATTATAAAACATACTTATTACAACTTATGACAATACCTACAGTATTTGGAGTATGTACCATAAATCACATTTTCTAGGGCAAATAACAGCTTCTCTATTTTTCCCAAAAGCCACGTAAGAGGAAAATTTTATTTGAAGATGCCAAGAATCAGGTAAAGTCACATGTATAATATACAATATAATATATAATATATAATGAACGATATAAAGGCAAACAAAACAAAGAATAACTAATACCTTTTGCCCATTGTTTAAAATTTGAGGGTTAGAAGGTAGCTGTTGTTGCTTCAAGGTTTGCCAAGGAATATCTCAATTTAAAGTTAATGCAAAAACCTTACATGTAGTTGTCATCATTCTTTTTCTACAAGATTTTAAACAATTCCATCCTAGAATTTAATGATAAAAAAAATGAGAAAATTATAAAAAAAAATGAGAAAGATCTCAAAAAGCCTCTGAGAAAGATCCTGCTAGGATAGAAATGTCAGGCCATTTAACTCCGAACATTTTATACATTTCAGGTCACTGGATTGGTTTATGACCAGCTTACAGCAGTTTAGTACTGTACTGTAAATTGACTAAATTCTGAATGAAGTTGGTATATTTATCCTGGGTATCAAACAACAAAAGGCAGCTGGTCAAGTGAAGGAGTCTATTTTCTGTCAATAGAGGGCGCTACAGCATGCTGACTGAAAATCTCAACCTCTGGGTTGTTTCTCCGTCAATAAAACTGTCTGATGTTTAATGCAACGTGCACTGACAAATGACTCATGCATAGATACATCATGTGGGGCAATCTATGGACCGAGAGTAAACTGATGGGATGCAGAGCGCATCTTTAAAAAAAGTCCCAGTATGTGTCAACAGAGGGCGCTGTATTACAGACAGGAGAATGGGAGAGATGGAGAATGGAATGGATCTTTAATAGATTTTGAGTTTTCATGGAATGCACAGACAAAACAAATTCCTTGCTTGTCCAAGCAAAATGCTATCATTTTAAACAGGATATTCTGCTTCTTTTTTTTAAGTAATAGGTTTGTGGTGACACCATGCGACATCTTTTGTGAGAAAGGGGTGGCTCAGGATGAAAAGAGCCGATGATTAAACTCGACGTTCTGATCAGTATGCTCTGCCTTCAGGATATTCTACACTTTGAATGTTTCAAAGAATCAGAAAAACAATTCTGCATGGGATCTGAACCAATCAAATCAACGGACAAGGCAATGTACAGTGTATGACCTAAACTTGAATACAATCTATTCCCTGATATTCAGCCAACAAAACAATAATTGTCCTACTAGTACTACATGTAATATGGGAAGGGCAGGACAAGGTGGCCCTTGTTCGAGTAGACATTTCATTTTCTCAGATTTGCTCTGCACCTTTCCATGACTGTAAACTTTTGAAAGTGTTGCCTGAAACTTGTACAAGAAGATATAAATGGGTGGCACTCTGAGTAAGTAATGGTATCACAGGCCCTGAAATTGGTCCTTAGAAGGGCAAGGAACTTTTCTATTGTAAGGAGGACATCACTTGACTGGAAATCCAAGGCCAAGACCAGGGTAATGACAGCAATGGATACAGTGGACGTTGTCAAATCTCGGGAACTTTGTCACTGTTGTACAATGAACATAAACTATCCACTTGGTCCCAAAATGGGTCAGTCCCACAGATGTGTCAAGCCCAGTATAAAGACACTAAATGGGACATCTATGGTCTACTGGTCATCTTGCCTCTATCTACCTACATAAATTTTGGTGGCCACATGGGTATCTGCTTATTTGAGTGTCTCTATGCTGGACATCGTGTTAAATCAGCGATTTCATCTGAAATAACTGCAAACTTCAGTTTGATTTTCCACACAAGCCGCATTTAGCCATCCCAATTTTCAAATTTGGGGAGAATCCATTTGTCTCCTTCCAAATCAGACTTCACTAAATGATGCATGATCTCAGCTATGTAACAGTAGTATTTTGAATCCAATAATGATAATACGAAGTCAAGCTGTGGTTCACTAACTATGATAATTTCTTCCAACATCAGAAAGTCAGCAAAAGCAATCGGTTTGAAGTCTGTTAACCTGACCCTGTGGTTACTGACCATGGATGTGCAAACTCGCACGTCCCATGTCATGTTTGGCCAAACTGATGCCAGATTCTCAGAAATTCACCCACAGAATGACCCTGATAAGCAAATCCAGCAGACAAAATATCTATTTCCAGAATCCACTTCCAAAGTTTGTTGGCCTGAACTAAACCATGTCTTGAAACAATGCCCCAAAACAGTTGCTCACAAGGGAATGTTACTGAATTTTTAAAGTCATTGAATACTGAACAAAGAAAAATTGACTGGAGCGGGATTCACACCAGCGATCTACGGAAAACTGTACCGTAATACTACAGTTGTTACAAAACTATGCAACACACACAGAGATGTTTCTTGAAAAACGATGAGAAATTCCCTAAGAAATTAGAGATTTTGATGTTTTAGGAACAGATTCCAACTAAAACTAGAAAATTTTCTCTGCAAACTGATATGGTACAGTGTCTACAGCTTACACAATGTATTCTGAGGGAAAACATGCACAAACTTCTGAATATTAAGACAAATTATGAAATCAAAATTGTAAATCACACTTACATATGTCTCCGGTTAGAAATTAGGATGACTGCACCCGACAAAAGCGAAAGTACAAGTTGGTGTAACTGGAGGAAACATCTATCCCGCTCAACAGAATGACTGAACTTTCCGTCAACCACGCACACCGAACAACTGGATAAAGTTCTCCAACCCAATGCCCGATCCGTCCAATGGGAGAAGTTTATTTGATCAAATACCCAACCCACACAATTGCCCTAGGCTTACCACAGGTCCTGTCAATGACATGGTGGCAAATCCTAGGCTAGTCCCTTGTTGAGGTTAGGATTGGTGGTCCCAAATCTGATCAACTTGGAGAAAGAGAGAGACTGAGGAAAGGGAGGAGGGCAAGAGAGAACTGGCCATGTCTAATCCAGCTGTTAGGACTACCCACAACATCCCCTCCAGCTACCGGAAGAACCATTACCTTGTCGGTTCCTATGAACTTCAGCCTTGTTGGCTGGTGGTGTCTGTACATGATGTAGTTAGGGTGACTTACTGAATAAGCCTATACTGGAATCACAAAGAGAAGGCCTGTACATATTTCTGATGTCAGAATACAGTACATGCTGCCGTATTATTGGCAATCTTTTCATTCACCCAAATTCTTTTGCCTTTACTCCTTCGTACATGCTCCTCGGTTGTGGAACAGTCTACCTATCCCTATCATAAACTATGTTAGTGTGCCATCCTCTTAAGATGAGTCTTAAGGGCTCTTAGGATGAGTCTTAAGGACTCTTAAGATGAGTCTTAAGGGCTCTTAAGACTCATCTTTTTCCACACACGGTAGCTGGTCGTATGTCCTAGTTGTCTTCTCTTGTATCTTTTTGTTCTTCTTTCTTTTCTTTATTTCAGCGCCATGTATCCTTTGGCAATTTGGCGCTCTACAAATCCAGTTATTATAATTATTCATTATTATGTGCAGATGAAATAATTACATATTCAATTAATTATTAAGAACGTGATGATGAAGTGCCACAAATGGCTTTAGGATTAACACAAGCTGTGAGTTTCTCAAAGAAACTATTTGTGGCTGAATTTAGTGAGACTGAAAATCCATTCCTCTGATTGATAACTACAATATGCAATCCCAGCAGCCAAAACTACAGTATACATGTAGGCCTACATGTACGACACGCAAACAGTAGTTACTAACAACAGTAGATCTTGATAATGTGACTGTCATTAAATTTCATTTCCAAAGATTGCAGATATACCCTGCCCCGTCTCCTTGACTATACAGAAACCGGCCAACAAATAAGAGCAAAAGACACAGTCCCAGCCCTGCGGAGGAACCATAATTAGAACTCGGGACAAGATAGCCTACGTCTAGACGTATTTGTTCAGCTCCATGATTTGTTCCAAAACCCCAAAAGAGCAACAACACAAGCTGTGTTTGTACAAAAAATAAATTCGAGATAAGTATTAGAATCTTTTCATCAGGTTTGATGCCCCAGGGCACTTCAATCAGAATAATAAATAGGTAGTATTGGCCTAATCCGAACGATTCATTTCATAACACGGCTCTACCATTACCCACCCCCTCACCAAAATTCCCACCACAGGGAGAAGGGAAAATAAACACTGTGTAATATTACTTCAAATTGTGATTAAGAACCAACCCATTGTAAGAAACATACACATATTCCAGGCCCTTCTGGGGATATTGTAGTTTAATCCCCGAATACAAAGCCCTGAGCTCTGAATTTTTCGGGTTTTAGAAGGAAAAGCGTTGGTGGTCACGGCATCGTGTTACAGAATTAGCATTAAAAATCAGAGAAAATTGTGGTTGCTCTCGGAAAACATGTCTCTATTCGTCATTGCAATCAACACTCACTGAGCAACAATGTAAACAGCTCAACTTTTTATGTGTAAAGTGTAAAGGAAGTATCAATTTTCAAATTCCTTGGTCAGCCTGAAGATTAATTCCAAACAATGAAGATATTTCTGACACAAAACTATCCGCCGGAACTCAAAGCACCAAAATGCAGGTGGGATGAAGGGCTCCCTCTGTTGACCATATCATCCAAATTGCATTCTACATTGGTTTTTTAATCTGTGAAAATGCATGTCAAGAACTCAATAGCAAAAGAAAATAACTGGATTTGATTTTGCCTTCGATAAAGTTCCTGCTAGGATCGAAACACATCGTGCCCTCCTAACTTCAAGCATTTTATAAATTTCAGGTCATTATTGTGGCTCAAACTTCTCTCTGAAAAAATTTCAGGCAAACTACCCCTCAGCCACAATAAACTGTAATTCAGCGTTCACGACACCAGTCAATACACTTTCATCCTCTGGGCTTGACATCAAAGCCGCAAGTCGGTCATTACACTTTCATCCCATCACATGTACAACATCAAAAACAAGAACCCAAGTCCACCACAGAGTGAATCAGACCGCTGAGACCTCAATGGCCCTCCCTCCAAAAACAAAACCTTTCTCCATCTGCCAACTCAGGGGAATTCCTAGGTCCATTAGATGGGAAGGAAGCAAGGAGTGTCCCAAATACACCTACCAACGGCACCAACTCCCAAAAGACGTAAACCCCGGTGACACTCAAGTCATTTTTCAAGCTTTGCGGTTTCCAAGGGGGACCTGTGTTTATGAGGGCACTAATAACACTGATGTCAAAGCCGTTGACTTTTGGACCTCTTGTAATCAGATTATTACGCTCAGGAGCTCATAAAAGCTCTGTTATTTATTGACTACTTATCCAATGGTATGACAGATACTTCACGTTGTCTCAGTGGAGGAAATAATGGCCTAATATCTTCTGTCATTTTTCTTGGAGGTAAGAGGGATATAAAAGGAGTTTGGAGATAAACCTCCCATGAAGTCTGAGATGACCCGACTCAACGGAGCTTTCTGGGTTAGAATGGAATGAAGAGCTTAGGAGTTCCTTAAACTTTAAGAAGTACAGGGGTCAATTTCACCAAACTCTTCGTAACTTACTATCCATCGTAGGACTTTTGATGCATTGAAGCCCTATGTGGAATAGGTGCACTGCGATGGATTATCCTTTGTAACTCGAGTTCTGCTCTCTTTAGGGTAGAGTTTAAAGAAAGGACACAGAGGACTTTAAATAAGGCCACCACCAGACTAGCTAACATCCTACAAGGTTTATAGTGGTAATTCTTCATCATGTCTACACGTTCGATAATGTGAATATATCGGGACCAAGGTCATGTCCAAATTCTGCTCAAAGATCGCTCCAATCATTAATCCACATGGAGGTCACATGATGAACATTGAAACTCCATGCTACAGACCCTCCAGCAATGCCAAACAGGCACTGAAAAAAAAACCTTCACAACTTTGATGGAGCAGTACAAATTTTAGCTGGTGTACAAGGAAAGTGGTGATGAATTAAAAGTAACAAAACTCATCAAATTTAAACTTGATATTAATAAAACACATACGAGTTTGTCAGAACAAAATTAGCTTCACAAGACCAGTGCCATGATCATGTCATGTTTAGTATCCCGAGTGGACAATGAAACTTCCAACAGTAAGCTGAGGGAACCAAGGCACCTGTCTAGCAAGGAGTGATTCCAAAATTGACAGAGAATAAAGTTCACACCCTTCCCTGCCCCAATCTCTGACTGGAGCCTGCCTTACATCACCAGGCATCCTGAATCACTCTCTTTGTTCTCATTATAAATCACCCATTATGACCTCTGACACCAAGGTCGACGACCTTGGCCGTGCCCAACAGTTTGAAGCAGGCCGACCAAACACTCACAGATCTATGGTTCTTAAAAGTTGGGTTTACCAGATAAATAAAGATAAACATCTATGGTAGAAGTGGTGATGCAAGTTCACACACACCTACATGTTTGATCCTTAAAGACCCAACAACCATTTCATATTAATTAATGGCTACAACTTTGGCTTAGCTGTTGATATTCTGTGTTTCTACATTTAACCCATGCTGCAAAGATGACAGGGGCACAAATTGCCGTTAGCAACAGCCATACCTATTAATTCAGATCTCCCCAATTTCTACAAAATGTAAAGGCAAACAGCGCCCTCTATTGGCCAACAAGCAAAATTCTGATTCAGTATTTAATATTCTCAGAAACTCAAACTAGTAACTAAACATTTTTGTGTTTAACTAAACATTTTATACACACAGGCATTGCTAAATCAACAAATCTACATTCAATTTCATTTTGATAGAACATTAAAAAAAAGCACGAGTCCATAATCATGAAAATAAAATGTACATGACCATACACCGTGAACCACAACTGTTTTTTGTCCAGGGCTGCGTGTGGGGTGTGGATAAAAATACAGGATACTAATTAAAACCCACAATTCAAAACAGGTTATGACATAATGACATAATGACATAATGACAAATGTCTGCCTAATGATGCTATTCTATCATTTCTTGTTATGTCAGACTGTCATAGAAACACAAGCAAGAATCCATTCCACCGATTTGATGAACTACCCCTGGTACAACAGAATACCTTGGACTCTGGGGCAAATTTCATGGAATCTGTTACGGCTTATTTTTGTGCTTACGGACACTGCTTTGCGTGGAATCTATTTCATGGAATCCGTAAGCAAGACTTTCGGCGTTTCATCGCTTAGTAGTGAAGAATGTCTAGGCTAACCTTAATATTTTTCTGCTAACGCACTGTCGTATGTATTCTGCAGATGAGAAAGTCCTTGCTTACTGTTACCAAAAAGAAAACTCTGCTGTGACATACATGTACGCTAACCTTTAGCCAAAAAAATCTGCTAAGCAAAGAATTTTTTCTTACGATAATGGATTCCATGAAATTGGGCCGTGTTTGGTTGGGCCTTGGCGATGTAATAAGGTTGTCGTCGGCACGATTTTTTCCTGTCGACAGGTCGGTACATTGGAGTTACCGACGTCGACATGTGTCGACAGAAAGCTGTATGAAAATTGGGTCCGAAAATGTTCGTCCAAAACGGAAAATAAGCTTATATAAAACTGATTAAACTCTTAATATAAAAACACATATCCAACTTACGTTATGCATCATGTAACAGAGAGTGCGTTTATTGATATTTCTAATAAATCTTATTATCCAAAATGGAGCTATGGTGTCACTGTGTTCAATGTCATTGTCATTTCAACAACTTCCATGGCACGGCACTTTCAACCGCCAACGCCATATTGCCATTTGTTGTTATAACTTGTTTATCTGCGTGACTGCGGCTGCCCAAGTGCTCACTTCCGGGTTCGGGGTTTCCCGATTTTGAAGCCGGGGAATTCCGCAAAGGTTGGTCATTAATACTAATTATTTTCGCTTCGGGTAACCGGGTTAACTTATTTCTGATATTATTATATTTATATTAACTTTTTTTCAAGTTTACTCTTTGTCTTTACTAAGTATTTGTAATATTATTTTCACGCACGCACGCAAGCTTTTTCATTGGTTGTTGATGACATCATCGCCATGCGGTGAGTGTGCAGCATGTCAACCCAGGCACGTACTGTACGTGTGGACATAGCGCTACACGGGTCACGCACGGCCGGTACGGCTTGTTGTTGCAATGTTGTTGCGTAGCGAACTGGCATTGCACGTGTACAAATGTCAAAACTTCGATACAATGTATGTAAACCACTTGACTGCGGGACTTCCCGCTGGATTTATATGCTTATATTGCTTTCAAACACATAAGGACTACTTTCTGGAATATATATTACGGCCATAAAACCGCATGGGGAACTGTATATCGTTATAACTGGTAAGCTTTTGTAGGCTTTTGAAGGGGCTGCTGTGCCTTTTTTCTGCTTCGTTTTTTTTTTTCTCATTTCTGTCGCCATGACGGCAGCTATGTCGACAAACTCGACAGGCTGAGAAATTCACTTTGTCGACAGAGCTGTCGACAGAAGCCCTGTCGACGACAACCTTACGATGTAAACACATGGTGTATAGTTGGGCTGTGTTGGATCCACCAAGCTAGTTAAATATGCTATGGTGGATTGTGTTGGATTCAATAGACGAGCCAAATGTGGCATAGTTGAAAATAATTTTTTAAACAGGCAACTAAAACAAGACACAGTTCAATGGGAGACTTTTGAGAATCGGTCTTCAAGTCAACAGCGTACGCGCATGCAATTGTGAGTATGAACGCTTTTTTTTGCGCCTGCGCTGTTGTGTGTGCGCATGCGCTGTTGACTTGAAGACCGATCAAAGTCTCCCATTGTGTTGGATTTAGAGGGCATTCATGAGGTCCCCCAATGAGTAAAAGCTCTTAGAGAAAGATCTCAAGCTTCAAGTACAAACAGCTCATTCAAGGGGTTGAAAATTTAACAGCTGAACTTTTTTTCCCAGACGGGGCAAGCAGGATGCCACTTATTACATTCATGCACATTTTTAGACACAGATGTAAAAACAAAACGGACCTATTTTAAATGTAACAGGAAACACAGAATGACTTATGTCAGACGGACTGTGAAATGTATCATTCTTGCAACCATGTATTTTGGGTTGGGTAACTGTGGAGTGAGATAGGGGAAAACAAGGGAGGTTTGAGAAGGACAGGAAACGGGATCAGGCAACGCTTGCTCAACAGAGGAAGAAATCCACTGATGACTTATATGTATGGCGGACTATTAAAGCTACACTACAAATATTAAATCTACACTGGAATTGATGTCACTATAAGCATTACCAATTCACATTGTCAAAAAATTGTCAGTATCACCATGGTGACTTCTAAGATGACATCACATGTTGCTTAGCAACCAAGGCTGATTTCCATTCCAAGTTGGTTGACAGGGTTTGAACTTGGTTCTCAATGGTATAAGGCAAATTCTTCCTGGTACCTGGCATTTCTATGAGAGAAACTGGAATGTGTACTATAACTGAAATATCTGAATGGGAACCATTGAAATGATCAAGGACACCAAACCATTCATCAAGGGTACTAAGGTAAAATTCAACGGCACCTTGGTAATGACCTTGGGCTGCCAGGCAATGACTAGGGTATGATGACAATGACCAGGGGCATTAAGGCAACGACAAAGGACATCAAGGCAATGATCAGGGCCATCAAGGTGATAGGGCCTATTCATGTTGACATGCACCTTGACAATGAACACAGAGCATGTAGCACTGACCAAGAACACATACTGTAAGCAATGTCCTGAGACACAAAAGGTACAGACTATTGGCAATACAAGACAATGACCAGGGGCACCATATCAACAAAAACAGAGGGGCACCAAGGCAAGTCAGCCCCCACAAAGGAGAGGAAAGAAAAGAAGAGTTCATGATACCACAACGGAGCAGGATAAACCCGATTGTAATCCAGTTGTTACCTATTTAAATCATTCCCAGTCTGCCAATTCAAGCAGGTACCTAGAGAGGAATTGGGAATTCCAGGTCAAGCAAGACAACTCAAGAAAGAAATGATGACTGATCTCTGTGATACCATGATCCACATCACCTTCTGATCCAGGCTAGCACCAGGGAGATGGAAGGTGGGCTTACGAATAGGGAAGCGGAAATGAAAGCAACACAGGAACAAATCATGACAACTGATGATGCATTGGACTATGTGGTGAGCTTGTACCAGTTAAAGACTCACAGGAAAGGGGAGGAGCTCTCAGAAGGAGAGAAGGAGGAACAAGAAGTAGCAGGAAAAGTTTATGCAATACTGGATCAAGCTTAAACTCCAGTACACCTCTGATTTTAACAAACTTTTCTAGGAGGGCCTGAGCATTTTCCACTTTAAGTGTGGAAGTAATAATCTGTGTAATAATTTGGAGTGTTTGATATGATGATTCCAAAATAAACATTTCAACAATGAATCAACATACATTTATTAATACTGATAGGAACAATTATCATAGTTTAAGACTTACCAACAAGTGTGATTGTTATCTGATGAATATGCATGACACTGCTTCCCGATGAATACTAATGAGCCTGATGAATAATAATGATCCCGCAGTAGTTTCCAAATATAACAGAGGTTTGATTAAGGCGCCTTCTCAAAATTGACTGTGCGTGCCCCCCGCGTTCTTTCTGCAGGATCCTGCAGACTTTTTTAACAAAAGAGCCCTTGACAACCCGTTCCAGCACGCCCAGAACGCTTCATTAAAATAACAATAGATATGAATATGTGTGATCTTCCGCCGACCTGCCGGTCCAACAATGCTGGCTGACAAGTCATTTAAATATGAATACATTGTAGTTCATCCATGTTATGACTGGCCTGTTTGCAAAATGATCGGCCAAGTCCCCCAAATAGGTATTTTCAGCCGGGGAAATAATAGATAGATCGGAGGTGACAAATAATGCAGGTCTCAGAAAATGGTTTGCCAAGACCACACAAAAAGTATTTTTCAGCCGGGAAATAATAGATCGGAGGTGAAAAATAATGCAGGTCTCAGAGAAAATGGTCGGCAAGTCCCCGAAAAACGTATTTTTCAGCCGGGGAAATAATAGATCGGAGGCGAAAAATAATGCAGGTCTCAGAGAAAATGGTCGGCCAAGTCCCCCCAAAACGTATTTTTCAGCCGGGTCGGGGAAATAATTGATCGGACGTGAAAAATAATGCAGGTCTCAGAAAATGGTCGGCCAAGTCCCGCAAAAACGTATTTTTCAGCCGGGGAAAAAATAGATCGGACGTGAAAAATAATGCAGGTCTCAGAAAATGGTCGGCCAAGTTCCCCCAAAACGTATTTTTCAGCCGGGGAAATAATAGATCGGACGTGAAAAATAATGCAGGTCTCAGAAAATGGTCGGCCAAGTCCCCGAAAAACATATTTTTCAGCTTGGGAAATAATAGATCGGACGTGAATAATGCAGGTCTCAGAAAATGGTCGGCCAAGTTCCCCCAAAACGTATTTTTCAGCCGGGGAAATAATAGATCGGACGTGAAAAATAATGCAGGTCTCAGAAAATGGTCGGCCAAGTCCCCGAAAAACATATTTTTCAGCTTGGGAAATAATAGATCGGACGTGAATAATGCAGGTCTCAGAAAATGGTCGGCCAAGTCCCCCAAAAACGTATTTTTCAGCCGGGGAAATAATAGATCGGAGGTGAAAAATAATGCAGGTCTCAGAAAATGGTCGGCCAAGTCCCCCAAAAACGTATTTTTCAGCCGGGGAAATAATAGATCGGAGGTGACAAATAATGCAGGTCTCAAAAAATGGTCGGCCAAGTCCCCCAAAAACGTATTTTTAAGCCGGGGAAATAATAGATCGGACGTGAAAAATAATCATGGTCTCAGAAAATGGTCGGCCAAGTCCCCCAAAAACGTATTTTTCAGCCGGGGAAATAATAGATAGATCGGAGGTGACAAATAATGCAGGTCTCAGAAAATGGTTTGCCAAGACCACACAAAAAGTATTTTTCAGCCGGGAAATAATAGATCGGAGGTGAAAAATAATGCAGGTCTCAGAGAAAATGGTCGGCAAGTCCCCGAAAAACGTATTTTTCAGCCGGGGAAATAATAGATCGGAGGCGAAAAATAATGCAGGTCTCAGAGAAAATGGTCGGCCAAGTCCCCCCAAAACGTATTTTTCAGCCGGGTCGGGGAAATAATTGATCGGACGTGAAAAATAATGCAGGTCTCAGAAAATGGTCGGCCAAGTCCCGCAAAAACGTATTTTTCAGCCGGGGAAAAAATAGATTGGACGTGAAAAATAATGCAGGTCTCAGAAAATGGTCGGCCAAGTTCCCCCAAAACGTATTTTTCAGCCGGGGAAATAATAGATCGGACGTGAAAAATAATGCAGGTCTCAGAAAATGGTCGGCCAAGTCCCCGAAAAACATATTTTTCAGCTTGGGAAATAATAGATCGGACGTGAATAATGCAGGTCTCAGAAAATGGTCGGCCAAGTTCCCCCAAAACGTATTTTTCAGCCGGGGAAATAATAGATCGGACGTGAAAAATAATGCAGGTCTCAGAAAATGGTCGGCCAAGTCCCCGAAAAACATATTTTTCAGCTTGGGAAATAATAGATCGGACGTGAATAATGCAGGTCTCAGAAAATGGTCGGCCAAGTCCCCCAAAAACGTATTTTTCAGCCGGGGAAATAATAGATCGGAGGTGAAAAATAATGCAGGTCTCAGAAAATGGTCGGCCAAGTCCCCCAAAAACGTATTTTTCAGCCGGGGAAATAATAGATCGGAGGTGACAAATAATGCAGGTCTCAAAAAATGGTCGGCCAAGTCCCCCAAAAACGTATTTTTAAGCCGGGGAAATAATAGATCGGACGTGAAAAATAATCATGGTCTCAGAAAATGGTCGGCCAAGTCCCCCAAAAACGTATTTTTCAGCCGGGGAAATAATAGATAGATCGGAGGTGACAAATAATGCAGGTCTCAGAAAATGGTTTGCCAAGACCACACAAAAAGTATTTTTCAGCCGGGAAATAATAGATCGGAGGTGAAAAATAATGCAGGTCTCAGAGAAAATGGTCGGCAAGTCCCCGAAAAACGTATTTTTCAGCCGGGGAAATAATAGATCGGAGGCGAAAAATAATGCAGGTCTCAGAGAAAATGGTCGGCCAAGTCCCCCCAAAACGTATTTTTCAGCCGGGTCGGGGAAATAATTGATCGGACGTGAAAAATAATGCAGGTCTCAGAAAATGGTCGGCCAAGTCCCGCAAAAACGTATTTTTCAGCCGGGGAAAAAATAGATCGGACGTGAAAAATAATGCAGGTCTCAGAAAATGGTCGGCCAAGTTCCCCCAAAACGTATTTTTCAGCCGGGGAAATAATAGATCGGACGTGAAAAATAATGCAGGTCTCAAAAAATGGTCGGCCAAGACCACCCAAAACGTTTTATTCTGTCGGGGAAAGAATAGATTGGAGGTGAAAAATAATGCAGGTCTCAGAAAATGGTCGGCCAAGTCCCCCAAAAACGTATTTTTCAGCCGGGGAAATAATAGATCGGACGTGAAAAATAATGCAGGTCTCAGAAAATGGTCGGCCAAGTCCCCCAAAAACGTATTTTTCAGCCAGGGAAAAAATAGATCGGACGTGAAAAATAATGCAGGTCTCAGAAAATGGTCGGCCAAGTTCCCCCAAAACGTATTTTTCAGCCGGGGAAATAATAGATCGGACGTGAAAAATAATGCTGGTCTCAGAAAATGGTCGGCCAAGTTCCCCGAAAAACGTATTTTTCAGCCGGGGAAATAATAGATCGGACGTGAAAAATAATGCAGGTCTCAGAAAATGGTCGACCAAGTCCCCGAAAAACGTATTTTTCAGCTGGGGAAATAATAGATCGGAGGTGAAAAATAATGCATGTCTCAGAGAAAATGGTCGGCCAAGACCACCCAAAACGTATTATTCAGTCGGGGAAAGAATTGATTGGAGGTGAAAAATAATGTGCACGTTCATGCAAGTTCTTAAGAATAATTTTGCAATTGTGCGTCTTCCTGCGTTCCCACCGGATGTATTCATGAGGTCTTCTCAATGTATGTTTATTCATTGGCATCATTGTTGCGCTAACAAAAGCACATGGCTGGTCTAGCTCATTAAACTCGCCGTGCTTGAGAGCACACACCCGTCCAGTCTGCAGAATCACGGCCTCCTTGGCAACCGCAGACTCTCCGTGCGGAACGCAGACTTCCTGCAGAATAACGCGCAGTCAATTTTGAGAAGGCGCCACTCAAAGACCTAACACCAAAAACTAGTCATGAATGATAAAATCCTCCAGCATGTAGGTTGGCCTATACAACATCATAGGGCATAATTATATATGGTGTCTCAAATTCAGTTGATATGTCGGAAATCATTCCATAACACACATAAAGCATAAACTTTTTAAAGCATAAATAGGCCTACCATGTATGCGTTCATCACCCAGAATGACACAAGCAAATCAGCAGTTTCTAATAACAATATTATTCTAACAATTCCAGGTATAAAAAGTACAATGGCCTGAGAAACGTGACGCACACACAAGTGCATCTGTCGTATATATGCAAATCAGTCTGACATTGAAAAAATTATGGTAACAATTGTATAGGCCTATAATTATCAATAACCAGTATATTAAAGGTAATATCATACTTTGGTTTTTATCAAAGAAATACAGATTCATGTGCAAAAAAATCAAGACAGATACAGTAATTAACAGTCATCTGTGAACATTTCAGTCCCATACGGTGCCCACTTTTTGAGAAAACAGTGAAAAAAAGCCACAGTATTTCTTAAGTCTTTTCTCTTTTATTTTTTATCTTTTGAAGATCAAAAAGATTGTTGGTCGTTGTTTTACTAATTTCTGGATAAATACACCATTTCAGGTGGAAAAATGTTAACGGTAGGTTTCTACTAGCATCATCTTCATACCCTGAAAGTTATAGGTAAATCTGTGAACATTTCTGTTTTGGTCGCTTACCAAAGTATGATACTACCTTTAAAGAGTACTACCGGTATACACTTATATTGGAATTCTTCCAAAGACCTTTTTTCAAGGGAATTTATGTCCATTAGCAGAGGTCTACTGTTGTAAATACTGTAATTCTTTTTCCGAAAGCCCCAGAAAATGGTATATTTTTGCAGGTAGGCCTACATACATGTTCATTGTACATGTGTACAGTACATGTACAGTGTGCATGTATTGTATATGTACATATTCAATGAAATAGAAAAATTGTTAACCGCTAGTAAATGGTATAATTACACAGTTCATTGGTTACACACAAACCCACACATTGCTTGATGACTAAAAAAAATTAGGCTGGTCCATGAGATTTGTTTTTTTCGGTCGGCAAAAGTACAGTCACCTGTCAGATGCACCCAGAACGAGAAATTTAATTCAATCTATACACGCTATGCATCGCATACTTATAATATTATGAAATGCCATCTGTTTTGCGGATTATGAAATATGAATTTATATCACATTATGGAGGATGTTTCTGTAGGCAAAACAAATATTGAAATGCAGGTCATGATCATTTGTATGTATGAGATATGTAGCTGTGTATGGTAAAGACACAATAATACACACACATGTGTAGTAACTGGTTTACAGTGAAGAACACTTTGGAACCATGCAGGGTTCTGCAAAGAACCAGATTTTTCGGAACCACATAATAGGAATAAATCCATGAAGGTTGATAAAATCCAACTGTAAGGAAGAATTACTCTGAACCAACAGTAACTCAAAATGGGCAAATACTGTAGAAATCTTTCCTTGCCTTCATTCAAAATTCAAACATTGCTTACAATTCTGTCATTCTGTCTCCCAAAAAATAAATCTGAAACCACCAAGGAAGAAGCTGAAATTTAAAAGTTCCTATTCTGAGTTAAAATCTAAACCAAAATATCGGAATATTTCACATCGCTGCATTAACTTTCATATTTTCTTGCATTCATTTTCATCTTCAAAGTAGAGGTTTTGTGTGCAAAACACTGAATATTGTTATTTATATCTTTATAACAAATGGTAATAACGAACAACCGCTATATCAGACAATTTCTGTGGTATCCCACTGTGTTTGTTACGCTGGTGTTCCACTGTAATGCTTACCAGAGAATTTAGCATTAATGATCGCTATTCTTCTCTTAGGCTCAGTATCAGATTTCCACACTAGCTGAGTACATGTACACAAGAAATCAATAAGATATATGTGGAGCGCGCAAACAACTGTACAACTCGATATTCCTTGCCAATTAATGAAGAAGGATCTCGAAAGCGCGACATTTTCTGCTTAAACGGTATTATTTTGGAAGTTTATCCTAGCTTAAATATATTATTTCAGATGAGTGAATTTCAAAATGACTTGAGTGGGATTCAATCCGTGGGATGCAGGCTTGCCTCACTACATCCCTGGAGAAGTTTCAATTGAGCCCATGATATTAAATGTGGATGATGTGCAAGAGGTTGGCCACGGCTCGCTACGGTCTAATTCCCTGCATGCTTAATGAGTTGACCTCCCGCAGGGAGGGATCCCAGGTGGCACCAGACTAAAATGCGGATTGGGTTTCTGAAATAACAACCTCTCCAGGCTAAAAGAGCCCAAACTCATTATTCATATATTCCAATGGAAAGATTTGAAAGAGAATGGGATGACAAATGTTGACATAACTTGAGCTCAAAATTGATTTTTTTTTCTCGCTCCTCCTTTCTTTTGGGTTTAATTTTCACTTAAATTTCTCAGGAGATTCGGCATCTTAAAAGTGCATTGCCAGTCACAGAATGCTTAAGATATGGTACCAATTATCTCAGGGCCTTTTTGAAACGGAGACTTAGACTCAGGCTCCGGTTCCGTCATCTATATGCTGAAAATATATGTTGTGGTTTTTCATTGAAGTTTATTCTCTGTTTTCCTTTTCAAACTAGAGAATCTACTTCCGAACCGCAACCAAAAGCCTTTATTTTGATTCGCGTTATTTAAAATGGATTCACGAAATGGAGCCGGAGCCGGAGCCAGAGCCAGAGCCAGAGCCAGAGCCAGAGCCAGAGCCAGAGCCTGAGCCTGAGCCTCCATTTCGAAAAGACCCTCAGTCTGATTAACTGTGGATTAAAGACGGCCTTCAAATGATTACAATGGCTGGAGAGGTCATTTCTTTACAAACCTCTCATCCATTTATGAGCATCTTTACTTGTTCTTGTCCTCTTGTCATAATTTAGCTTTTGAGAAAGATCCTGCTCGGATCAAAACACGTCAGGACCTCCGAACTCACGCTTGAAGGACAAGTGACAAATTTTCATCTAAATTTCATTTATTTTTGGTAAAATTATTACTCATTATGGTAAATTTGGCATTTTTCTATTAAATTCTTATTTTTTTCTAAACGAACCAACTTCACTGTGTAACAACATGTTTATATCATTCATTAAGCATGCAACCACAAGTCCGTGGTTCGTTGAATTCTTACATTTTTATTTTCTATAGTATTTTTTCACTCCAAGTGTGCAAGTAATAGGCCTAGTGTTTGATATGATGATTCCAAAATTAAATATTTCCAACAATGAATCAACATACACTTATTAATACTGACAAGAATAATTATCAAAGTTTAAGACTTACCAACTAATGTGACAATATTACTGGCTGGCTATCTGATGAATATGCATGACACTGCTTCCTGATGAATACTAATGAGCCTGATGAATAATAATGATCCCGCAGTAGTTTCCAAAGATAACACAGGTTTGAGTAACACCACAAAAATTATAAAAACACCAAAAACCGAGATCAAAAATGTGGCATGCCCGATCCGCTAAAAATCAGATATCAATTCGTGATTGTCGCTTGCGTTTCACTACAGAAAGATTTGACCACTTTAACAAATGCATTTAAACATCATAGCATACAACTTGTTACACCGCGTGCACTATCACTACGTGTGACTTTCCAACCTTATACCATTTTCACCTGCTCAAGGGGTGGTACCATTTTTTTACAAGGGTGAGCCTGGGAATATTGAAATGGGGGGTTCCATTTCATCCCACCCCCTCCTGCGCATATCATTGAACCGTTTGACAAGTTTGAGTCATTCGCACGGGGGTATCTAGTCAGTGTACAGGTTGAGCACGCAGGTGTGGGAATTTGGCTTGCATATTTCAGATAGGCATTGTGATGTACACAATGTTTCCATCAACGAATCAATACGGTCAAAGGAAGAAGAATTTTAGAATTTAAAGCTTTTTACTCTGAGCTTCATTGATATTCATTGTTCTTTTTGCTATTGTTTTAGTCTACAGGTAATGGGTATGTCATGTACTTTGCTGACAATTGCTACAGTGGAACGCCACTATAACGAACATGTCAGGATGCACAGAGATTGTTTGTTATAGTGATCGTTCGTTATAGTGAACAATGATCAGAAGGCCTATGCATTGTACATGAAAATTGGGAGCCAAGGATGATGTTCGGTATAGCCAAATGTTTGGTACAGCAGTGTTCATTACAGTGGTGTTCCACTGTACTAGTTTACGTACATTCTTAATTGTTGAATGGATTTCAAATGATTAACTAAAGAAAAATTGAAGGTATAAAAAATATATCTAAATAGGCCTAAATAAATAAATGAAAGATACAGCAAAAACAATAACAAAGTAAAATTTGAGGTCTGAGAAAATGGGCCATCCTTTTTTCAATTTTGAAAATAACAGTTCCACAAAGACAAACTGTATCCTGACAACTGGATCAATTCATTAAACGACTCAGATTCTGCTCATGTCATATTTCTCTCATCTCCTGGCAATCTCGGGAGAGAATTGAAGATCACAGAGACTCCCATGAGTATCACTTGAACCAGCTGGTAGGTCACCCATCAACCACGATGATGTATCAAGTTCCTTAATTAAGAAGAGGATCACCATGGTTACCGTCTCCACACACAAAACCTTTCCATGGCAACGAAACCCCTGTGGGCTTATGCACTTGAGTATCACTAGCCCACGCATGGTGTTAGGCCTACACACAGAAGGTACACAGCACACTCAAAATTAAAGTGAGTCGACCGTACGCATCTTGTTATAAAGTGATTATTGGTCATTTTGTGACTGCGAGGGCGCCCTATATGTAGTCCGTGAGATATTTGGATAATGGATGCAGCATGATTGAAGTAACTGAAGTCTGGATACATTAGTGTTGGGTTTTTAAGCTCCATTGATCAATGCAACATGAAAAATCCTTGTAACCTTTTGACATTTCTCTTTGTCGAACGGGCTGAAATTTGGGTGAATATCAGCTCAATAAACCAAGATATTGGGACAAATTTGTCTAGACACTAACCCCCCTTCCCCCTAAGAGCTTCCTGATTACAGAATTCTTGCCCATTTGTGGGAAGGAAAACTGTTCATGGATTCTATTTGTTGTCAATTTTTCAGGGTAAAGAAATAGCGAAATGTCAGTTACTCCATACAACTCTTTGCTTTAATTTAAAGGTAATTTCATACTTTGGTTTTTGTCAAAGAAATGCAGATTCATGGGCATAAATGTTGAGGAAGATAAAGAAACAGTCATCTGTGAAATTTCCAGTCCCATACAGTGTCCACCTTTTGAGAATTAAAACATTGAAAAAAAACACATGGTATTCTTAAGGGGCCACTCAAAACAATTTGAAAAAAAAAATCGAAATTCAAAAACATTGAAAATTTTGAGTGGCCCCTAAATCTTTTCACAAGAGTTTTGATCTTCCGAAAATCAAAAGCTTTTCCTGGTCAATTGGTTTTACTCTTTTCTAGATAAAGACACCATTTCAGGCAGAAAAATTGTAACAGTAGGGCCTATGTTTCTACCATCACCATCATTATACCATGCAAGTTATAGGTACATATGTGAGGATTTCTGTTTCACTACCAAAGTATGATACTACCTTTAAACCACAAATCGGTATTTGTAGGGCCTTACCCTGGAACTCCCAGGGAAAAGTATTTTTTTCGGTACAGATCAAAACTGCCAGGACCTCATTTTAATCCTTTTGACGCACATGACTGAGTTTCTATCAGCTGACTCCTACACATGTATATAAATAGAGTTAACTCCATTGCCTATTCTATTCAAAACCTTTATCTACATGAAGGTGGGGGAAAAGGCGTTGGAAAGTGAGACTAGTTTATTATTTGTCAACTCAATGCCCACGGGATCTGAAAAGACCCAAACCACAAAGGAACCTCACAAAGGTGATTTTGCGGTACAGTAAATATTCACATTCCATTGAGCTATAAGTGCCTTATCAACGGATCATTTAAAACGTGACAAGCGTCAACTAAAGAAGGGGAAAATAAACGAGCTGAACAAATCAGTCCACTTAAAGTAGTCCCGAAAATAATGGAAAAACAAGATTTTCTAGAGTAAAACCAATCATGAATATTAGATATTAAAGGTAATATCATACTTTGGTTTTTGTCAAATAAACACAGATTCATGGGCAGAAATATCAAGGAAGATACAGTATCAGTCATCTGTCCTATACGGTGCCCAATTTTTGAGAAAACAGTGAAAAATTGCCACAGTATTTCTGAAGTCTTTTCTCTTTTATTTTTGACCTTTTAAAAGATCAAAAAGATTTTTGGTCGTTGTTTTACTAATTTCTGGATAAATACACCATTTCAGGCGGAAACATTTTAACGTTATGTTTCTACTACCACCATCTTCATACCCTGTAAGTTATACGTAAATATGTGAATATTTCTGTTTTGGTTTCTTACCAAAGTATGATACTACCTTTAAGTAGTCCCAATAGCAATGGAAGAACAAGATTTTCTAGAGTACTGTAAAGCAATAATGGATATCAAACCAATTTACTAGCTTTTGGAGGTCTCTGCACATTAAAAAGTCTTTACAAGTTTTATGACAAAATTATGATGTGCAGATTCAAATCAAATGGGGCACAATCAATCCCCCAAACAGATTTATTCATGGTGGCCTGAGGATCAGTATTAACTGTTAACCGTTACATAAACATCCTTCAGAGGATAATCCTCTTAGCTAGACTAATCCCTCTCTAATCCCTATGTCCCCCATTACTGTAATCCCTATTGATTACTGATATGAGGAAGGAAGCCTGTAGGGTATCTATTGATGTTTGTAATAAGGAATTGACTTGCTGTCAGGGGAGATTATAGAGTCTGACGTGCAGTGCTTGAATTTCCGGTCAGAACCTATTAGAGGCTGTGTTTAAAGATGGAGAATAACGATTTGTGAAAAAATGAAACAAATACAAATCCTTGTTTATAAGACATATAAGAACCTTCTCATAATATTCAATGGGGCTGTTGTTTTTTCATTATTCAGTAATATTGGAAATAAAATTTGATAGTAATTGTCAATTCTTGGGACTATTTACCCAAACTGGCCGTGGGTGGCGCTATTTAAATTCATGTCAATGTGTGACGTAGTGGAGGGGATACGGTCCACGAACGAATCCCCTCGGTGCGCGGGAGTTGTATGGGATTTCCAATGAGTTTTGTGTACATGTGGTTTTTGTATGCTAAAACTGTCCGAATCACTGCCCGAATGATCATTAATATCCGATTGGTACATTGATTCTTCATCGATGCTGTATTCCTACCAAGGACGGTCGCCATATGTATAATTTTCAACCATTTTACTTTCGAAATGATTGGAGTGCATGTATTGCGTGTGGGAATGTAATATGCAACACACTGTGTATAAATATTCATAAGGAAAGCGAATCCCCTCTTCTACGTCACCAACTTGAGGAAAAGATGAATATTCATGATATGTAAATGAACAAAAAACGGGCAAAGTGGAGAGAAAATTTATCATTCTTGGCGAATGTGGAACGGTAAAAGGTGGCTTAAAATTCACATCAAGAAACTTCAAAAAGTGAGGGTTTATTATATGTTTACCTTAATTGGAGCTAGGTGAACAAAATTTTACGTGAACATCTTATTTTTCGAAATCGTTGGAGCCCAGCTTTAAAATCTCTGGCTGTGGGCAAAAATAACATGCACATGATATAGCAGCCACTAGCCAGTGATTGAGCCATTTCCATTGACTTATGTGTTATGTATGCAATTGCAGCTAAAAAAATGAGTAAAACTCCATCTTACAAACTACTTGAATAATTTCATTAGGCCTAAGAAATGTAATTGGGACATTTGCAAAAATTGAACAAATGTGGAACTAGAGTTTATTTACTTGAAGATTTTTGTTTATGAGATACCAGTAGATACCGACTAGTAATTCTTCTTCTTCTTTCGTGTCCATCATCTCCTCTGATTGTGATAAAATGTTTGGCCAGGATCTTGCGCAGTTGAGGGCCTTCTCATAATTTGCATTTGCCTAGTAGTAGACTAGACTAGTAATGCATATGAACAGTGAAGTACATGCATCTTGTGTCGTGTGAATCATCTTCTCAATGCTGAGTCTTGTTACCAATAGAGGGCAGTATTCATTGAGACCACAGGGAACTCGCTGCTCCTTGCGTGCACATTATTATGACTGAGGATTATTATGAGGTTCAACAGCGGCAATTTCTTGTACAGACTTGGGAGGGGGTTCATTGGCTTGGAGCCCCTGATCATCATCATTGCCTTGGTGTCCCTAGTCATAGCATTGGGCGTCCCTAGTCATTGCCTTGGGTGTCCCTAGTAATTGGTTTGGTGCCCCAGGTCATTGCCTTGGTGTCCCTAGTGATTGGCTTGGTGCCCCAGGTCATTGCCTTGGTGTCTCTAGACTAGTCGTTGACTTGGTGTCCCTGGTGACTGCCTTGGAGTTCCTAGACTAGTCATTGCCTTGGTGTCACTGGTCAATGCCTTAGTGCCCCTGGTCATTATTTTTGTGCCCCTGATCATTGTCTTGGTATCCATAGTCATTGCTTTGGTGCCCCTGGTCATTGCCTTGGCGTCCCTATATTGTCATTACCTTTGATCACTCATCAATGCATTGGTGTCTCTATAGTCATATTGACTTGCTGCCCTTGGTCATTGCCTTTGTGCCCCTGGCCACTTCTTTGGTGTCCCTGGTCATTAAGTATCTTGTTGCCTTAGTGCCCCTGAGAGCTGCCTTGATACAAAATTTAAAGAAACTTGATACTGTTATTCTGACCATTGCAATGCCGGCTTTTGTTGGTTTAAGATATTTTTCTTCCCTGTCCAAATGATCTACTATGTTAAAAAAGAAAATCAACAACAACAATCCTACCTCTATCCCTCCAAACTGGGTATGCAAATATGCACACATCAGATCAATTTATGAACTATAGATATCACTCAGACTGCCGAGTGTGTCACAGATTCATCTGAAGAAAGATTAATACTGCCCTCTGTTGGCCAGAGTCTCTCCAACACTTCCTCAGAATGGAATGAGTTTTCCAATGCATGCATAAGCACACAGGAGAAACAAGATACAGGTCTTACGCTCAAGATGCATGCAAGCCATGCATTATTAGAAATGAAACAAATTGAGTGTCTGAGGACCAATTAATAGTTGTTTCACTCAACCCAAGCTGGGAATGAATGCAGGACAAGAAACTTAAAGACCGAGTAAAACGGATATTGAAATCAGATGAGAGTTTGCCAATGTGTTATTGGTGACTTGACGTCACTTCACAAAACGATCAAATATATGCGAAGTTTAATATTTTTTACGAACTAGAGTCCTATTTCTGGATAGTTTGATCAAATTTGTGTAATTCTCTCGCTGAGGGCGCTTCACATGCATGGATCGGTGATACCCTGTCCAATATATTGATACAATGCATGAATGCAGTTTACGCGTGCAAAGGGGTAGTCGCCGTCGGGTAGCAGGATTTCGCATGTGTGATAGCCGTCGGCGAGTCCCCTTCAACGCGTCATCACCAATTCAAATTAGGTAATTACGTCATCACCTTTTTACAAAAATGTCTTTGGCGCCGGCTCAAAATCGGCAAATTTGTGGTCATTTTTCCAGGATAGAAAATCCTTCAATTTTTTGTTCTTATTATGTAAGCATAGGAAAACTATTCAAATACTCATTCATTGAAAAGTGAACAAAGAAAAATTGACTGGAGCGGGATTCGAACCGGCGACCTCCTGAATACCGTAAAGGCGCTCTACCAACTGAGCCATCCAGCCATCCATAGGGCTGGATGGCTCAGTTGGTAGAGCGCCTTTACGGTATTCAGGAGGTCGCCGGTTCGAATCCCGCTCCAGTCAATTTTTCTTTGTTCACTTTTCAATGACTTAAAATAACTCAGTCAGTTTCCCTTGTGGTTATTTCACGAATACAAATACTCATTCATGAGGAAAAATCTATATTTCTCTATTCGTTTTACTAGGCCTATGTCTTTAAAAAAGGGGAGGGACTTAATACAACATAACCTTTCATTACATCAACCCATTCATCTGTACATAATGCCCAATCAACCAAGTTTCCTAGCAATGTTGTTTACGAGTATCAGCCGTCTAGCACACCGTGCCATTCATCAGTGAACATTCATTATAGTTGCATTCAAAAGGAAACACGGGCTAACTGACCTCGATGACAGTCATGCCTGATGAGGTATTATGCACTCTGCCAATCACTAGCAGTCCGCACCATGGCCAACAACAAGCCTTTATTGGACATCTGCTTAATTACCAATTTTGTCAAGGGCAACCAGAAAAAAGCAACTGGGATTTCAAGTATGTATGGAATGCCTTAATAAGCCAATTAGCATTCAGCAATTAACTGAAGTTTTTAATTAGCTAAAAGGCTAATGAATCTTACTCTTAATAAGAGGTCACTAGAAGAAGATAAGATTTTGCATTCACTGTCAAAGACAGTATGCTGAGAACATTAATTAAAATGACTACTTGATCTTTACTATGTACTAAGTACTAATGCTCGTCAAAATAAAGATGACCGACTTCGACCACAGCGCTTTACCTATGCTCAACTCCACCATTTAAAAAGATAGATGACCAGTATATTACTTTCAGACTATTTTCACAACTGGTTATGAAATACCATATCTACTGATTATATCATGACGTTATGATGTTATCATTATCCAGTAGCTAGCGATTGTACTGGTATGTACTGAACCCACAGAAAAAAAACACAGTGCCTATCTAATAAAAGATGTATGTTCAAGATACAAATGCAAATTTACATAGCAAGCTACATGTATGCGAAACCACTGCGCAAGTTGATAGCATAATCGGCCCCATTTTAGACTAAAAATACCCACTCAATCCTCACATGTTGGTATTTTTGGAGCTGTGTGTATGGATCATTAACCATAATTGGAGCTAGTATCCAATAACCTAGGCAACAGTCTTTGAAGGTGTTGGCGTTGCGAGGCAGAATTGATGGAATTAGCTGAATAATACGAGGACCTGGGATGGAAACTCAGAAGACAGTCACAGGAGAGCCTAGGCCTACATCGCCACAGATTTTGTACTGACATGGGCCTGCAGTCCATGTTGTTAGAGTACACAAGAGCACAGGTGCTGTACATCCACAATGTGATTGCCATCCATATTTACTTTACGTTATGAACTGGAAGTTGATAAGGAGCAACTAAAAACCTGTAATGTTGCCATTCAGAAACACTGCCGCATCTGTGCTACCCTCCGGGAACAAACATGGATTTCAAGTTGTCATGGTTACGGTCCAGGGGCCCTGAATCTCAAACCGAGCCCCCCCATTGGGGGATTGCTTGCCATGAATAAAAAATGGACCAATATGTTGGAGCATGTGTATTAATAACCTTGGTGTGTGAAGATGTGAATAAGCTTAGGCCCTATTCAAGGAAAGGAACCTAATATACATAATAAAGGATAATCTAAGTGTAGGATTTGAAGTGCACAATTTAATATTTTCTTTTGACTATCTATTACAATTTCATTAGATGTACTTGCCAGTTTTTTTCTGGACATATTTTTATTTACAGGAGTGCCAAAAAAACAGCAAATCTTGCTGCCAACCAAAATACCATAACATTTTGCAACTTAGCAAATAAATGGAAAAAAATACAAGTTTTGTGTAAAAGCAATAAATATTACATAGAGATAAGATTGGTGACTCCTGTTTTTATCATGACTTTTCACAGTGAGCAAATCTGGTGAAAAAGAAGAATATTCAGGTAAAATAACCAGTTCTCTCGGAATCATTCCTAGTTGTTATTATTGACACAGTGTACACTTAACCACATAGTATTTTATTCATCTCCTTATTGAAGTCTAAAATCTCATTTAAAATAATGCTGTTCTCGGGTTATCATTAAAAATCCAGTATTATTGAAACCTGATTTTATTCCTATTTACATAAAACAAACACATTAACCTCCTTTTCAACCTGCTAGCCAACAGCCGTCAGTGTTTCAAGAACATAAATCAAACAAAAAATCCCTTTAAAAGTGCTCTGCAGTTTATCCAAAAAGGGACGTCAAATATTGGCTCTTTGGCTGGCTACAGCCTGGTGACGGTGACGCGGAGGAAAAACTTAATGGCTTTTAGGTGTAAATTATCTTCAGGATGGTACAGGAAGGAGGCCATATATTGTATTATGGGTGAGAGTGATGAGGGAGCATATCTTAGTAGGCATGAGTAAACAGAGTCAGGTGTGTGGCGTCAACCTGCTTCTAAAAGTGTGTCTTGTTTTAATTGCGGTCGGGTTTTAATTGTAAGCATCTTCCTGAGTGTGATGTTTGAATGCCGGTAATTACACCGATTGAAACGTGATTCTACTTGTCAGTTTAATGCACTTTTTCACAACATCGAAACAGAGAGAATTTAAATAAAAATATTCCAACCTTTGGCTGCAGGTTTTATAGCAATAGGCATCAGCATTTTCTTTAAATTATGAATGAATTGCTTCATGTTTTATGTACACATATTACTGGCATAACCTTATAGGTCTGTTTTGAATATGAAGCAACAACAGAAGAAACATTCATCAAAGTTTTGATGATTCCTGCTTTCAAGCTTATTCAGTTCCAAAAAAGCTAAGCACAGAAAACCTTTGCTTAGCAAATACTGGTAACCAACCAACATTTCACTCTATGAATGTATGACTTGCAACTGGTCCTCTGCAGATTTTTTGCTTACATAAAATTCCCTATTCAACCATTCCTTGTACCCTGCTCAAATTATTTTAGATAACATTCGGTATCTTATTTTGGTTATGGTGCACAAGAATCTGACATCATTATTGCAAAAGAATGCCGTGAATTGAATTAGCCATTTCATTTTCATATAAGCAGATTCACCCTGCTTACTGCATCAGAAAACAGAGATCCAAAAATTGATCTGTGCCGGAATGAAGATTAATCGTCATGGACGGTAGAAATTAATTCAATTATTCGCACCCTAAGCCACTATCTCAGACACAGTGTCAGTGCAATATATATCCATTTTCAAACGGTTGCCACGGAAACCCGCACACTCGATAATTTGCACTCTTGTAAGTGTTAGTCAGTATTACTCAGTGTGGGTCGCTGGTGTTGGGTTTCGCGCCAGCCCTACCGCAGGACAGGATGCGGCAACGATTGACCATCGACCAAAGATGAGGAATTACGTGTACCGTCATCACGATGTGTTAAAAACCTTATTCCCACCTCAACGTCGTTCCCCCCCTCCAATCCTTCAACAATCGTGAATAAAACATTGGGGTAGGGGTCCCCGATATGATGGCTCTCATTGTTTACTGTGTCTGACTGGAATATTGGAGGAACTCTTCCCTTGTGCCACACTTGGAGTGACTTGGTGAATCACCCAACATGCTCAAGAATTTCATCATCTCCTTCTACCAAGGCTATGCACACGAGGCATAATAATGTCTTAACTCAAGCCTTCCTGAAAATCTTCAATATCCTGTTTGACATTTTGTATGATTTTCCAGGATTCAAGCTGTATATTAACATACACTAATACATACGTAAATATCAACTTAGTGAACTTACCCCACAAAAAATGATACTTTCATCATGTACAAAATCAATACCAAATATGGAATTATCGAGGCGAATCAAACATTATCTTCATTGATCTTCTTTAGAAAGTTCCACAATTCCATTTTATGGAGGACCCGAGGATTTTGAAAGGCCTGAACCAAAGTAGGCCTAAGGAATATCATTTGATTTAAATAGAGGATTGAGGAATAAATCAAATTTATCGGATGGTTTTGGCTGATTTTACAGAATTTAGTGCCTTGCCTAATGTTCTCAAGGCGTTAAACAATGAATAATTTGCGACAATCATTCCTTACATGAGTTTTGCAAAGGAAGACGTGTCATCTTAAGTTTCAAGAGTTATTATTCAGATGGACAACGGCGGACAACCCTCTTGCAAACAAAGAAACCAATCCGAAGTCTAATTTTCGATAAATGACAAAAAACTATACAAGTTTTTTTGGTTGCCAATGAAACCCTGAAGTCATGATAAATCCATTTCCTAACAATGTTCAAGGGCATTTAGTGTAAACGAATACATTTCATCAATCATCATTTGTCACAACTTCATTTGTCATCCAGTTACACTCAGGCACATGTGTAGTATAGCCTAATATTCCCATGTTAGGAAAACTGACGCCACACTGGCAGAAATTAAAAAAATTAGGTTCCCGAAGAAATGAGCTGGTTGAGAAATGTCAAATTGTGACTCTTGAGATGCTATAATCTGCTGTCATTTAAAACCTGAGATGATTGGCTGAGATTTGAATAAGATAAGCCAATAATGTCCACCTATGAATAGCTAGACAGGCTGATGACACCTCGCAAGTCCACGCCATTTCAAATTTTGAACAAGAAGTCTACAAAGTACATGTATGTAATATCTACTCTACAAACTACTTGAAAGTAAATGACATGTATTTACCTGTCCCTTACTTTCTGAAGACACACTGAGGCAGGTTTAGGATAAAAAAGAGCCCGATATCAAAACAATTCCAATGTTATAATTGCCAGTCCACTGTCATCTCTGACAAATGCCAACAAAGAGGCTAGGAATGCATAATAATGAAAACAACCAGCACATTCAAGTCTACAATACTGTATCCTGATACTGATCAGGCCATCTGAAATAGAGTCTGAGACTTGATGGAGGCAGTAATAAGCCTACATGGAGTCCTCTTAAAGTTTGGAGGACTCCTGGCCACTGACTGTGGCTGGGTCCATGTCTCCTGACTGATGAGGCTAATGAGGGGTGTGTCTAGGATCAGAAGACCCTCAAGAATTCTTGGACAAAGTCTCCTGTTACCTAAGACGGTGGTTATGATATGCCAAGGTTGGGCGATGTAGAGCTGAAATATGCGCTAATTACTGATATTGAAGATCTGAGGGCGCCGTTAAACAAGCCATTATCCGCAGAGGTTAGTATCAGGCTCTGCTAAGTCTGTAGTTAACGGCCTCATACTCTTCCAGCCCAGCCTTTCCAATCATTAAGCCTAGATCACTGATAATTTAACTGTACCTTTACAATGAACGTGCATACATAAAAATATGCAATAAAAATTTCCAAATGGATCTTGTGTCCCCCAAAGCGCCCCGGGGGAATTGTTTGGGTGCAAGAACTCTCAATTACAATTTTTGGGAACCTTGGTTGAGTAATTAGGTCTTTTCACCTATATCAAGGATATGAAGGTATAATGCATAGAAATTAATTTGCTATTCTCACGTGCACAAATAAAGGTTAGCCCCGCAAAGGTATGAAAGAATTGAGATTTTTATAAAAGCAACCATGCATGTAACAGTGTTATAGCAGTTGCTGACTACAAATAACGCTCAATGATAGATGTTTGGAAATTATTCAATGACATACTATTTTGTTTGCAGCATGAAGTCATGACACAAGATGTCATTCAAAACAGAATACAAAAACTGCAATCCCATGCCTATCAATCATTCAAACCTTATCTGTGCAAATATCTCTTGATTTGCTTTGTATAACAAGAGATACAAACGGCAGTAATTTAGAGGACAGTAGTTTGGTGTTTAGCTGAAGGTTTCGCATTTTTCTCCTTGCGAACTGGAACAATGTCATACCCCCGAGGCAAGGCTGTGCCAAGTTTGACAAGGGGGAAATAAACATGCCAGTGCTTACAAAACTCCCAAGGCTGAAACAGAATTACAAGCTCTCTTGTGAAACATATCTTGGGGCTAGATAGAGTAGGCCAAATAGGGCATACAGAGGCTTCATGATTTATTTATGTACACACTGATATTTCCTGCATCAGAACAGATACTAGTACATTATGTAGATTTCAAAGATAATAGTCTTTATAGGGATTCAGCAGCATTGCATATAATGACCTCAGTGCTAGCTCCTGCTCGAATTTTTTTACATCAATTTTAAAGTAAAAGGTATCTAAGTACAGGCTTCTATTCAGTAAAATTCCAAGTAGATTCTCTTATTGAAACTGCATGAGCTTCAACTCCACAATGAAAAACAACAACCTGTATTTTCAGCATAGGTAATGAATACCAAGTCTGAGCTTCATCGTAAAGGTTTAAAAAAGGCTGCTTTTCAGCCAAAATGAGGACTAATACAAGTACTGCTCATCAACCAAAATAATGACCAGAAATATATCAAATATCATTTTTTGATCCCAGCAGGATCTTTCTCAAAGGCTAAATGACATGAGGACAAGACCAACTTAAAGGGAACATATAGGATTTGCAAAGATGTGCGTTTTGGCTGAATTTGGTACTTAAACAGAAGTGGAGGTCTTAAACTTCCTTACAGACATTGTTTCATGTACCTTTTTACGCTTTTTTCATCTGGATAGCAGAAATACGCCCGAAATAATGTTGCCCCCCTACGAATCCTTCACGGTTACACCATGCTTTCAAAATGCTACTAAATCGTTCAGACGAACGATCTCATTTTAAAGACACTAAATCTTGATTTCCTTAAAAAAAAAAACAGCATCTGATGAACCAAGATTTCCCATGGTGACAGTTTGAACTGTTTGCACTGTTAACGAACTGTTGAGTCCATTTTCTGTCTAAAACTGAATAAATTTTTTTGAGGCCTTGCAAATCCTGTACGCTGCCTTTAAGACACAAATAAATGAGAGGAGCAGAACAAATGAGGACAAAATGAAGATAAAATAAGAAATGGTTTCAAACTGTCATAATGATCATCACTGGTTTTCAAATAATTTGTATTTCTTGATCTACCTGATAATCCCACTGGAGGGAATGAAGCCCCTAATCCTTCCATAAACAAGTATTATAGAGAAAGACATCTTTAACGAGGACTTATGGGAGACAGACCTTGTTTGTGTTTCAGCAAATAGGTCACAAGTTAAACATATTACAAAGACGTGCACAATGAATCTGTACCATCAAAAACAACAAACAACTACGACAATCATCTTCAGAAACCTTTACAAAACAAATACAACCACTCACAATATTCTTTAGAAAAACAACAATAATGTTTTAACCCCTGTGTGACAGTTCAAAAACAAGCAGCTGGTAAAAATAGCACAAGGCAATCAAGCCTCATCCATGCAATCCTTCATGGTCGGATCCAGCGGGATTACGCGTGCTTAGTTTTCATGAAAAATACAAATAATTGATGATGGCTACGATTTCCGTTGAATGAAGAGGAAACTTAGGTGGTTTGACCTGCAGTAAATCTGAGGAAAAGGACTGTCGTCTCATGCTTAATACCTTTAGCTTCTGCTCTCTCTGAGTAAGCCTTATTTCTCTCTCTCTTTCTGACCCCGCTGCTAAGATTGCTCTGATCCTACAGAAGGCCAACACTCTAAATTATGAGTATCATATGAGGCGATACTGTTTCAGAAAAGGAGTCAAGTGTCAGCAAAAGGAATCAGAACCACCAAGGTGTGTTTGCTTTCAATGGAAAATATTAATGAATATTAATGAGGGGCATTCAATTACAAATTGCAACGGGTAACCTTGTTTTTTTTTAATAACACTCCCGTGTTTTTAAGTGTAGAAAATTTGGATACATGTGCAAATGCACCTATTTATTATAATCTTCGGAGTAATGGATGCTTCTCTTTTGTGTTTTTAATGGTGTGTCTAGAAAATAGAAAGTGTTACTTAAATTGCTATTAAAATGCCTTTCTGTAATGTTAAATTCAGATTTCTTTTTCATTTCAGTTTTGTTTATTTGTTGCTGTTTTTTTTTTACCGAGAAAACTATTCACCAAGTCAAACGTAAATTCAATTTGTATTATTTCTACAAAATTAACATACACTGCTGTATGTATGCATTGGATAAAATAAAGAGAGAAAAAACATAATATGCAAATTTATTTGCAGTTCGTTTAGCATCAGTCCAGTGCAGAAAAGGGTACTGTTTTATCTGGATTTCTCAATCTCCATAGATGTATATGTGCAGGACATTTACATTGAATTCACCCATATGCTATGTGTACACTTTTCCCCCATCGATTCTTAAATGTGATGGGTGATGCATCACTCCATTATAGATCAGGTCCCTATAGGGCAAAGTGGCTGCACTAGAATAGGACAGGTGTATATAATGTATGGTGTCAGTAAATTACTTGGTTTTCTCACAGCCTAATCATGCACTGTGGAATGACATGACATGATATTGACTGATAATCAGGTAATAAATATTCAAATTGATGAATAATCAAACTGATGAATAATCATGTTGATTGATGAATAATCGGAATCATTATAATGCTAATGAACAATTAGCATTTGATGAATATAAGTTCAAGTGTTGTATAACACACAGAACCAGGGGTCGATTTCACGAAGGCCTACGATTGAATTCAAAGGATAACCCATCGTATTAAAGATAGGTCTGTAATACATCTTAAAGGCAGCGTACAAAATTTGCAAGGCCTCAAAAATAAAATTATTGAGTTTGAGACAGAAAATGGACTCGTTCGTAAACAGTGCAAACAGTCACCATTGGAAATCTTGGTTCATCAGATGCTGGGGTTTTCAAGGAAATCAAGATTTAGTATCTTTTAAAAAGATCGTTCGTCCGAACGATTTAGTAGCATTTTGAAAGCACGTGAAGGATTCGGAGGGGCAAGATAATTTCGAATGTATTTCTGCTAGATACAGATGAATAAAAGTGTGAAAAGGTAGGCCTACATGAAACAACGTCTGTAAAGAAGTTAAAGACTTTCACTTCTGTTTAAGTACCAAATTTAGCCAAACTGCAAATCTTTGCAAATCCTATATGCTCCCTTGAAGTCCTACGATTGATAGCAAGTTACAACGAGTTTGGTGAAATCGACCCCATGTATATCAATTTACCTTTTGAGGCCTTCATTTTGTATGTGCAAGTATGTGCATACGGAATAGGCCTATTTCTTTCAATTCTACCTACGCAATGAGCTTATGCCTTAGTTCAATGACCGTTGTATTCAATTAGCATGCATGTATAATGTAAATTGAATTTACTGATCAATATTGCCTGCTACACTAATCTGCTTAATGGCAAATCAAAGCTTAATTACACTTACATCAAACTACGCAAGCGACACTGCACTGGTGTCATTGCAATGCCGCATCGATACCTGTGTAACTGTGTACAGCAGATAGAGTTTACCCCTTTTGAACCAGGGGGCCACAGATGGTGAATGTCAAAATAATATAAATATACTGAGAGGAATTGATGTGCAGATAAAATATTACAAATCTTGAAATATTCAGGATGAATGCATGGTTTGTATGCTCCACTAAAATATTCATATTTTCATATGTTTAATGTATTTGACTGAAGAAACATTTGTAATGTGAACACATTTTATGAGCTATGCGTGGTGTTTTTAATGCAAAACATTTCTGTACTGCTTTGCCAAATAGTTTTGTTATTTATATATTATTCATATTTCTCAAGAGCCTTTCTTTTTAACAGTGAAACAAATAATCAGGATTGAATTTGACATTTACCCATGCAAGAGCTTTTGATTGTGTCAACTTAAATATCATAATTTCATTAAGTCCATATGTTTTACAGCATCAACGTAACATTCACATTGCACCTCACCATTACTCTGTATTAAATTGTTTTCACAATGCAGAACACCAAATGGATAATATTTTCTATATCTGAAATTCTGTACTGTTGCACATTTTTTTTAATGTGAACCATTTTGGACAGGTAAATAAATAAAATTCAACTTGAAACTCGAGCTAGTATGAAATTAGATATTATTGTATTCAGTTTTCACTAAAGTAGAATTATAAAATTTAAGCTACATGTAAACTTGTCTTTGGCAAACACTTCAAATCTATGCATTTAGATTAAATTCATCAGTTAAATGCATTCATATACCCGTACATGTACTTATTCCTGTAAACCAATTTATAAGCAATTAAAAAAAAAGCTCATGCATAAAGCCCTCATTGAATATGAATGAACTGTTCGTTATTCAGATAGCGAGTATAAGCACACCTGCCTACAGGAATCCCACATCGAGATGCTATCTTCATCATGAATATCTTCAAGAAGCTAGGACGGCCCAGCCAGGACTGTGAACGTATTATCTATCTACCTGCCTTATTGAGGGACTACGGCACAGTGTGGATGTAGCACCAAGTATAGATTTCTGCCCGGGGATGTGGCCAGGGCCATTAACATCCTTTTATCAAACATGTATCAACAAAATATCAGGTTTAACTTGGCTGGATGAGAGAATATACGTGTACACATAATACAAGAATACATGGAACAGTTGTAGGCAATTTTCGAGTCTGCGTTTCCTTAGTCAGTGCAATATACTGAACTTGTATCCATAGAGACTGACAGTAATCTTCCCGGGAGGTACAGGGGAGCTGTCCGTACTGACACGGTATTTTCTTTTCATCAGCCGTTTGGTGTGGGGAATTTTTTGCTTTTACAAAAACCGTCGGGCTGGGAATCAGCATCTGTCATGAGAAATGACAGTTGTGTCTTCTGGCCACAAATTGTATCTTGTTGCTGATTTCTATGTTTTTTGTGGTGCACTTTGTGAAAAGATGACCTAGTGCTAGGTACATGTATGTCCTACGTGCATTCCTATAGTTAAATTGCATTAATATCCATTTTCACTACACTCATCTAGCTTAATAAAATGCGGAATGGCTTTTCAAATGTATTAGTGTTGAATCATCATATACCGGTACATTATATCACATACTGTGTATATTATGCTAGTACTGTAAAGAAAAAAGACATTTATATTCAATGTCGGACTGTACTACATATTGTACTATACTACTGTTCATGCAAAAGCTATTTGCCTTGTATTTTAGTGCATACAAGTGCTGAAGATTAATTACTGCACCTGCCTATTTTTTCAAATATCAAATGTACACATTATTGTTTCCTTTATTTGATCAACATTCCCCACACAGCGGACATTTAAAACGAACAACAATTTAATACCATCATTACAAGCATCAGTTTTTAAAACCTACTTGGATGTTTGTGGCCTACAACAGGATAGTAGATAGACAAACAGACAGCTCAGACAAGAAAGAACAAAATACAAACCAAACACTGAACCACATGCCACTTGGATGTGTAAATTTCACAATTAATTTATTAAAGAGTGATTATTTTCCCTCTTCAATTCAGATCATGCATGTAGGCTCAACTGCAAAACTCTAATGTATGATTTAAAGGTACTGTCATACTAACAGAACTCTCCACAAATTAACCTAAAAACTACAGGGTATCAAGATGGTGATGGTGATGGTGATGGTAGAAAAATATTGTTCAAGTTTTTCTGCCTGAAATGCTGTATGTATCAAGAAAAGTGTAAAACCAATGACCAAAAAAAATTTTGATTTTTATAAGATCAAAAATAACAGTGAAAAAGATTTTTTTAAAACGTGGGCATTTTTCACTGTTTGCTAAAAAAATGGGCACAGTATGGGACAAGAAATTTTCTCAGATGACTGTTGCTGTATCTTTATTGAAATTTGTGCTCATGAATCTGCATTTCTTAGATAAAAACCAATTTGATATTACCTTTAAACTAATCCCACACACTGTGGGAATTTTGTAGACACTTGGCCAGAATGCCTACATTTTTAACTCAGCCAAAACAAAAAAAAGCAAGCCTGTCCTATGACACTGCTACCCAGACTAAATAAAACTTGCCTCAAAATAAAATATAAATGACAAACATCCTTGATTCCCCAGTCCCGGTTGCTCCCTCCCGTCAGTAACCAAGCATAACCCCCATAGTCCACTACATTATCTCGATGAGGCGGCACAAAAAAAGGCTTTGCCTAACGGCTTTTCCTGTTTCCTCCTGGCAGGTTTTTTCCCCCTTGCATTCAGCCATCTTCACGCGCCTGTTGCTGTCAAGTCAGACGGAAGATGGCAGTGACATTTAAACACTGGATTATTCAATGTTGGTCTGCGGCCGAGCCTGTCCAGGCATATACTGTGCTGTATGGAGCATGTCGATGTACAAAATGCACTAATACCATGCAAGCGTATTATGAAAAGGCTTTGAAGCATGTCTATGCTTCGCCTGTTTGTTGAAACTGTCCTCAAATTGACAGTTTTAGGAAAGAAACACTTACCGGAATGCAAGGGAGATTGGGGAAGCTGGTCTTGAAAAGCAGAAAATATCATTTCAGGGAATAGTGATTAGGCCCTATTCATAGCGGGAAGTAAATTTGATTAATTGCAAAAATCTTGTGTGGTATTATCAAAGAGTAAATAATGTTTTATCACTGAGTAAATAATGATCTTTGAAGTAGGTTGTTGTCAGTCTCAAAGCTTTACGTCATTCAACTGTTCCTGAAACCTTGAGCTGAAAAAAAATTTATCGTTCAATTTCAATTTTCCCACAAATACACTAATTATCATGTTGGGGCTTACAATGTAATTTTGGTGCAAATATATTTGATTCTGAGTCTTTACCAAAATATTGCCCAAGCCCAACATCATTTCACTCTTTCCAAGCCATCACAAAATTGTATGTAAATTTCATATAATAATTGGACAACAATTCTTTTTCAGTATCATTTCAGCACTTACAGCATTTCAGATCAAACAAATTTATTCTCGATTCAGAGACCAAGAGGTACATGTAGGCCCTAACTTCCTTAAGTTAAATCTACACTTTTTAATATGAAGTTTCAAGACCAGCCTCAACTTAGACACTAGTACAGCATACAAACTCTTGTCATGTGTGCTTTGGGCCAGTCAGACTTGCTTAGGAATCTCTGCTGACCTCATAAAAGTCATATGAAAAAGCACCTGCAATTGATACCGTGATATGACATCTTTAATATGTGTAAATGGATGATATCAAAGGCCGGTGAAAATTAGCAAAGGGTTTAATCAGAGATACTTACAGTTACTGACAAGCCCGATGGGCAAGTCAACAACCAAAAAGTTAGCTCAAACCCTCTGCAAGGGACATTACATTCAAACAGTCATCTTGAATGGCAAGGGGGGAGCTGAGTTTGAGCTGGGTCAACAGTACTTGAACCCATCAATGCATTCTAAAGACATCAGCTGTCAACGGAAGCCTGTTTAACTTATGTACACACACATAGGACACTTTCAAAAGGCTTCATGCCTATTTTCTTCCCTGTCAAGTTGAAAGCGGACCTGGGGCATTGACACCTCGGAGACTGGGGGCTCACGGGAGCAAGGTCACGGTGTCTATGCCTTGGTCTTTGCCCTGACAGGGATTCCTTTTCTCAACCGTGGGGACGTAAGTAAAGTCCACATCAGCAGGACCACCAAGATCTTTAAAAAAAAAAATGGTTCCCCTATGGAGAACGCTGTTATAAGCATCTCCCGTTACGGGAAACCTGGGAACGACATGTGGCAATTATTACGACAATTTTTGGGTCAGTTTATAACAGCTGGGTGTCATATTTCCGTGTTTATGATTTTTTTCTTCTTGATCCAGCCAGGGAATATTAAATTGTGACAGCTTCATTCTTAAATGCGGTTTCTAATAATACAATCGGCTTATTCTGTAAATTTTTGTAAATACAGGAATTTCACGCATCTCTGTGCTCACATGCTGACACTTGTTAGGCTTCATTTCAGACTCAGTAGGATCCCAATTTGGGATTTGTTTCTCGGGGAGAAATAAAAAAGACAGAAAAAGGTTTTCACATTCCTGACAAGTCGCCCTACCATGGGATTCCATTAGGAGTAATAGGCAAATCAAAGATTTCTCAAATTCTTGGCATTTTGTTTCATTTTCCAGAATGTCTTTCTTATAACCCACCAATAATTCATAATGTATATTTATGGCTTGTAAGGGCACTTAAACAAAATGTATCAGGATGGCATTTGCTATTTTTATTGAATTCTTTGAAGACAATTTTCCATCAGCAGAAGTATGTCGTTCTCTTACTGCCTCTGTTCACCTGTGTACTTAAAATTCTAGATCGTGTTTTATTCCCCCTCCTAAGGGTAAAATTGGATCCGTGCCCCCCATCTATCCTATCTTCATCACATCGTCATGTATCATTCACTGCTAGGAAAATGGGCAAATGGGTCATTCCATTCATCATGTTGGGGCGGGATTTGTGACAGTATTCTCGTTACACGTTGTCATTATGTTCACATGGATGTCCAATGCAGGTTTATGTTGCTATAGACTATGGGTATTAGAGCACCATACAGATGATCTTTTAATCTTAAAACAAGAACAGTGCCAGCATATAATTTGAATAGCAATTGACAGAAATGCTCACTGCATGTAGGAGACCTTGTATACAACTCAGAACTGTTGTTGTTTTTTCTTCAATTTTGATCAAAAAAGAAACAAAAACACAAACTTGTAACCAACTGATCGAGTAGGCACTTGATAATTATGTTGACCAACTTTGCATTGCTTTTCTTCCGTTCATTCATTGCTGTACAACAGATGAGTGTTCATGTTTGCATACAACAAGCCTAAAGGGTATGTTTATCATTTTGTTCTTTGCTCCTTAGACATTGAAATAATACACAAGTACATTCATAACCTTTTTTGTAAGGTGCACATACTGTATGTTATCCATTAACTACAAAGGCCATACTGCAGTGCTATGTATATTACGGAATATGTTGATGTTGAGTATACATCAAGCCTTGCGCTAACTTTTTTGCCGGCTAGCCCACCAGGCCAGCTTAATTCAGATTTTACTAGCCCATTTAGACTATCCCATACATATGTTGACCCATACCTTAAAGGGAAACTCCACCCAATATTTATAATAGGGTAGCGTGAAAGAGAATAAAATGAGACGGCAACTACATATTTACTTCACTTTGATCGGTTCCGGCAATCGCCGAAAAACGAAATTTTGTCGCAACAGACTTAGCGTTATGTGAGCCGCCATTGTTCTTGAGATTATCTTCTCATCCTGGTTGTTGTGACGTAGTGTCTGCACCTCAATATTGCCATAGCGTCCAACGCGCTCCGCGATCCGATACACTGCTACTATACTGTGTACACGTACATGCATGACCTGCATGCCACGTCCACCACACACACAGCACTGACCGGAAACCACACACGGTTTTGTTCCCAGACGCCGTATACGTTTTACGTGCGTTGAGCAAATCATCTCGCCCGACTACTGCATTACGCGTGTACACATTGTCTTGCAGTTAGCATGCACTGCTTGCTGAATCAGTCGGGCCGATCGGAGCGAAATCATGACGATTTGTCAAGTTTTCGGCTGCTCGAATAAGCCTAATTCACGGAGAGATCTCAGCTTCTTTCAGATACCCGATCCAAAAAAACGTCCGGAGATTTGCAAGAAGTGGCTGCATAATATAAAAAACGCCAAGTTCGACTACAAAACCTTTGTGCCAAATAAAGTGTTTGTTGTTTGCGAGACACACTTTGAGGCAGATTGTTTCGAAGAGAATCGACAAGCCACACTCCTTGGATATACACCAAGGTGCAAGAAACTGCGGGAAAATGCAGTGCCCACAATATTTTCTTTCAAGCCAAAGACAAAACGTCGAGAGTCCACCGAGAAGAGACTTGATAGTGCCAAGAAGAAAGAGGTAAGATTTTTGTTATATTCATTAGACATTAGGCCTACCTTGTATTTGTAATAGCTAAATAAACGAGCTATTTTTAAAAGCCTTCCTTCCTTCATGATTTAATTGCCGCTTGATAAATTTACAACAATTTCCAGTTTTATTTGTAACTGCTATTTTAGGCCTACCGCGGTACAATGTGTATTTTGAGTCACGGGTACGAGTAGGGCCTACATGTATTTTTTAAAGTATAAAAAAAGTTTCAAACAAAAATAATTCGAAATATTTGTTCGTCCCAGATTCAGGTTTTCTCATCTTTTTTTGTAAGAACTGACTATCATTGATCAAGAATGGTTGACATAAAATCTTACCATTTTTTGTCTAATAAAGTGGATAGTATTTTTAATTATAGTGAAAAATAAAATTTGAAAAATTCTTTCAATCAGATTTTGGACACGTTGCTGGGATCGAACCCCCTGGATCTGGACACAACCACCACAGAGGCAGTACTCCCCGTTACTGAAGATGCTGATGTTGACCAGCCTTCTACATCAAATTTGGGCGATGTGCATCATTTGGATACTTCAAGCATCAACGTAAGTTGGATTTATACATCATTTAGATTTTTTTGTAATTGTTAAAGTGTTTCTGACATTCGTCCATCTTTACTAATACAATTCCAAACAAGCGATCAAATTATTGTCAGTATTTACTATTATATTATAGTATTTATTTGTGCCTCACATTTTGAGAAGAAAATTATAACGTAGTTGTTTTTTTTAATGCTTGGAGTTAGGAGGGCCTGGAGCGTTTTGATCCTAACAGGATCTTTATGAAAGGCTAAAGATCCTGCCAAGATCGAAATGCGTCAGGCCTTCCTAACTCCAAGCATTTTATAAATTTCAGGTCATTTTGGCTGATCTGCACTTTGCAGCAGTTTATTACTTGTATTGGCAAAAACAAAATGGATTGAGTCAAGATTCATTTCAAATTTTCAACACACAATGTAAAACACATGTTAGAGTAGTAAGACACTTAAAAACCCTGAAATTTTTTTTTCCAGCTGTCAGACTCTGATTGTTCTCCACCCTCTGATGTCCAGAGATCTCGTCCATCCAGAAGAAAGAGGAGAAGGATACACAACAAAAAGGTACATTAATACCCCATTGTTTATTTAACCATAGATAACCATAGAAAATCTTCTCGCACAAGCTCCGAACCCTAGAAGACACTGTAATCTCAGGGATGAAATTGCCATTGAATGTGGTCCTTTAACAAGAAAATTATTTTTTTTTTTGAATTTTACTCCAAAAAGAACTTGAAATTGCCAGGTTAAATCTTAGCTGCAGAATAAAAGTTAATAAAGTAAGAAAAACAATAAAAACAATTATTGGGATTGATTTAATATCCAGCCTTTGTACTACTCAAGTCGCATTCTTTTAAGGTAACATTGAGGTATGTTATGCTGTAAAAACTCTTAGATTCTTCCGATGCACATTTTTGGAAGGACACCTTTCGGTGGAAAATTTAAGTAGAAAAGAGTGCCATTAATTTCAATCAGGATTTAATCTGTGGCAGAACAATATTTCATCCGCATTTAATTTATTTTTTACGCTTGCAGGGGAGAGCACCAGTACAGACACAGACATCAGACCAGACGTGCCAGACATATGCCTCGTTCACCTCAATGTGCAGCAAGGAAACACAAACAGACATTGTCCATGTACGTGACGATCCCTCGGAAGGACGTGCTCCAGCACCAGAACCTTCAAGTGCAGCTTTCATGGACAGTGTTCTTGCTGACCACACGTATTGCGCACCTCACATTGTAACTGTTAATAATGTAAATGAACCTCCAGAAATGGAAAATGTTGTTCCTGAAGAATGTGTAACCGATACTGATGGTAGCTTTGACCTTGACACCGACAGTGAGTACTCTGACTATGACATTCATGATTGTCATGATGAGGATTTTGATGATGACGGTGAAGATCAATCATCTTCCGAATATACACAATCATCATCAGAATCCTTATCAGAGACAAGCATGGATGACATTGAGACAGAGATGAATTTCTGCACAGAAAAGAAGTACATTGTCTTTGATACAATGCTTGATAAACTTATGTACTCCTTGAAGTGCCCATTTTGTACCGGGGCTGTTGATTCTGTGCAGAAATCATTTGTCGGGTCAATGGTCAGAGCTACCATCATTTGCTCAAATGGCCATGAAGTTATGAAATGGACTTCAAAACCCACAATAGGTCAAGCACCAGTGGGGAATCTCATTGGTGCAGCATCAATTCTGTGTAGTGGAAACACTTTCTCACACATTTCCCACTTCACAAATTTGTTTGGTCTGCAGTTTTTTGGCAAGACCACATACTACGAAATTCAAAAATCCCTACTTGTGCCAGCTATCAATACTAGCTACTTAACTCACATGAAAGACCTCCATCAAAATTACAAGGGGCAATCAGTGGAAGTTTCAGGTGATGGAAGGTGTGACTCTCCAGGGTACAATGCCAAGTATGGAAGTTACACATTGATGCACTCAAGAACAAATGAAATTCTAACTATGGCCTTAGTCCAGGTGAGCGAGGTGAAAAATTCAAATGCAATGGAAAAAGCTGGTTGCGTTCGCACAATTGACCACCTTCAATCACAAGGCATCACAGTTGCGCAACTTGCGACTGATAGACATGCTGGCATCTCAAAACTTATGAGAGAGAATTACACAAACGTAGTACACCAGTATGATGTGTGGCACTTGACAAAATCGATCAAAAAAAAACTCACTGCAAAAGCGAAGCAGACAGAAAATGAACCTCTCTTTGACTGGATCAAGGCCATATCAAATCAAATATGGTATGCTTGTCAACACTGTAATGAAGATCCTGCAATTCTGACAGAAAAAATTCATTCCATTGCTCACCACATTGCAAATATTCACAGGTGGGATGGGGAGCTTGTTAATTGTTGTGACCATGCTACTTTATCCAATGAAGATGCACGATCTAAGAAGTGGATAGCTGCTGGATCTGCACCCCACAAAGCTCTTCAAGATGTATTGTTCAATAAGAGGCTTGTGAAAGATTTCCCCCGCTTGACTAAAGCTTGTCACACAGGCCAGTTGGAAGTCTTTCACAGCCTCCTACTTAAATACTGCCCTAAACGGCAGGAGTTTGACTACCCTCAAATGCTTGCTAGGTTACAGTTGGCTGTTTTGGACCACAACAACAACTTGGATCGCCAGGAAGCAACCTGTACAAAAAAAGCCCCTGATGGTTCAACTGTCACTGTCAAGAGATACCGACACATATACTCGAAACTAACCAAAATGTGGGTTTCTAAAAAGATAATGCAGGGTAAGTCTTATGACTATGTATGGGACATCATGATTGATGTGCTGAAGGCAAAACAAGGTGAAATCAACCTTGCTCAACCAACCCTGCCAGAATTACCCGCCAACATTGCACCAATCCCAAGGCCATCTAAAGAGGTGCTCATTGCCAATGCTGATAAGAGTAGATTTTCAAAGAAGTAGATTCAATGGCTCCCAATTTACATTGTCATTGAAGAGACTAAAAGGCAGATGAGATAGTAGATCAAGTTATTTTCAAGTCCATCATGTTGTTGGTGGGAAGCGACTTGTCAATAAAAAAGTGTGGATTTTGTCTCCAAAACAGAAGGGTAACTTTTCGAAAAAAGGTGATTTATTTTCTTCATACGCATCTAAAAAAACTGATAAGATGGAAAAATTAATGGCTGTGTAATACCAGCATAATGTAGGAATCTCAATCTGCATGTATATTTTAAGCCTTAAAACAAAGGTAACCAACACAAATTATAGAAGAATTTACTGTAAGGGGTCATGTCACACGAGGCAAATTACAGGCAACCAGTTCGAAAACAATCTTTAAGAAGGAAAATTATTAATCTTTCATTTTTAACAAAAACTCTTTGGGAATAGTTAGGCCTTGTCAAAAAATATCTTTAGTGTGACTGAGTTGTTTCCTTGTACTGTAGTGCAGTTTGTTGCTCTCTAGTTGCCTGTGAAAACATTGTTTCATGTGACAAGGCCCCAGTGTGCCAGAGTACATTGTATACAGACATCTTGTGTCTTCTAAATTCAAGATTGTGTTCACACTTTTATTGACTAAGAAAAGTCTACCAGGTATAATGTACAGGGTGTATTTAACAAGCTTGTAACAAATTTCACAAGCCTGGTATTGAAGTACTAAATGAGAAACATGCTTAAACCATAATTATGACAAAACTAAGAAAGATAATTTAAGTGATTAAAGACATTCTTGGTTATGTAAAAAACAAATTGAGGTAGTAAGTTCAAGCCCTGCAGACTTGTGGATTAACTTCCCAAATATGGGACTTGCACAAAAGTGCACAACCATGAGTTTGCAACGCGTTGCCAATTTGTTGACAAACTGCGCTGCGCATCTTTCCACATGCGAAGTTTGTCAACAAAATGAATTCCGGACATTGTTATTGGTCAACGCATTGCTTACTCATGGTGGCACAATATTGTGAAGCGCCTGTATTAAATGGGTAATATGCAATCTTTGAAAAATAAAATTATGAAACTACTTAACAAAGTAACGAAAAGTGTCAAAATAGTTTATGTGAACTGGTCTATGAGTACACTTCACTGTCGTTGAAAAGTTCATCATCATCACCTGGATGATAACCAGTGTAGATGCCATCGGCTTCTGGGTATGCAAGGCGGATAGTTGTTATAACACATGAAGGGATCACACGACGGACTCCCTTGCCAAGATAACCATGTGACCAGCTGACGAACATCCGATATGCTGAATACCGCAGAGATCTGTACAAGAGTAAAAAGAAAAGGATTAAGAATCAAATATTTCATCTAACCAAAAACATAAAGGTGCAAAAACATACGAATAGTGATGAACTCATATGTCAACCAATTTGTACGCCCAAACCCATACACTGAGCCACCGACCAACTCATACACTGTCTAGCGCGTACATACATGTAGATCAACCCGTACGCCTACCAACTTGCACACCATTTCCGATGAAATATGACTTATCTTCGGTAGTTTGAAGGATTTTGTATTTTTAAAGGATAATGGAAATGTTAGGGTTTTTCCCTTCAAAATACCAAACCCCTTTAATATTAAAAAATTTCCCTGAGGAAAAAAAGAAGCCATTATCCCTTAAACACAAATCCCGCTATACCCTGAAAAGGAAATCTTGGAAGATAGTTGTATTGTACAACCCTAAAAAATGCCAACAAAAACAAAATCAAACTAAAAAATTCCTACACTGAAAAAATCTATCCCTTTGAAAAACTCTAATTGTTTACTTGAGTGGCGTATGAGTTGGTCGGCGTACGAGTTTACCAGCTACCGAAAAGACCTACCCTGCAATAATCACTGCTCTTGGTCAAGTCTTTAAAACCTAGTACTATAATAGTATGACTATGACTGAGACATCACATACTTATAATATATTAGAATATTACTAATTTGGAAAAATATAAATAACCAGCCATCGCCATGTTTGCCAAATTGAACACCTAGTTTTTAGCTAAAGTACAATGTTGCTGACATTGTTGAGATCAGTATTGTACAAACTAGATCATTAGATATGTTTGGTGAAAGTATTGACAGAATTAAAAGTTACTGCATTAACGTACCGGTTGCTCAAATCACGTAAACCTTGACTGTCATGACCACGGGCATCTCGTCTGATTACATGTGCTGCTCGCAAAACAGCCCTGTTGGTACAGACGTCCAAGAAGTCTGGATGTGTTGTTAAACATGAATTTGGTGAAGCCATCTCTCCTCTCAACCAGTTAAATTTTGAGACTTCAGAGCAACAGAGGCACTCTATTTCGGTCGGCATTACTTGGCACTTGTCACAGCTGCACCACTCGGCCACAGCATCGCGGCGAGACGTCCGTCCGCTCGATCCCGGAAGTTGAACATCATCATCTTCGTCCTCTATTTCCACCCTACTATCCCTACTTTCAAGTTCCTCGTTGGTATAAGTGGGCTCGAAATCATATGGAGAAGGGCCCGATGCCATACCTATCAAAGTCGTACTGGTCTTTCTTTTAGAAAACTATAAAAATGTACGTAATTCTTCTAAGAGTAAGACTGATCGTTGTGATTTCTTCGTTGTGCTTACGCTATCAATAGGCGGGTACCGTGCAAAATACATATCGGTAAGTTGTAGGTTGCGTCCAGATACTATACCGCTAATGCATGTAATCACTGGACTCGACAATTTCGCGAGGTGCAGATACTACGTCATAATACCCCGGATGTCGCGGGCTTTTCAAACAAAATGGACGCGTCCTTTGTGACTCTGAATGGCAAGAAATCGTGAATACAATCGACTCGCATTTCGTTCTCGCCCAGGATTGTTAATCGGCTCTTTGTGGATTCGGTGTGTTATATTGTGGTATTTTAAACTAGGACATTTTATACTGGGCCTGGAATTTTCCTTTAACAGGATGGTAGATTCTTACTTATTTTTTTATTTTTTACAAGCACACCGGGCAACCAAGGAAGCGAATCTAGCTAGCCCGGAGTGGTTTTTGCTAGACATTGTACGCCGGGCTAGTACTATTTCAAGCCCTGACATTGTGTGTGATGAGCAAGAAGTTACATCATTTTTTCAAAATTATGATTAAATTCAATGTTTCAATTTTTTCAGGAATAATACAATGAAAATCCATTAGCCATCGAGTGAATTAATGACGTACATTGTACGTGCAAATCAGTGGACCATATGACAAGCTCTTTCCTGGCAAAGATCAATTACATACACTTGATGGTACTCCTAATGGCAACAAACTGCCATCTGTGCCGGAGCCGTTTGCCCCGAAGGCCCCCAGAGCAATTTCCTAAATATTGTCATCATCAATAGACTAATTATGGACCTGCTGATATGGGTGTGAATCAGAAATGTGGTCTTGGAACAGGGGTTGATTTCACGAAGCCCTACGATCGATCATACCTCGAGATACAAAGAAAAACTCATCATATCCTCCGACAGCAATGTATCACAAGTCCTACGATTGATAGCAAGTTGCGATGAGTTTGGTGAAATCAACCCCTGCCTAGCTTGTTTTGTGGTTGTACTTCGGACTAACTTTCCCAGAAGCCAAGCTTTGCCTCCCTAGCCCTTGTTTGTATCTCAGCGGCCCCACATCAATGCAACAACAGCAGCCATCCATGTCATTGCATCACATCATCTTAACCAACCCCTGTTAACAGAAATACTACCTAGGCTGTCCGTCCCAATCACTACCTTACAGTGTCCACTCTGTTCTTCTGCTGGGGGAACCCCTACCATGAAATTAAACCATGAAAATGTCAGCATAGATGCACATGTGGCAAGTGCCGGCCCCGATTTATATGCCAGCCTCCCCGCTTCTCAGCGCAGCAACTGTGATTTCTGCTGCCGACATGTGCCGCACACATGCTGGCCGTACAGCAAAACCCTAAGCACTCTCCAGGGGGAACTAGCGATTATATTTTCATAGGTGTAAAGGCGACCTACAACTACAGGCAATTAAACCAATACACATTTATTCCATATAACAACCTGCCACTGTACACTGAAGGACAACACATCAAACCACCATAAATCTTCCTTAAACAGTACAGAAGAAATTCGTTAAAATTGGTTTGAGTTTTACAAGTTTGTTGCAATGGAAAGAACAGTACATGCACAATTTGTAAGGGCTCAAGGTGCATTACATGTACATGAATGTCTTCTTGATGAATGTCTTCTTGTAAATATTCAACCACCTCAGAGGTATATCAGGATTAATGGTACTGACTGTTTGTTTGTCTGAATGTCTGTCTATCTGCATACTTTTTGAAGGACAAAGTGATGATAAATGTTCAAATAAGCCAGTTGAAACAATATGTTGACAGATCCTACACACCTGTACCAATGCATTGCTGGACACAACAAGTGGAATAATATGACAATCCTTATTTAAACATCTGCTTACAAACTGTTTTTCATTCTCAATTTCCTGGATGCACTGCACATAACTTCCTTGTGGACCATCAAGTCAAGCCCTGCCAATCAACAAACCAAGGTAATATGACCACATGCTGGACATATGATAAAGTCCGCTCTGCACAGACCAGATCAGTAAATTCTCATCTAGTGCACTGGTATAATGTGTATCTCAATGTATTCTACACTGCTAGTCCTACTACAAACTGTTCAAAACCCATGCTTCCCTTGGATAAGGTTTTGCTGTTTGACTCATTAACTTCCCAACCATGAGTTAACACAGAGCAGTTTCCCTACACACAGGCACTGCACGCATTGTGTTGTGTAACCCCACGATTGTTAGTTATAACCCAACTTGGTTTTCCACTCACTACACTAACCCAGGATTCGTACTGCCGATTCTTTTGTCTCAACCCCGCACTGCAAATGCCAAACTCAGGTAACCAAGAGATTTAATCTAGAGATTTTGTCATGGGAGAGGAGTATTTGACTAAAGGTAACATGGATCTCCATGGTGAGGGATGGGAAATGGGAAGGGGATGAGGAGTGACACTTGTTTCCATGACTATGAGGATGCCTTCGGATAGAATGAGTAAACCTGGCAGGTAAGAGGGTCCGGAGATTTGCATCTCTCAGGCTCTACAATCCTTCCTCTACCCTCTCAATCCCTTCAGTCTTTTATTCTCCCTCCTACATGCAGCTTGACAGCATGAATCACAGACACTATGAGCTACTGCAGGAACACCTTCCCAACAATCCCCCCTGATTGATCACCCTTTATGCTGCAAAACGTGTCTAAGATCTTCAGAAATGCCAATACTGGCAATAGAGATAATAGAACAGACGAAGGAGTGAGCTTAATATGGCCGGTGACACACAAGGCCTCCAGAACCATGCCAGCAATACGAATGAAATCCAACTCCAAATTGAGCGCCGCTGCAACTCCTCCGGAAAAATACAACAAGGGAAGGACCAGTGAAAGGAACGTGTCAAGAACGAAGAGGTCTGGGTAAGACGAGATGGAGAGAAGATGAGGCATCCACTTGGCTCGCACTGGAATGACTATGAAGTTCACTTCAACAACGCTCTTATACTGTGGTAAATTTTTACAAAGTGACGAGGTACCTGACATTCATACGTTTCTTTGTCATGTTTACTCACAATGTATCCTCAATGTTAAAATAAAGTCACATGGAGAAAGAACAAAACAAACCACTTAGACGTCACTTTAAGGTGAGCATAGCGAACATTCCAGTCAACGTAATTTATATTTTGTTTTGAAAACTAGTTTCATCTTCTGAAAGGCAGTGCCAACAGTTGAAGGTAGGTAGCACTTCAAGTCGTATGGTCGATCGTTTACAATCAGATCTAATGAGAAACAACTCCGATGTTACAAATCTTTGACGGAGCTGATCCATAATGCCTCGGCTTTTGACAATTAAAGCCGCTTCTTAATGAAACTGCAGGGGAGCAGAACGTTTGACATTTCGTCTTCCTACTCCTTACCCAGCTCAAAGATGACGGCATGAACTCTATCCACGCAAGACACGGATCATTACATTAAAATAATTACACGTTTGATACGTGCAAAAGTCCCGCCATGAAGACTAACCCATATGGCAGATTAACCTTTTGCAATATAAATGATGGATAGATCGGTGTATTCGTGTTACATTCATTCAGCATCAAGATTAAGTCCTTAAAGCTTTGAGAATTAGATATCGCCCACAAAGAATTCCTTGGGCTGTTCCACAGCCCTCCTGTTTTGAATTACTTGAAATCAAACTCAATTACTTTGGTTTATCATCCATATCATACGCATAAACTTCACTTTCAAGCAATATCTTTTCCAGCCTTCCTTTAATAAAAAGACTGCTTTAGCACCCAGACAAATTTTGAGAGTAAAACTGATTGAAAACCAAAATGAAGTCAAATTGAGAGGCAATTACTAATTATCAGACCTTATAGATCATAGATCTGCCTAATCACCAAACTTTGCTTAAAACCTTGGTATAATAAAATCAGTATGCCAGCCAAAACTCCTTATGAATGTTATGCTCAGCAAACAATGGCAGAATACAAGTCAAAACCAGTAAACATGAAAATCTGGTTGGTAATCCTCTTTGATCAAGGAAGACTTTTCATGCTTAAGCAAATTTTGTGAGTAAGCAGCTTTATGAAATTGGCCCCTGGTCAGTTTGTTGGGGTTATTACGTATGCTAATGCAATGCACTCTTTTCTCAAAGCCACGTCCAAAGCATGTACCTTGTAACTTAAAGACCCTATTATGCTTGAATATCAGAGGACTTCAAGTCGAACCGCTCATCATACAAGCCATGCCCAGGGGAGGAATATGCCAAATAAATAAAGAGGTACAACGCAAAACTGAACAAACAAACCAGGGGGACTTTTGTGTGTGTGTGTGAGTGTGCGTAAAAACTCTACACCACCATAAACCCGAGTCAACAGGCCCGTGGGGACTGTATTCTATAAACCACTGTTGCAGCTCCTCGGCTGCAAATGTACCGTCTAGAATCCCCAGCACACGAAAATGCTTGACAAGGCACGTGCAATAGGCCTTATGTTCTTCTGTCAATATTTTTCCAGACACAACCTTGTCTAGGGACTGCATTCATTCATAGAAAATATCACTGGACCAAAGAAAAACATGGGGTAAAAAAAATTATCAGATCAAGTAATAAAAAGACCGAAGTCTAACATTCATATTTTGTTTGAATGGGTTTGCTATCAGAAGTGCATTCCGGCATGTTCAGGTGATGATAGCCACACGGAAACTAGCACAGACAAAATAGGTCATTATTTATCAGCAGAATAACAGATGAGCCTTCTTTTCATCATTATTATTATTTGCCAAGATGATGTGCGTGTGTTTTGATCACGTTCTAGGAGTGTCAACATCGGAGAGATTATAAATAGCTGTATTGTGCGTTAGGGAGAAGGGATTGTTGGTCTGGGGGTTCGGGAGGGTGTTTGCAGCAGCTGGAGTGTGATAAATGGTGTTTGCATTGAACTCCGATTCATTGTACGGACTCCCGATAAAAAAAAAACATTTACAGATGACTAGAGGACAACAATATGCACACCTGAAGTCAGTCAATAGTGGGATTTGGAAAGGTGTGATAGTCTATTGTTTGAGCAAATGTAAGCACAGCTGGAAAGCTGATCTGGAAGGCACATGAGAATTCAAAACAGGCAATGTAGACACAGCTTCGGCTAAGCCCTGCTAGAAAATGTCAGTCAGTATAGTGTAAGGCTGGAATCTTACCTTTTTCTGTTCCTTTGGCGTGTGCAGGGGATCAGTGGCTTGAGCCGAGCCGGTACTCCGCGCTGCATCGGTGGCATGGTGGGAACTGGTGGTTTTTCCGCTGGTACTCCGCGGTAATCCAGACTTGATTGGCTTGGCAATGCTGGACTTTCCTTTGGCTGCTGGCTTGGACATGATGGCAGAGATGCTAATCCGTGGGTTGGGATGGACAGATTGGTACCGGTCGAAGATGGACTACTCAAATAACATACATCCTGTGCAGCAATTTGCATCAGCAACTTCTAAAGATTTCTCCTGTTGCATCATAATGCCTGTAAAAAAAAAAACAGACAAATTTAGACGTTAATATGCATTTTCAAACACTGGATAGTAGAAATTATGTCTTGAGCTATCTTGAAATTGCAAAAAGAAGGAAGAAAACAATAAATCATACAGTTACTATGTACCAGGGCCCAATTTCATGGAATCCGTTATCGTTCACAAAAATTCTTTGCTTACGGTAGCCTAATTTTTTGCTTACAGTTAGCATATTTCACAGGAGTTTTCTTTTTGGTAACGGTAAGCAAGGAATTTCTGCAGAATTCATATGACAGTGCATGAGCAGAAAATAATGCTCAGAAACTCTTTGCTCACCGAAAAGTCTTGCTTACGGATTCCATGAAATGGATTTCACACGTAGCAGTGCCCGTAAGCACAAAAATAGGCCGTAACGGATTCCATGAAATTGGACCCAGCTTTGCTCAAGAAATCCAATTCCAAAGATGGTACAAAACACATAGAAGAACTTAGCAAACAAGATCCATACTTATCATACATCGTTCGATTGCTAAGCAATGACTTCAGGTACAACATTCTATTTCAAGACTATCTAGAAGGCATAACCAGTGCCGGATGGTGATCTATAGGTTACACGTAATTGGCAATTCCTCCATTAATTCCCTTAGCTATCAATCTAAAAGAACACTTCCTCTGAAAAGAACAAAATTAGATTCCATTATTTGCGATTGTCATTCTCATGCCGAACGCAGACCAAAATTCAGCACCTCAGTCTCCCAACTAGAGCTACTTCTGGATAATCTCCGAGATACCATTCCGTCATACATGCCCACATCAGCGACCAACATATTCCAGGATAAAGCCACCATCACAATCAAGTAGATGCTTCGTTTTCAGATCTCCAAATAACAGAGGACCTCTAAAAAAATATATATTCATCTCGCGAAACACATCTCGAATATTCCCAGGGAGAGTGAGTGCCAATCAGAATGATGAGACACCTTTACCCAAAGGGCTGGCAGGTATTAAGAAAACAACTGACACTGTTCACTACACAGCCATCTAGACCTTTCATGAGTCTGCGCTATATATGGCACGTGGAGGGTTTGTTGCTGCACCAGTTCCCCAATGGGTAGGCAATAATGTGAATACCCAGAGTCACCTGTGTCAATGATTGTCTTGTCTCTGTTTTTTTCTTTCAAATCTGCCTCTTAAACTTGTCTCTTCATTTTGTCTTCATCATTGTGTGCATAATGGAATGAGGACCTTCCAAGCCTGCTTCACAATTCAAGCAAGTGCTTCACAAATGGAAATCTGTGACTAATATTTTCAAAAAGTTGAGCACATCTCAACTTGTGTCGATTATTTGATGCAATTTTATGATGCTGTTTTTCAATCTGAATGTGCACAATTGAAGTATGCATTCATAATTTCGCATGAAGTTTATTATGTAAAGAAGGTCTATTAGACTACAAAATGCAATTCGCGTGTTTCAATCAGGGCTCTGTGATTGTAACAGCGTAAAAATCCTGAAAACATCATTAAAAACCTTGAAAATCTCGCAATACTTTTGTATAGGGATAGTTAGGGCAAAAATCCTGAAATCAAGATTTTTCTAGACAAATCACACCCCTGATCAATTTCAGTACTGTATCAGAGTACACATATGCAAAGCTCATTTTAGTGTATTCATAAAATTAATGATGAACGTACTCGCTATTAATAGAATACACTGTTGATTTAAATTTGAATATTAACCGCCAACAACCACTATTCAATGATATGTACATGTACATGCAGAAAAACAGGTTCAAATTTACTGGCAAGCCTCGTACAGACACACGGCCAAATTCTGATTAGAATATTCTCATTTTGACATGGCTCAGCAATACAGTCTGTCTGGGCAAATACAGCAATATACAGTAACAATGCCATTATTACATTGCATTATACATTCCCCATATATAGTAACATGTAATAGAATCTTCAAGTAATGTAAGATTATCCTTATGGCTCATACAGGTGGCATTACTCAATTCAAAGACTCCTTACTCCCACATCCCCCACCATCTGATACCTAAGGAGTATTCGGTTGTCAGACATTATAAAAATCCTCACCATTTCGCCCGCTCCGAAGGGTTACTGAACTAGGGAACTGTATCCGAAAATATTTTTTATGCTCATTTAAACAAATACGACAATACCGCTAGTGGCAGCAAAAGGAACGTTATATTTCAAAGACTCTTGATTTTTTTTGGTCTCTCTCTCTCTTACTTTCTCTACATGCATGATATTTTCTGTTCTTGCACTGACACTGACATCAGCCGGAGCCCTAGGGAACCTTTCTTTCACTGAGTAAGTGTACATGTACTGAGGAGGCAGACAGAATGTCTCCAGTCTATAGATTGATATGCAGTCCTCACATCTTTCTTTTGCCATCTCTGCCCTTTCTCCCCGCACTACAAGGCGCGTGTACAATGTATCTGGTTGTCGGAGGAAAAACAGGAGAACCGTTCCTGGAACGCTCAATTTGCCATGCCCGTAGCAGTCCATGATTCCTCTCCCCTTCACTGAAGGTGGAGAGGTAATGTGAAACTTTTCAAAATTGGCAGGAAAAGGACAGCAAGAGGGAGGCTTGGCATTTAACAGGAAGAACAGCAAATTTTCGGCTGGTAATTGAACTGACTGACGAGGCATCTTAAAATCAGGGAGTGAAAAATTCTGAATTTCCAGTCCAAAATTCTTCAGAGCTGGAAAGTAACAGCCAAACAAATATAAAAAGGAAGAAATTGTTCCGATCACAATGGATACCCAACATATCCTGTGAATCAAATCAAAATGTCAAATATTTTGAGCAAACTCATTTTTCTACATGAGAGGAACATTTCATTTTTCAAAGTTTGAAAATTCCAGGTTGAAAGATCAGCAGCATTAGAATAAGGCCGTGTCCTAAATCTCTGGCTGTGACCGCAAATAACACAGAAATCTATGGAAGCGGCTGCAGTCACTGGCTAGTGGCTGCCATAGGTGCGTGTGAAATTTGCGGCCGCAGCCAGAGATTTGGGAAGCTTTAAACAAACATGGCATGGATATTTTCACTTATCACACCAACACAAATATTGGCCATTAGTTGGTGTTCTGCATTTCTTAACAATAAATTGGGAGCCATATGTGTGGTGTTTGTTAACCCGGAATTCAAACGCCTATAATTCTGTCACATAGGCCTACAAGATGCAAAAATTTGATTTTTTTTCCTAACTTCAATCCACAAACTTAAAGTCAAAAATTTCTTTTAAATTCATTAAGCATGCAGGGTGCAGTCTGTATTTCAAGCCGAAAGAGCCCACAAATAGTAATATTTTAGGTGGTTTTTAATCCCTCCGTCTACTATATGTATTACCGCACGCATCAGTCATAATACATAGTCCTGTTGTAAGTAATCAAAGTGGGAAACGAAGAAAGAAAAAAAATGATGGCGTCTGTATTTCCTGGCCTGAATGAAGTGACCTGACAATTGTCGCATAAATTTTCATCTCGGGGAGAGACGAGAGATTGCTATTGGAAGGTGCAGTCTCGCAGTGCACGGGGTCTGCACCAAGTCCCCAGCTGGCGAGAGCTAACTCGGCCCTAATGAATACTGATCGTGCCTGGGAAAGGTCCTTTAGTCTTCACGGGTCCAAGGCAAGCCTGTTCCCCCCCTCCCTCTCTCTGAAATGTCATTCCTATAAATATCCACAATGGAGTAATTAGATTATGGCCAGGTGGTTTAGGGTTGAGGTGAAATGATCACCCCTATTGCACAGGGTGATGAGGACAATGCCACACAATTAAACTAGACAAGTATAATTGGTTCAACTTTCAACTTAAATATGAACTATCAGTTCGCTTTCCTCATTTTCATTGAAGACAGTCTTGCTAGATTTCATCACCGAATGTGTTTGCACAGTACACAGCTCATAATTCTATCACCGTTCTAATATGAAGCCACAGCAATAACCCAATTTCATAGCTATGACAGACAAATACAATACCAAATTTATAAATCATGATTAAGAATTTAAAGCTCTGCTGAGCAGATACCATAACATAGTAGAGTTTGTTGTGCAGGCAAATGACTCTCTTGGGAAAAGAAAATGGAATTCAGTTTCTCTTGAAGACACACAGACTAGACTTTGCTGGAACTGCTGCAGTTTAAAACCCTAGATCTGTCAAAACTATCTGTCTAAGAAGAGATGCAGTGCCTTTATGGCAAGCCTGAAGGATGGTATAGGATTTTAGGGCCTTGGATTGATCAAGATTAGGTCTTGGCTCATTATGTAGGTTAGGCCTTAGCCTCTATCTTGGCCTTCAACGTCTAAGGCTTTGCCTTAAAGCCTAGGCTTTTAAGATCAAAGCCTTTACTCAAATACTGCTCTTAAAGTTTAATTCAATAAATGCCACAAATATACACTGTTAAAGGCATAATACATGATTGGTTAAGGTCACAGAACAGCACTCACATTTTGTCTGATCAAACATGTAGGCCCTACACGAAATAATAAACCTGTGAAAATGTTAGCTCAATCGGACATCAGAGTCACGAATAAATAGCGAAAACTTAACTAATTTTTTTCTTATACATAAAACAAAGATAGTTCATTGATCTTAGCCCCGAGATCAAAACTGTTTTCGGTCTTTATTTTACTAATTTCTGGATAAATACACCATTTCAGGCGGATATTTTAATGGTATGTTTCTACAAGAACCATCTTCATACCCTGAAATTTATACGTAAATCTGTGAACATCTCTGTTTGGGTACATGTATGTATGTTACCAATGCTATACTGTACCTTTAAAGATTAATTCAGCTTAAATACCAAACATACAACTGTTAACAGATACCCTATTTCGATTTTGTTTCATCATAAACCAACTATGAATATGTTCCATTTTGCATTCAACAATGTACCTATTGGACTATTCATAATTTCAAGTAAAAAATTTCAAGTATAACTTGTTCATGTCATTACACATAGTAATTGTGTTTGAAACATTGCGAGTACAGGCGTTGGATTTCATGTCTAGAGGGGGCAAGCAATTTCACCTTGGCTTTTAGCGAGGACACTGCGCTGCAAAATCAAAATTAGGAGAATATCCCGGAGGCAAAGACCATTGGACAGTCAGGAAATTGCCTCCTTGGTTGCTCAAGGGCTGCATACATTTATGTGAATATTTTTTTCGGGGGATGCAGTTTGGCGAGAAAACGTACCCAATGAGACGCAAGTGAGGGATGCCATGGTTAGGAGGCCATCGTACTAGGAATGCGTACCGAGTGCATTCTACTTGCACAAATGACACGGCATGCACGGTGTCTGCAATTTTCCATTCAATCGCATAACGCGCACTTTGCGTGAACAGAGGGCATCCCTAGATGTGATTTTCAAAGGGTTGGTGTGTGCAATGATCCCCAGTAACGACTTCCTTTTATAAAATGGCAAAATACAAGTAATTCCAGCAGTATGTGGATTGGTTTGTGGAAACACCATGTAAAGGTCGTTCATACTTTCGCACTTCCGTTTCATCTAGCCTGCTCTAGTCCTCATCAGGAGACCTGATTTAGGACTATAGCAGGCTAGTCGAAACATTGCGACCTTACGAGAATTGTGAACGAAATTAAGTGCGAAAGTACGAATGATCCTTACATGGTGTTTCCGCAAACCAATCCAATTGTCACCATGCAAAGCCTCAAATTCCAGCATTACCTACACATTAACATGAAAACAATACAAGCACTGTGATAATAGTGAAAAAGCTGGCTACTTTAAGCTTTTCTCATCGTCTTTATGCATACACGCCCTAAAATATGCAGACAGAAATGGATGGAACAACAGATATAGCAAGTTTACATAATGGAGGTTCCTTTGCATCCAGATTATGAATACACTCTGCAATGTCTCGTGATGTGTACCGAATGTAAATTTGGCCTGAATTTCCGAGATCAGATTACCAGTTGAATTCTCGTTCACTATTTGCACAACGCACACGTACACGTATGTGCAATAATTATGCATGCTTGCCAATGCGACATTTGTAATAACTATGCATTGTCGAATAGGCTATAAGGTTTAGCCGGCATGTGAAGATTGGGTTACTTATTTTTACCCAATTTCACTGAAAAACATTTGGCAATCCCTATCTTATTTCCAATAAAAAATATTCACTATCATGCTGAGAAACCTATTGGTTATTAAAAGCCATCACAATTTCTGTTTCTCTCTGTACACACAGTGTTTTGAACTATGCTTGTTTTCCCGCAGCAAAGAAAAAGGATTTATCACGTGTGGGCCAGCCTGACAATTCACTCTGACTCCCACTGATCATATAAAAATTCAAGAGTACAAAAAAAAGAGCACTCCAACATCTGCTTCTCAATTGAACATCAAGTATAGCTGTCTGGGTCTGCATAGACCTCTTTACAAAATGTGCATCCGGCAGACACAATCAAACAAAGTCCGTCTACTGCAGTGACACACTCAGTGCATGCTTTTCTGAGCACCGCCAATTTGTCCGCGAATTAAAATCTAATAACTTTTCCTGCATGACATCTGCATTCAGAGATGTTTACCTGTGTTACATCTGGATTGTTTACAAAAATAGAGTTTATTTCTTATTCGTTTGTAAAAAAAAAAGGAATGAATTTACAAATAGGTACAAGTGAATGATAGCCTATATGTCCTTAAATGTTTACTGTAATCAAATTTAGGAAAGGGGTGAAAGTGCTTTAAAATTATTGCTTAATACATAATGAATGACTATATAAATTTATATTTCTAAGTAAGTGCTTAATTTTGACCAAAAAGTTACAAAATCAGTACATGTACGCCCCCCCCCCCAAAAAAAGCCCCCCTTGGAACTGATCAACGCAACAATATCGTGTGACGTCACCTACAGAACTAGTACAGCTATAATTACACCACAGTATATTGTGGGGTAAGCAAGGTTTTTCGTCGCCAAAAGTGGGGTGCTAAATTATGGGTCTAAAATACCTCCTTGTTCTATACAATATTTTTTAGCACAAACAATGATAGACAGGTTGAGTTTTAAAACAGTACAGTACATTTAACTTCATATGAGTTTTGATTACAGTAAACCTTTAATTTGTTTAATTTGTTTAATTTGTTTTGTACTTTAGTGACTTGACTTGTGTACTTGTTTAGTGATGCCTTGTGAATTTCTGTTTTGCTCGTTATTGTGGTCTTACATTAACTGAACTTATTACTGTAATATAATCCTTTCCCATTTTTCCCATTTTCATTATAATGTATTTAGTTGTAAAAAGTCACTAGTAGCAATATGGCCCCTTGGGCCAAGAATAGTGGTTTTGATAGAAAAAAATATGAAAATAGAACTTGTAGTTGAAATACATAATGCACAGCAGTTCGGGGGCAGTGTCCGACTAGATGTATTTCTTTATATATGTGAAGAAGTGTGCCGGCATTTATCAGGCAAGGTGGTTGCGGTTATTGGACTGTCATACCAGGGCTCAATTTGAGCGCTCAGCGTGTGCAAATCACACTAGTTACAATGTGACTGGTTTGGGTGAGTGACCGAGCAAAATGGAGGCTCTCCGACTGCTGAACCAAATTGTCTCATTTTCTATTCTTAGTCATCCAAGATAACAGGTTTATCAACCTGTAATGGTGAACTCAAGGGATTCAGGTGGGATAATTTCTCTGAGATACATTTGGAGCGCTAGGCCTAGTTGCTATCTTATTCAAATCTATTCAACAGGTCATGGCTCAAACATAAAGATATTGCTCTTCTGATCGCTTCACAGTGAATTTAGCAACAGCTTTTCATTTTTGTTTTGAGAGGGTATTCTATGAAATATCAAGAAATTGAGAAAATCTGTTTGAATTAATACTGATTGAAGTTTCAAATCTGAAACTATTTTAGAGAAAACAAAATATCACATTTCTTATTTCTATACAGATCAAGTTTTAAGTTTAAATACAATTTCTTGAAGTTTCAAATATGAAAATATTTTTGAGAAAATCTTCTTTCTATACAGATCAAGTTTTAAGTTTAAATAATACAATTTCTAATTTGCTTAACTGATTGTGCCTCATTTTATTTAAAAAAATGATGAATTCTGGTATCAGAAAATTTAAGATTGTTGGTTTTGACAAGCTTCCATACATACAAAACAATATAAAGTAAACATACGCTTGAATACTGAGTGTAAAACCTGTGCAGTATGTTTCTTTCAAAGACACTTCTCTTCCCGAAAGAATTATCCAAAAAGGCCAGGTTCAGACATCGTGCCCCACAGACCGAATAAGGTAAAACCTGTACTGTCTCAAAGGGAGAGGCACTGTAAAACATTTCATTGCAAACCCCTTGCGTTCGTTCATATTACAGCAACTTAAACTGAAAATAGACCACTCATGCTTACTTACAGATTATATAATGCCCCACGCACAAGTTTGTCTTTCCGTGTGATATGTACAGTTCTATGGGACGATGTCAATGCATAAACCAATGTGGTTGAGATAGACTGTTCAGATATCTTTAAGAGCAATTTGCAAGCCTTTCTATGTAGTCAAGACCAAGTTTCACGGTAGTCTAATTTATTTCAAGATATAGCCAATTCTACCCAACCTGGCACAACTAGGTAGACCTTTTAAATATCAGTTTAAACCGAAAGATAAACCAATTTTAGCACTGTGTCTGAACGGCCCCACAAAGTACACTATAAACCTTGATATTTTATTGCAGACCATACATGTACGATAATGTCCTAGCCTCATATATCTGAAGAAGTACAGCGTCTTGAGTATTCTTGGGCAGCTAATAGGGACCATACATCATCAGGCAAATTGCCCTTTATTGCATTTTGCCCGACTGAACAGCAATGGCCATTTTCATTATTATGAAGAAGAAGAGAGTTTGTTGAACTGTGACATTATAAATAAGAAGCCTTTATGGATACCTTACAGTCACCTTGGATAGGGGGGAGGGAAAAGGGAAATGGGAAAGATAATTAAGGAAGACTGACAACGGACGGTAGTTAATTTGGATTCTCAAGTCTTGTGAATTTATATAGGCCTAACTGAATAGACACAGAAAGGCACATTGACGCGGCCGATGACAAATTCCCTTCCATACCCTTTGAGATTCTGAGGAAGACAATTTTACTGATGGAGTACAAGGCAACTGATTCTGATGCATTATCTTTCATATACATATATTTCAATTTAAGACCCAATGCCTTTTCCATGAAGAAAATCAAAATAGTATCATGCTCTTAAATCACACGCATACATTTTGACGGAAAACGTGGAAAATGTTCATGATTACTGGAAAGGGTTTCACTGAAAGATTTGGGAGGCAAAAATACAATGATCACAAGATGCCTTGTCAGTATGGGCAAATTAACATGGGAAACTCATTATGAAATTCAGGCAACAGGATGACAGTGTATGTACATTGCTTCCTGATGTCTCACCGAATGACGGTGCGTGTGTTTTCCACTGAACTCATTCATTATGCATTAGCCATTACTGGCCTGCATCTGCGACCAAGCTTAGTATTAACCATATGCAATGACTGAAATCCTAAATAAAACTCTTCAAAAAAAAAACCGGACTATGACCATTCTTAGTCTCTGCAGATTTTTATTCCAATTTGAATCGGTATGATGAAATCTGCTAAGCATGCATGAAGGATTCTGCGTGGATCAAGCACGCTTTGTAAGACTTAAACAGATTTCATTTTGCATCAGTTCCAACTGTGAAATCAAGCAATGCCATATATTGGCATTTGGGAAATTGAACTGTTAAGGCTTAGGGGAAAAAACCTAATGAATCCCAAAGTTTGCCGGGTAATACAAACTTGTATCATTTTGTATGTGCACTAATTGTGCAGACATTTACCTAGAATGGAAAGTATTTTAAGTTATGAGTAAGAAATGGGACTACCGGCAAACAATATGTAGAATCGAAATCAAGCAAGGTGGACTTCAAGGGCCTTTCTCAAAGGTCGGCTTCGGCTTCGGCTCCGTCTCCACTTATATTTTCAGCATATGAAAACAGAGACGAAGCTGTAGCCTGAGCCGGAGCTGAGCTTTAAGAGAGGCCCCAAGATGAGGATCTTTTCTTACTTCTCGTCTTTTGAAAGATTTGTAACTTCCAATCATCAGAGACATTCCCCGATCCACCAAGTCCATCACTCTGCAGTTTCTCAACAATGCAAATCTTTGAATTTGGACAAAGTTGTCCTAACACTTCTCAAGAAAATATGTACCGGTACAAAAAATACAAAAAGGCTGATTCTCAGTTGTGTACTGGCAAGAGAATTGTCTTTCAAAACCTCAGTAAAGCCATGGAGGAAGGGAGGACACCTCAAACTAGCAGTACTTATACTGACATTTCATGTCTAGCCCTTAAGACTTCCAGAGGTGGTCTGTATATGAGGTGTGACTTTAATCCTATTGGGAAATCACTCCAGTAATAACTTAATTAAATGACAAACACTCATCCTACTTGACTCCTCACAAGGCCATCATGGCAACAACAATGCCTAATGGTGTCTACCTATAGCTAGCTGAGCTCAGGCTGGCTGTGTGCTCTCCATGCTAATTGCTAGTACACCATAACAACCGCACAATGCAGAAATTCATCAACAGTAATGAGGAGGGATCTTCTGATATGGCATTCTCATCTCTCAGTAACTAAGTACACACATATTGCCCATCATTAGTTCTCATACAAGTGCTGTGTTTTGAATGATAAATTATGCTAAATTCGCCCTTTATTAAAGCAAATCAATCAATGAAATGTAATCTGTTTCGATGGAAGAAAACTGAACAAATCAACCCCGACGGACTTAATGAATTAATCTGAAGGAGAACAAAATGGCCAAAGAGGGTTTTGATTCCTGTGAACTCTGAATGGGTTCCTTTATCCAAAGTAAAGTGACCTGTTTGTTGCAGGCTAAAATCCCACTGCAGTCACTTTTCTTAGTCAATGACCAAGGCTTCCTTTCCATGCACTGTATCTTCCATCCAAAGGACATTGTATTAAATCATTCTCAGGTATAAACTGGGCACTTCAACACTACAGTCCAACACTGGTAACCATGCAAAACATGACTGTCGATATTTGATATCACTGGTACTCCTCTCAGGTAGGTCCATAGAGAGGAACCCGGAGAAGTGGCATTTTATTCAATGTTACTCCCCACTGTACTTGTGCAACAGAATTTCCTTTAAGTCTGCGAGGATTTACCACAAGCTACATGTATAACAAACTAGTCTTTTATAAAAACAATTTGAATGTTATGATTTTAACCATGCTTGAATCACAAGTATGAAATGTAACACTCACCCATCTAATTATTGTACATTAAACAAATTTGGTAAAGTTTAAATTTACAGTTGACACACCTAGTTTTAGTTGCAGTGTCTTCATGCTTATTAAGCCATCATGTTTCAGAAAGAAACATAAAGAGTGCCTACAATACAGTGCAGATGAAATTACATCTTCTAAATTACGCAGACTAGCTTTTGAATCTCAAGTGCTATATGGATCTAGTGTTACCAGTACATGAATACATTTAAAAAAAAAGAAACAGAAAATGGAATCGAGGAACAAATTGTTTGGTCACACTAAAATTAATTGGGGGTTCATGCCATATGACTTTGTGAATATGTAAAAATAGCCTACATCATGATGGGTAGACGAAATGTGCGCATGATTTAGTTTTAGATTAGATTAGATTTATTTGGAACTTCTGCTACATTGTGTATGTGCCTCCCCATTTTAAACACACACACTCAATGCACCTACAAGGATGTACAATAGCTATGGACCATTCTATATCCAGAGCTGCACTAGAGCTAACTCAAGAAAATTCCTCTTAGAAATTATTCAGGAGTCGGTTTGGATTTTGTGTAAACAAGTTTTTTCATGTTTCGAGCAAAGCCCCTTTCATTTCTGACCCTTCTAACATTTTTTATACTTAAGCCGTTGCTGACGTGCCACATTTCACACTCTTTCAATTTATTCAAAATACATTTTTTTTTTCATTCCTCGACTGGCATTAACAGGCAACAAAAATAAAATAATATAATACAACAAGGTGTGTGCTGGCACACCATGATAAAAGGTCATATATGAAAGCATACAATACACATGAAGGACAACTGCCAGGTACACAATTATGGGATTAAATTGGCCTACTGGATTAAAATTAAACAGGCACTCCAACCATACGCAAAGTTCTACATATTGCACATGATACGCTTTTGCTTTACAGTACAATACTTTTTAATATCAGTCCCTGCACGATGTCTACCATGCAATAGAAAATGTAGGTAGCACTTACAGACTTAAGTCATAGGGTAGGCTAATTACCAATGTACTTCGTCAGATATAAGTTTGATAATATTTTGATAGACTAACACAGCTACCTATGATATAATGCAATAAATGGTTGAAGTGAGGTGTTCCCGAGCCTGAGTGCCTGTACATTAATCAATTCATGTAGGTTACTCATTAATCATTACAAGGGGAAGAAATTAATTATCAAACTTCTAGTGTAAAAATCCATCCATTCAAGTTGAACATGTACCGTTTGTGCTTAACCCATTAGACCAAAGTGATTCCTTATACAATGACAAGTGCCCCCAAACAAGTTTAAAACTGAAAACAATCAATCTATTTTATAAGTAATTTCGGCACCAACGAAATTAAATCCATTTGTGATTCATTAACGTCACGGTTAATATAAAAATGACTAAGTGGAGTTGTTGAAATAACCGATCGACATACATAACATTCCTTATAAATGTCCTTTCCACCCTTCGAGACATCAGGAAATCCGAAAACACAAGTAGGCCTAGGCCTAATTCTTCATGTACATGTGAAAATAACAAATGAAGGTCTAATGCAATAAAGAAACCAGAGAATCCCAAACAAACAAAAAAAGATAGATCTTTATAGAGACCTCCATGACACAACCAATAACCTTGCACACAAGGAGAATGTTTATTTAGGCCTATTTTGATGATCAAGAAAGATAACCACCACTGAAAAGAAAATACAACCTTACAACACTCACACTCACAGTCACAGTCACACTGACACAGTCTTACAGAAGTAAGACATTTTCATTCGTAGAACGACAACAAATTCCCTCAGTATAAAGCCTACTTGGCAATTATCATATGAGAAAAGAGGGATTAGTGTGTTTTAGTCCACAAGGAAGATTTTCAGACGGCTTCTACACTACAGTAAAAACTCACCTAAATGTTGACCAGTTGTGACTTCAGGGTTATGGTCTTTTAGCCCACCCGGATTATTTTGAGACAATTATTAGCAAATTACAGTACACTTTTCTACACTAATATATTGTCGAAATATATTCAATCTAGGCATGTCAGGACCCAGGAACATTTGCCTCAAGTAAAAATCTCATTTCGGAACAGCTAGTAATAATTGCCTCAAAATAATCCGGGTGGGCTAAAAGACACTAACCCCGTGATTTCCTCTCCAATTATTAGCAAGGTTAAATTTGTGGAAAGAGGGCAGGGCTTTGATTTTTGAGGAAAATTATGGGGGTCTGAAAATTATCCTTGTGGACTAAGGCACACTAGCCCTCGAAAAGAAACTGTCATTCACCAAGGCTCCACTTCAGGGTTTTATAATTATTTAGACGCACGTGAAAAACAAAAATCCAAAGCACACAATTTGTCGTGGAACAGTGAAAGGGGAGGCAACACACAACACAACAAATAGGCTGCGTACACATATTAAACACACACACATGGCGGATTCCCAACTTCGAGTTCAACACTGTCAACGCTAAAAATAAGGTCAGTATTACCTGTTTATGAAGCAGTTTGAAGCCTGACGGTGTGTAGCGATAAAATTCCAAGATATACGCACAGGTTGGGCAACAAATAGTGATGAAAATTGGCCTTCTGACTGGTATTTTAGGTCTTCACTCGTCAGCTGATGAGATGTCGACTTATCGTTTGGTCAAATTTTGACATTTCGCATGCAGAACGTCTGCGCGCAACGTGACAGTAGACTTGTACCAGTCTCGATAGCTTTCATTCCTTGATGTGAAATTAACTTAACTACCAATTTCGTTAAAATCTTACACCCTTTTTTGCCAGTTTTGTTCTGGAAAAGAACATTTTATGCAATAAAAAGGAATTCTCTGTTTTATTATTGAATTATGATGAAAAAAGAGTGATGTGTCTGAAAAGCATAAAGAGTAAGGACTTGCACATCCACTCTAGACCCATTTTGAGAACTACAGAGGGCGCACTGTACAAATACGCCGCTGAATTTTTCTTCGCTTTTTAATTATTCTTGCACTGAAATTATATTAAAGAATGATTCTTGTGCGTGATCTAAGATCCAAATATCATATGTAATGTTATGAAAATAATAGTTATTAAAAATAGAGCAAAACAAAGAAAACAGATTATTGCCCGAGCGCATTTTTCAAATTTGATTAGGTCGGGAGGATCTGGGTTTCAGTGATTTTCACCAAAACAAAATAATACTTGGTACTATTTCCAACATTTTTATAGTCATATTAATTAAGGGATTATTCAAGTGTTGCATAACTTCAAGACATAACAAGGAAGGAGATGAATAACTCCCTGTTACCGAGAGCAGAATGGTGGAACGGGGTTCGTTTTAACTGCCTAATGAAGTTATTATCATGAGTAACATTACTGATGATTCGTATTTTTATCTCCACGAAAGAAAATGTGTACAAGATTGCACCAATGTACAAGTTCTTGCGTAACGGCAGATCTCGCATAGGCCTAATAAGATTTTTACCCTGAATGGTTTTTGTCGCCTCCCTAACCTCTTGTCACTCACCCCATACCAAAAGTACATCACATTAGCAAGGTGTCAGCAAATTTCCTCCGTCAGCTATTAAAAATGAAATTCAATAAATCAAGGCCGCGACAAAGTGCGAGTCTCTTTTAAGGCTGAGTACGGAACTGCCTCTGTCAAAGTAATGTACGCCCAGAACCGGTCTGAAACTAATCACGGAATAATCAAGTAATTACTTTCCAACCCTCTGTAAAGACCGCAGCTGTTTGTGTTTCCTATCCTTCTTTGTTCTGGCATTTTCGGCAAAGATAAGAAAGGAGCTCTTTCTTCTTTTAATAAAGAGGTAAACATTACGATACTATGGACACTAATAACTGTCTTCCTAGCAGTTAATTGTTGTCTTAAAGCAAGCTCAAAAGACAAAAATCGATAGTTGGAAATTGCCCCTGTGATTTTGCTTTCTAATTTGTCTCTCTGTTCCTCGTCTGTTCTGGTTGTTAGGTGTAAATGTTGGGCAGGAAATTGTGAGTGTGCTGTGGGTCTGCAGAACTAACAGTCATGTGAGGTTAGTTCAATTTGAACGGATTGGTTTGTAATGATTGGTGTGATGCAGCGTACAAGGTGCGATTGTCTCATTAGTGTTGCAAACGGCTGAAGGAAAGGATGCATAGTCTTCAAATTGTTTTGAACCTGCGGTTTATGTTCGCTAAATGCACGAACTACTGAAAAAGGAATTATGTCTTTTCTCCTGCAACTTAATTTATCGGTAAGTACACAAAATAATGATTGCATATATTTCCCCATTGTCAATGGCATCTATTCATGTTTCAAATTCAAGTGACAAGCCAATCATTTCAGAAAAAAAATGAGAGAACCTTCTGTACGAGGATTTTTGGGTAAGCAGAGGAAAATTTTTACAGATCCGAGTACTAGGCCTAAATGTACAATAGAAGTATTGGTGAATATCGTATATGTTATCAAATCCATCCAGTGTTAGGTTTAAAGGTAATATCATATTTTGGTTCTTGTCAAAGAAATACGTATTCATGGGCACAAATATCAAGGAAGATACAGTAACAGTCATCTGTGAAATTCCCAGTCCCATGCGGTGCCCACTTTATTTTTACAAAAACAGTAAACAAATCCACGGTATCTTTTAAATCTTTTCACCATTATTTTAAACCTTTTTAAGATCAAAATTGTTTTTGGTCATTGGTTCTACTCTTTTGATAAATACAGCATTTCAGGCAGAAAAACTTGAACGATATGTTTCTACCATCACCATCTTTAAACCCTGTAAGTTATAGGTAAATCTGTTCAGATTTCTCTTTCGGTATGCTCCAAAGTATATGATAGTATATACCTTTAATTCCTAGACAACCGCAATATTGTAAACGTTGCCGGTTTTCTTGAACGAATGAAGGAGGGCCAGTTCAAAAATAAAGACATCCTACGGTTTTCTCGGTAGACAAGACGCTTGTAAGTAGGCCCTCCTGGCGTCAAGGCGATGTTGTTGAAAAAGCCCCCGCTGAAGAAGATACATTTTCACGGTGAAGCTGATCAACTTACACCCACGATGCAAATCCAATGATACGGGCCAATTCAATTTCAGCATTAAATATGATTTAATTAGCTGATCATAAAGGCATTACAGTTATCTAGGACATGATAGATCTTGCGCCTAGGGCGCAGTTTGTGGGGGAAATCCTTGAGCTTGTCCAAGGCTGGCAACTATCAGAGTCTACTGGGGCCAAATTCATAGAGCTGCTTAGCACAATAAATTGCTTAGCACAAACATAGCTTGCCCAATAAAACAAACCACCATTGAAAATTTCATTTGATATTCATGGACAGCGAACAACAGCCAAAGAACAAAGTGATACACAACAGAGCCATTCCCTAACGGAATAAAGATATAAAATATAAATGAATTATAGATAGGCCTATCATTAAACGAATTTGATATTTCTTAACACCTTAAAAGATCGTCGCGTCAGAATACTTTAATGGGTTCGACATAAGTATCTAAAATCAATACCTTTATAATATCAAAAACCTTCATATTGATTTCAAATATTTCTCTAAATAATTAAATATTTCAGTACTTAATTTGGAGCTATCACTTACTAAATCTAGAGATTGCTGTGTTAAGTCGTGAATATTACATTAGCTCGTGAAAGATTAGCAAGGAATTGCTCACCTGCATGTATGTACTTTTCAAATGCAGACAATTTAATAGCGGGCCGACTAGGCTTTACCGGGAATATTACATAACCTGATTCGTTACGTAATTACGACCCAGAATCCATACTGTTAGTAGAACAGCCAGAGAAACGTTCTATCCTCAACTATAGAAATGTTTTGTTAAACAGATGCATGGTATGAATTTTGTTTAATCAAGCCACTGGGCAAAATCACTGGGCAAAATCAACCAATATGACTGGATCGTGATTTTTTCAATTTTTGCATGCAAATTTCCATCCATTTGTTGTGATGAGTGCATTTAACCGTTGTTGGAACGTGGCCCATACGGAGTAATGTAGCCTTCTATTCACTTTGTTTCTTTGTGACCGTGCTCATAGCAACAAAAATGTACGCAATTCCGGATCGTATACTTCATGCAAATTGGGAAGTAAGGTGAATATGATGACGTCATAAACTCGCACAAATTAAAATGGGTTCATTAAGCCAATTTAACTGACGAACTTTCGTTGTGAATATCTCGTTGAGACGTCACTTTCGCTTCGCACAAAGCATTCGATGAGAAAGCAGGGCGTATACTACTGGGCTTTATACGTCACCCAATGGGGAAAGGACCAAGGCCGCTGATTTGTGCAAAGTAAAATGAGATGCTAATTTTATGCAAATATATATAAAAGCACGACGGCTGTTTCATCAACAAAGCCTCTTGAATATCAAGTCACATAGTTGACTGGCTTTGAAGACACCTACGAAGCCATTGTAAAATAAATCAAAATCAAACTGAAGAAAGAAATAAAGTAGCATTTGATACAAAGATAGGTTTCACTTTAAAATGTTCAAAGATTCTGTTATTTTGGAATGCTGTTCCTTCTAGATTGTCCTTACTGGATTACTGACTGGTTTTTATCATCTACCCTGCACATCAGGAGCGTTTTTCAACAGCAGTAAGCAAACTTCTTTATCAGTTGATTGGATTCCATTATGCACTTCAGATCTGATGCAGTTAAACATACATGTACTTATGAACATCGTTTTTGATTCAGATTGGTCAAGTTAACAGAAGGGATAGGTTCGGATAATGCCTAATACTGTTTGGATAGATTTGGTTCAATTGAGTTGAGGTGAGCAAGGATGGGATTCCTTTTGGGTAAGGTAGGTTTGGTGCTTAGTTATAGGGCTTTGGGACTTAATTTGGGGGCTTGAGGTTATGGCTTTGGGTTTTGGGTTTGTAGTTTAGGGTTGGGATTTGGGTTGGGAGGTTTTCATTGGTTTGTGCGGTAAGAAGTTCAGGTTTGTTGGGATTGGGGTTTGGATTTTGAAAGTTTGAGAATTTGCGGGTTAAGGGGTTGAGCTTTCACTTTGTATGGGTATGGGTTTAGGGGTTTGGAGTCAGCTTTTTTTGGTTTCAGCTGGGGCTTCTGGGGTCTGAGTTCAGGTATTTGGTTTAGGTTTGGGACTGTTGAGTTTGTAAGCAGTTGGGGCTTGGGGTATGCAGTTATAGACTTTGGAGATAGGATTTGTGTTTTGAGGTTAAATTTTTTTTTTCTTTTTTTTTTTGGGGGGGGGGGGGGTGTGTTTTGGTAAGTTAAGACTTAAGTTCCACAATCACTTCTTTTTTAATTTCAAAGTTTTTCTTAATAAAATGTTGGTTTGGTTTAACTGAAATAATGAATACTTAATGATATACATAATCTGGCAATTGCATGTAGATTCTGGCTGTATGTACAGAGATGATACCATTTATATCAATGCCTCTGCATACGATGGCACCTGCTACTTTGCAACAACTACAACTAATGGAGTCATGGAATACACCAATGCAAGACAAGTCTGTACAACATATGGGGCTGTCTTACTGTATTGGACTAGCAGAGCAGACCTATTGTTCTTTCTATTTGAGGCGTAAGTTCTGATCTCTCATTTGTATTTTAAAAGAAATCTGTTTTTTTATGTTATGATTCTTTATTTTTTAATGCTTGGAGTTAGGAGGATGAGGCGTTTCCAACCTAGCAGGATCTTTTTGAAATTAAGAGATGTCATATCTTGACACTGATCATTTCACAGGAATGTCACTGGGATGCCATTGGAATGTCATTAAAATGTCATTTTAACATCACAGAAATATCATTGAAATGTCACAGAAATATCATTGAAATGTCACAGAAATATCATTGAAATTTCGCAGAAATGTCATTGGAATGTCTGGGTTGGGACTGGGCCAAGACCCAAGGCCAGTGGAAGTTGTTTTGTGAATGTTTTCTCGACTCTTCAAAAGGAAATTAGGAATACTTCTTCTTAAAAAGAGAAATCACAACTACATAGGAATGTGTATTTCACGGCCAAAATCGGAATCTGTTGTCAAGAGCTTGTAAAAAGTTATACATTTTTACCAAAAAAGAGGATTTATTCCTCCAAAATAGGAATGGTTGGCATCAATGCCAATCCCTGCAAGAAGTCCTACTCCCTTCATTCCACCAGGAGTGCATTGCTTGAGTGTGTCGCCAAAGTTTGGTGACTTGAGCCCTTGAAATCACTCAGTCCAGTCAAAATGTTGGCTGATATGACTGAAACGATCAAAGAAAATTATAAGTAGAGTCAAAACTTCATGACCGGCGCTGTGTGGGTGTGTATGTACTCATAATCAGGATGGTGGGATGGGATAGACATCACAGACATTAATTTGTATGAGACTGATAGAGCAAACATTTGGTCTTTTTCATTAAGGAACTCATTCAGTAATGGAGATGCAATCTGGACTGGATTACAGCGACTTGCAGGAGGATCAGATTGGTCTTGGTATGATCAGACATTGACTCCATCTAATGGGGAACTAGAGGACTTGGTGTAAGTAAATGTTGGATTTGATTATTTTCATGCTGGTTAATGCAAGTTGTTCGTGAGGGAAGCCTATATTAATAAATGTTTAAATAAGCATATCTAGTTCCAAAGCCGGTTTTAGTAAACGTTTTCAACAGAGCACTCTTTTTGACATCAGGAACTCAGACCACTAATAAAAACAGATAAAAAAACCTAATATGATATGAAGTCAAAACTACAATTGTAAAACGATTGGTTTTGAACTTTCTGCTTAATGTTACTAAGAATTACTTGTCTGGAATATATAATTGCTTAGCGTTTTCTTATGAAATGCGAGTCCATACAGCAAAGCCAACTAATAGATGTTGACTCCCATTCTGTGATAGGGCCAGTTTGCTTAAAGGGCAAGTACACCATTGGCAAAGGTGACAGAACAGCTGCAGGCTGCTCATAATGTGATTTTGTTATGGAATAAAAACAAACCTGTGAAATGTTCAGCTCAATTGATCAATTGTTACGCCAAATTGTGTGGAATACTAGCTGTGAATTTTTTTTATCTTTCCAAGATGAAAAATGTATTGGTGTTTGGTTTTATTCTTTTCTGGATAAATGCAGCATTATAGGCAGAAACATTTTAACAGTATTTTTCTAACATCACCATCTTTATACCCAGTATGTTATAGGTAAATCTGTGAACATTTCTGTTTTGGTTTGTTACCAATGTTGTAGTAGTTGTACATGCCCTTTAATAGAGCAATTGGCGTAATAACTTCATACTTAGCAAGACCTGATCTCTTCACTCTTAGCGAGATATGGATTGAATATTGTATTTGATTCTTCTACAGACCTGGGTTTGCCAATTACAATGATACAAGCAATAACACAACAGATCAATATGTGTACCTGATATACAGCAACGAAACGGTCACATCTGCCGTTGGAGATATCATTGAGGCTAATGGATACACAGGCTGTCGGATGAGACAGGGTAAGCTATATGTTGCACATTCTGATTGGTTGATAATAAGCTGATGCCAGTTTTTTAGCCAATGATATCATACCTTAGATATAAGAAAAATAAGAAAACTGTAATTAATGACATTTCTAAAATGCACAATACTTCAATTTACTGGCAAAATCTGCAGGAAAGCATTGTGCAAATAATACAAAGGCCTAATAGTAAAGAATAAATAATATAACAAATAATAGTCATGAATGATTTCAAAAAGTTCCAAGTAATTTCAAGAATATCAGGTGAATTTCAGTTCTAAGGACTAAAGCAGGTTTAACTTGGTAATCTTTAAAAAGAAATCAGATGTTTTATTGCAAAGCCATACTTAAAGGGATCGAATCACCAATGTGAACCACATTGATTGTTTTATTCTTGGTGTGGCTTAAAAATAGTCAAGGCTATTTGAGGGCCTGTTTGTTCCATGCACACGGATCCTCCTGATCCGGATCCCATTTTAGCGTTTCCTGCATAGGACGTGGATCCGCAGATCACGGATCCCGTGTGCAAAACAAACATGCCTTAAGTCTCCTCTCAATAATGTAGGTGAAAACCAAAACTTAAATTCATCAAATCAGATAGGTATAAGTGATTGAATAAAACCTTGCCCCAATCTCGTAAAATAGCCCTAATAATAGAATCCACATGAAATATTACAGCAATGATAATCAGGGGCGGATCTAGCTTTTTGCTAAGGGGGGGGGGCACTGCACTAGTCAGGCACTGCGACGGAGCGGAACGACCAAGCCCGAGGGCGCAAAGCGCCCGAGGGGGGGGGGGTTTAGGTGTGGAAGGTGGGTGTCCCCCCTTCTTTGGTAGTGAGCTTTTTCAATTTGAAATCTGAATTTTGAATTTTTTTTTATTTTTTTAGTTTCTAGGGAGCCCAAGGGGAGGGGGGGGGGGGGTTAAACCCCCTTACCCCCCCCCCCCCAGTAGATCCGCCACTGATAATTATGTCTCCTTACATACATCATTGTATTTTGTTGTCTATGCATTATACACAGTTGGTCTGACGTACACAGATGCGCTTTTCTATTACCCTCTGGACAACATTTTTGAATTCTTCATACCCTTAGTAAGTATTACACAGATAACTGTTTATCCTGTTTTTTGTTGTTGATAATTTTGCCCATGAATCTGCATTTCTTTGACAAGAACCAAAGTATGATATTACCTTTAAGGATTCCAAATGCTGTATTGTCGTATACCAATTTGATCCCAATTTCTACTGTGCGAAACCTTAAGTAATCATTACCAATAATACAAAAAGCACACATGAAGTTCAATTCTAAACAAAATGAAAACAAATGTAACATTACATCTCTTTTTGGTAAAAATATCAAAAGACAATTGAAATGCCTGTACCCATTGCAGACTTTGGATGCTGTTGCTCCAGAATGGAAATGGGCAACCGTGACAGGAATAGAGCGTTATCATGACGAGCCAAGAGGAAACTCCATAGGAACAGTAGCTGGACAGGAATCACACATACAAATCTACCCTTACTCAGGTATGCAAACTTTCAGTACAAGGATTAGGTGTGGCTAAGTACTTATTACTGACCAAAATAGCCTAATACATTGTGTACTTACAACAAGGGTCCTTAAATCTCATTTATGCTACAGTGGAATTCCGATATAACGAACACCGCTATACCGAACATCCTTGACTCCCAATTTTTGTGTACAAAACATACTGAACATTCCTGTTTGGAATCAGCAGATTTTACAGAAACGGAAATAATTACTGGGGTAAATAAAATGCTGCTTGGCCGTTTGTAATTCCCAAAAAGTTATGAAAGATTATGTATGTATGTACATATAAGTACAGTGGCAAAAATGTAGAACAATGTATGTAAAAACCAATCAAAAGAGGGCACTTTATGCGCACTGAACATCGCCAGCGGCTGAAAATCACTATACCAAACGACAGCTATACAGAACAAATTTTGTTTGTTATATTAGCATTCAACTGTAGATATTTACACCTATATCATACCTTCTTCCCTAAAAGACAAAGAAAAAGCTGAATACAAAACAGTTTTGTGAAGAAATCTCCCTATTTGTTTCTTATGCTTAACCTTTCTTGTTGTCTGTTTCTAGGCACTTGTACGCCCACTAAGCTAGAATGCACAGATGGTTTTACGTTCGCTTTCTGGTTCAAGTTGCCTGACCAACCAGATTCGTCGATCCAAGAATATTACATAGACACAGGTAAATCCAGAACTTGAGTGACATATTAGGGGTGGGGCCACACAAGCAAAGAGGGGGCACTCTGACTTAAACTAAACCTCGATGCATCCTTTTCGCACAACCCAGAGATACAAAGGACTTTAAGATCACAATAAAATGTCCCCTTCATCCATAAAAGTTGATGTGTGTTCTTCATTATACTATTCAAGGATTCATATGTCAGTGGACTACAGACAATTCTTCTTAGCAATATAATTAGACAGATTATATAGGATATCCCAAAATACAAGAAGAAATGGGTTTCTAATAGTGGGATTGTTGCGTTTTTAACTTGATTGCCATTTTCTGGATGAATGTTTTCTGAGGCCAAGGTATGAAATGAGAGCTTATAACTTCTCACATCACGTTAAATGTAGTATCATACTTTGGTAAGAAACCAAAACAGAAATCTCCACAGATTTACCTATAACTTACAGAGTATAAAGATAGTGATGGTAGAAACATACCATTAAACTATATTTCTGCATGAAATGCTGTATTTATCCAGAAAAGAGTAAAATCAATGACCCAAAAAATTTGATCTTTTAAAGATAAAACATAATGGTGAAAAGATTTTTTAAATACCCTGGGAGTTTTTCACTGTTTTCTCAAAAAGTGGGCACCGTATGGGACTGAAATTTTCACAGATGACTGTTACTGTATATTCCTTGATATTTTAGCCCATGAATCTTCATTTCTTTGACAAAAAGTATGAGATAACCATTAAAGTCAGGTCAGCAAAAATTCATATTTACTTGCCTTTCTAGGTATCAAGGATGGTGGCACAGGTTTTGCCATGTTCCACAATTTAGGCAAATTAGTATTTGAGGTTCAGCTCACCTCAAGAATCTTTGCTTTGGAACTGGAGCTGAACAGTGATATTCCCATCAATCAATGGACACACATCATTATGAGCTTCGGGAGATCCACAACCACCAAATCAAGTGGTAAGGCTAGAATTATGTCATGAAGCTCAATACGCCTTATTCACGGTGCATCCATCCTACATTTGAAGCAGTGTAATCAAACCAAGGCTTGGATTGCAAGTAGTCTAGTACCCGCTTTCATTTTAAAATTGGTGTTATATTTTCCAATGGGTATACAAGGAAGGTGACAAGATGGATGCACCATGAATAAGGTGGGGGTGGGGGGGAGGGGGGGTTTATACCGATGCGTATGCCATGCGTACAGGGGGGAGGGGTTGTTCAGGCCAAATTGTTTTTTTCCCTTTTTTCTTATTCAACATAATGAAAAAATAGTAAAATACATCTGTAAATGTATAAAAACCTGTTACACTTTAGTCATTCATTTCAAAATTTGAAAGTGACGTCCCAATAACGGTACCGGTAAAGGTAAAGGGACCATGAAAAGTGAAAAACCTAATTTAAAATGCGTATGCGTACGGGGGGGGGGGGGGGGGGGGTTCGGACCACTGCGTACGCCTTGCGTACAGAGGGGGAGGGGGGGTAAAAAAAAAGTCTGCATTTCGTGCGTACATACTTTATGGACGGCCCCAAACAAGCTCCTGGGGTGGAATTTAATGACACTAACCTAGTGACCTTTTAGAAATGAGATTGCCTGCTGGCAAGACTTGGACAAATTGGAGATTTTCAACAACAAACAAAAATTAACATCACAGAAGAATATGACATTACTTCCACCTAACCCATTTAACCTCCAGCCCAGAAAGCATGTGATTTCTGGATTTTTGTCTTGATTTCATTTCTTTCTGTTATTTTTTTACAGAGATAACAGTTTTTGTTGATAAAATTCAACAATCTGGAGTGGCATCAAAGTGGGACAATGGAACTGACAACCAGGGTGTTTCAATTATAATTGGTGATGAGTAAGTACCCTGGTCACCTTTGGGTAAATCTCTAGTAAACGAATGGTGAGATTCTCCATTACAAATTAAGATTGTGTCCTTAAGCGAGACACTTAACTTCAATGTTGAAGTACCTTACAAGTACTTGTGAGGGCAATAAGGACTGGTTAATTGTGATATTCCGAATCAGACTAGGAGAAGTGAAATCAACTGACCTAATATAATTTTGTTTTACAAATATTGCCCAACACAAGGCCCAAGAGGGCCACTCAAAGGTGAGGGCTAAAGGAAAGGAGAGAGAAAAACAGAGCAATTAAGAAGATCTGTTTGCAAGAAAATTATTAACATTATGTTTGAATTGAGAGATATTATATCCAGTAGGAGAACAGGATGAGGGTAGGTGTAGGGTATTGCTTTCTTAAGCAATCATGCTTTAATAGAAGAAAAACTAATTATAATAAAAAATGGGCAAAGTACAAAATATTACACACGCAAAGAAAAGAAGTTGACAAAACAATCCTGGCCACTATACACAAAAACCTTCATACAACAACAAAAAGGGTTTGGCCCACAAAATATTTCACCATGACGTTATTGATATTAAATATAATGATCTTAACATTATCTACGCAGTGGAGTTGCCCTCTACGATGAAATTGCATTGTGGGATAGAGTTTTGAATTCTACGGAGAGAGAGTCCATCTATGAAGACGATGACTTTGCAACTTCAGACACATACATAGACACCTCTAACTATGAGTACATCTGGAGCCAAGACAGTAAGTAAGGCCTTGTCCCAATGGACCCTTCCGGCCTGTTAATCAAGCTGTGCGCACTGACCAATGAGAGGACGCCTTTTAATCAGGTGACCACGAAAGCCTCAGTCAAGCTCGGTCAAATGAGGTATGTAAAACACACAAGTAGGCGGGGCTTAAGAGCAAAGCTGGAATGGTCTATTGTCTGGCTGTGGCCGCTGACTACGGTCGTGGCTGCAACTGTGTCTTCGAACTGGATTCAGCCAGTAGAATTGGGATACGCCTTTTGGCCGCATAGGCGCGCCCTCAATAGGCGATTTGAATCCATGTTTACAAGCATATACGCTGAGGCTGGCCTGGCCAAAACAAGTCACCTTCCTTTATGGCTTGATAGTTGTGACGTCGCAGCGGCGGTCGAAGCCAGACAATTGGGACGCGGCAACAAGATGGCCGTGCTGCTAATTTCTGCGGTCGCAGCCAGTCAATTGGGACATGGCCTAAGACTTGTCTCTGATTCTGGGGATGATTTACGAAGAGGTCAAACATTAAGCAGATTTGTCAAAATTCCTGACAAACTTAATTTTCTAAACTTTCAACATTATCAAAGAACAAGAACAATCAAGCCAATGCTTACAATTTTTTTCAATTGATTTATTGACAGATTCTGTGACAGCTACTGAAATGTCAACAGCAGCAACAACTGCAACAACTGTAGTTGATTCATCTACATCAATCCTCTTTGCAGTGGGACGACCATTCATACCGATTCTGCCGTCAGAAGCTTCTGCGACTACAGAGAATCCGGCAACCGATGAAATCACCACACCAGCACCACAAAAAGTAATAACAGAACCCATTTTTGTGGTTGATCCTGTCATTTTCCCAATTCCCGAGGAAGAGGTTTCAAGTCCTTCTCCAGCAACGACTGAGACTGGAAGCCGGGGTACGACGGGAATCCAAGCTTCCTCAGAGGTCAGCGACATCAACACAGGCTCTGCAACAACCAAGACTGAGCCAGGACCAACCTCTCAAGACCTGATGAGTCCTTCGCCAGCAACGACTGGACAGACTGGAAGCCAAGCGATGACAGGCATCCAAGCTTCCTCAGAGGTCAGCGACATCAACACAGACTCTGTTACAACCATGACTGAGCCAGGACCAACCTCTCAAGACCTGATGACAAGCAGAGCAGGGCTGACATCAACGGAGGGACCGTCAACTATCCACATGGTTGAGACAACACAAATTCCCAACAGTGGGGGAACAACAGGCAGTACACTGGCAGCAGAAACAGCAACATCCACACGTCGATCAACATCTGATACCCCAATGTCCACATATGAGCTGAAAACAACTAAAACTGGGTCCACTGAGATTGAACAGAGAACAACAGCAGCAGGTTCAACAAACCAAGTCACAACAGCAACTAATGCCCACACCAGACCAGCCAGTGACCCATTATCTACTGCTGAGATGATAACCACTGAAGCTGAATCAACAAGGGAATCAACAACAGACCAGGTATCAACTAGTGAGAGCATGTTGTCAACAAGTGTGGTCAACACAGCCGGACCTTCAAGTGAATCAGCAACGACATCAACAACTGAACGGATGACATCTGTTGAAAGCATGCTGACAGAAACCTCATCCACAGTCTATATAGCTATAACTTCAACCGAACCATCACCAATGATATCAACAACAGACCATGCGAGATCTGTTGAAAGCATGCTGACAGAAAGTTCATCCACGGTCAACACAGCTAGAACTTCAACCAAATCATCAATGACACCGACAGCAGACCAGGTGACATCTGTTGAAAGCGTGCTGACATCCAGTTCACCAACAGTCAACACAGCTGGATCTTCAACTCAATCAGCTATGCCATCAACAACCAACCGGGTGGTGACTGTTGAAAGCACATCAATACCAGCTTCATCCACAGTCAACACAGCCAAGACTTCAACTCAATCAGCATTGACATCAACAACAGCTCAGATATCAACTGCTGGAAGCACGTTGACACCAAGTCCATCCACGGTCAACACAGCTCAGACTTCAACTCAATCAGCAATGCCACTAACAACAGCTCAGATATCAACTGCTGGAAGCACATTGACACCAGGTTCATCCACAGTCAACACAGCTGGATCTTCAACTCAACCAGCAATGCCACCAGCAACAGCTCAGATATCAACTGCTGGAAGCACGTTGACACAAAGTCCATCCGCAGTCAACACAGCAACATCAGAATTCACAGACCCCATGTCCACTCAGAAAACGTCAACAAATCCCATTTTCACAGGCTCTCTGCTGACCACACAGGAAGCCTCAAGAAGTACAACCATCCCCCCTACGCCTGGCAGCAAAGAAACTACCATTGATATCACACCCAGAAGCACTCACTCAACGGACACAGAGGAAACGACGACTCAACTCACAACTTCAGCGGAAGAAATGCCGTCAACACTTTCAACTCCACAAGCATCCACTGACAAGGATTCATCCAGTGACAAACCGACAACTGATGACAGCGTATCTTCAGAGACTCAAACGGTGTACCCTGATGCCTCAGAGTCATCACACACGGTCACCCTCGACTCCGGTTCTTCAGAAACAGATCAACCTCGGACCCGATCGGGTCTGCCGACAACAGCGACCCCTGATTCCCAAACAGAACCCTGGAAAACAGAAGTGGACTCGAGTCACCTCAGTACGAGCATTGCAAAGAGCATCCCGACTGGAAAGACAATCACAACCCAAACAGTACCAGATAATCCCACTGGAATCCCAACAGCAACATCGCCTGAGCTAACGTCTCAGTCTAAAGAAGCCACAAGTCAAATTATTGCAGAACTGCAAACTTTGGTAAGTCCTAATGTCACACATCAGCAAATGTTGTCCATCCCATCTCTGTGCTTATCGATATTCAAAGCTCTCTGGAGCTTTTACCTGCAGATGGAGGGACTTCTGAAAAATTTCCTTCTGAAAAATCAGCGATATTGAAAATACATGATCGATCCTGGCTAATACCTTACACTCACAAGAAAGATTTGAGGCTTTGCATGGTGACAATTGGGATGTGGATTGGTTTGCAGAAACACCATGTAAGAATCGTTCGTACTTTCGCACTTCTGTTTTGTTCGCACTTCTCGTAAGGTCTCAACGTTTCAACTAGCCTGCTCTAGTCCTCCTGATCTCTCTGGTCTCCTGATAAGGACTAGAGCAGGCTAGTCGAAACGTTGAGACCTTACGAGAAGTGCGAACGAAACAGAAGTGCGAAAGTACGAACGATTCTTACATGGTGTTTCCGCAAGCCGATCCGCATACCTTAACTCACACTTATCTTCCTCCTTATTTTCAGGTTTGATTGTTTCCTCTTTGGCACTTTGAAATTTCTTTCTGATTATTCAATAATAACTCACTAATTCTCACTATTCTTTGCACTTTTAGGTTAATACAACCCTGTCCACTGGCAACACTGATAGTCGTACAGCAGCCCAGCTATTCAATTCGACGGCTGGCTTAGCAGACTACAGCTCCGCAGATCCTGAGGACAACAGTTTACTTGTCACATCGGCTGAGGTCTATATCGAGCTGGCCGGCCACCTTGTCAAGTCGTTTAGTAATTACACCGTCGAAGAGGCAACAGATGTGCTTGTGGTAAGATGCTGTTGCATGATTGCGAATCCGCAGAAAGCCTGAAGTTCAACTACAAGTCCACTCAACTATTAAGCAACAAGTGTTAGAATGTGACTAGGGGTCACTTTCAAATCTCATGAACTGACTCAAGTTCCAAGATGCAAAAGAAGAAAGTACTCCAAGCATTATAATACCATTGGAAAAAATCTTACTTATTACAGGAATAATATTCAACTTTGGATCTGTCTTTACTTAAATGTGGAGGTACTCAGTCACAAATACTCTGCCAAGAATTTAAACTACTCCAACAAGCAAGTTCCTTGCCAATCTTGTCAAATGTTACAGAAGCTTAGCTGATTTGCCTTTGCATGGTTTAACCAGTCAGATTCCTAATCACAGACACTTTGTATTCCAAAACATCATTCATGCCACACCGATCAGTTTTCTCTACTGACAAAATCTCTTGAAAGAATCAAAGTATTTTATCCTTGTTCCCAATATTGCAAAGAATAATCATTAATCAAACTTGACAATTTTGTTGTTGTTGTTGAAACAGGCTTCACTGAGCGTGGTGGATAGTTTGGTCAGCCCGACCAATGCCCAGAAATGGACAACGGTAAGGAATGGCAACTAATGTGGACTTTATTAGGGGGAAAGAATTTCTCAAGACATGAATGTAAGAGATATCAGGCTATTCATGGGGAGGGATCAAGTCAAGACCATTACTGCCAGAGTCTCTACAATTTCCTGAAGACGGACAGAGTATACTCCTCCAAGACATTGAGTCTAATCGGCTCTCCTCAGAACCACATATACTCACATGAGTTATGGGCCCTTTTCCAAACCTCAGCTCCAGCTCAGGCTTCGTTTCTGTCATCCTTATGCTGAAAATATAGGTTGTGGCTTTTCATTAAAGCTGAATCAAAATAGAGTATCTACTTCCAAACCGTAGCCAAAAGCCTCCATTTTGATACCTGTTATTTTAGAATGAATTCACGAAATTGAAATGGAACCGGAGCCTGAGCCGGAGCCAGAGGTTTGGAAAAGGACCATTGTGTCATTCCAAACCATCCTGGGTGTGAACATATGTTTGTATATTTTAATAGCTATGGCATTATTTGGGTGAGCTATTTCCATGGCAATCTTTAGACCTGAATGGTTTATATAAATGTTTTTTTTTGGCAGGTTGGATCGAATCTGGTTGCACAGATTACCCAGACAGCAGAGCTCATGGCTGTCAATCTCGCAGAGAGAGCTGATAACACAACGGAGTCTATTGTCCTTACCAGCAAACATCTTGGTAAAAAAAATTTGCTTGAGTTATCATATAAGATGTGAAATATTGCAAAGTGGAGACAGGAACTAAAGTAAGATTTGAGGACACACCATGTAGGTACTCTTATTGGGAGAAAATGGCATGGTCCTGAGTGTGGTGTGGTTCTGAGAAAAAAACGTCAGGTTCTTACTCACCAGTTCTTATCAGAACCGCATCTCTTCCTTTAAGAGTACCAGTGTGCAAATCTTAAGAACTTTATCAAAATTTATCCTATATGAAATGTCTTGCTGTAGATGTACTGTTAATTAGCAACATTTGGTGCTGTCAACATAACAATTATTAACGCTTAGCAAATATCAGCTCAGAAGTGGTCCCAGTGTATCATATGGAATTCATGAAAGCCAATCTGCATTTTCTACTAAGCAAAAAGCATCCGTGCTTAGCACAGAAGTGTACTAAGCAGTTTAGTAAAATTGGATAGAGATTCATTAGTTGCATACTCACCAGAAATTAAGAATGTGCTGACAAATTTGAAAGAGCCTAGCAGTTTGCTGCCACCTAGTGCTGCACGGGTTTATCTAAAACAGACTGATATGTTTTTTACCTCTTGTTCTCTGCATGCAGTTACTGTTATTGACTTCCTCCATCTTTCCGATGCACCGACTCCCTACACCTTCCCAAAGAATGCGTCTGATGCGTCTCACGAGGCCACCTTTGAGATTCCAACAGGAGTGTTTGCATCTCACGATGCTAAGGCCGTGGTGGCACAACTCTATCACTCCTTAGGCCCTCTCCTACAGGATGTGACAGAGTCTGATGGAGAGGAAGCAGAGGGTGGGGGAAATGAGCCCCAGGGTCAGGGGAATGATGACAAAAGGTATCAGACAATGGGGGTTTGCGAAATGGAGGCTCAGGCTCCAGCCCTGTCATCCATATGCAGAAAATATAGGTTGTGGTATTTTCAATGAAGCTGAAGCCCTGCCTTCCTTTTCAAACCAGAAAATCTACTTCCGAACCTCTATTTCTATATCAGTTATTTCAGAATGGATTCACGAAATGGAGCCTGAGCCTGAGATGGAGCCTGAGCCTCCATTTCGTTAACACCCAATGACTGCCACACATGCAAATATTGGTCACATATTGCTCCTCTTCACCCAGGATGTAAATGGGTACCTGTGAGGGTATAGTGACGGCTTTGTGTGTTTGATTAGCCTGTATTAGTGCCTTTTAGCAACCAGGGCTGTATACCGTGACTCCCTAGGGAGTTGAGATGGTTTCAGGAGTGAAAATGTACTGCCGTCATAGTTCATGGAAGAATATTCTAAGATTAGGCACTAAAGACTGTAGTTTACTCAGGACAGAAGCATGGAATTGTTATGCTTTCAGGACTATGTTGCTAACATGGTATTGCCATTGTTAAATGCAGCCAATAGGAGATGCAATGATAAAAGTATATTGCCAGGGCTACATACAGCTTTTGTACAACCCTTAACTATCCTACAGCCATAGTAATGCCATGGTAACTACTTCCTGTTGTGTTTGCAGTCAACATGCCAAGATGCCTAGCTCTGTTGTTGGCAGTAAAGTACTGACAGTAACCCTAGTGCCACCTCTACAGACTTCCATAGATAAAGCAATCCAGTTTGGATTCCAGCTCCAGCCAGAGGTATCAATCATTCAATTGCTTTTTATCATTCTACAATCTTATCTGCTCCCCTTCATTCTACAATTTAGCCTGTTACCCTTCATTCTACAATTTAGCCTGTTCTCATTCATTCTACAATTTAGCCTATTCCTCTTCATTCTACCACCTTTATAGAAGCTTTTGTTGTTGATTTAGGTAATAGCCTCATTGGAGAATAAGACAGCTCTGAAGATGTGCTCCTTTTGGAATTTTACTCTGGCGTAAGTTTGGACATTTCCTTTAATAACAGTATAGGATGAGTCACAGTAACAAGCAGATACAACAGCGTGGCATAGAATGAATGTGCCCTGACAGTGACGAGCAGATGTAACAGTGTGGCATAGAATGAGTGCGCCGTCACAGTGACGAGCAGATGCAACAGAGTGGCATAGAATGAGTGCGCCGTCACAGTGACGAGCAGATGCAACAGAGTGGCATAGAATGAGTGCGCCGTCACAGTGGTGAGCAGATGTAACAGTGTGGCATAGAACGAGTGCGCCGTCACAGTGGTGAGCAGATGCAACAGAGTGGCATAGAATGAGTGCGCCGTCACAGTGACGAGCAGATGCAATAGAGTGGCATAGAATGAGTGTGCCGTCACAGTGACAAGCAGATTCAACAGAGTGGCATAGAATAAATGTGCCGTCACAGTGACGAGCAGATGCAACAGAGTGGCATAGAATGAGTGTGCCATCCTAATGACAATCAGATGCAACAGAGTGGCATAGAATGAGTGTGCCATCACAGTGACGAGCAGATGCAACAGAGTGGCATAGAATGCTGCTTCACATTTTTAGTATACCTCAATGTGTACCATCATCTCTATTGCAGACAAGATGGCTCCTGGTCTGATAGCGGTTGCCGTGTCTCCTCGCATAATGAGACTCATGTCCGATGCAGCTGTGATCACATGACCAGCTTTGCCGTCCTCGTGCAAGTGGTGGACGTAGAGGTATTACCTATTAGGCCAAAGAAACATTAACTGAAAATGTTACATTCCATGAGCACAGAAATTTGACTAAAACGGATTCAAACCGGACACCATTTAATTCCCAGTGCATCCTGTTTAAACCTGGGGCCAATTTCATAGAGCTGCTTAAGCACCAACATTTGCTTAAGCACCAAAAACCTTAGTAGATACAATCAGTATGCCAGCCAAAACTCCTTGTGAATGTTATGCTCAGCAAACAATGACTGCATACAAGTCAAAAGCAGTCAACATTCTTTCCCTATTTCTGTTTTCAGATATCCGATGCAGACAGCAGAGCTCTGGATGTCATCTCCTTGGTCGGTTGTATGTTCTCAATCGTTGGTACCTTCCTGACATGCATCACATATTTGTTTCTAAGGTATGGCAATCTAAAAACAGACCAAGTAAGGTGTGGAACTCCTAACAATTAAGATGTCCTGGCTGTACACAATCTATCAGGGTCCTATTAACATATAGGGAGACCGGTTTTCATATGCAAGCAAATATTAGGGAGACCATGGGACTTAGGGAGACATTTGGAGGTCCCCTTAAAGTCCTAGCTACCTTTTAAAGACACATTTTTCTTGTCCAAATTTTAATAGTAGACAGCGAATGCTCTCAATATGAACATATGTCAATTTCAAGTTCATTGGTTTGGAGGATGTTTAGAAACATGGTAAGTAACATTTTGTGCACAACCCTATGGGATTGTCACCATGTAATGGACAAAGTAGCTATATACGTATATTTACCATACATTTGGGATATCCGGTATGTGAGTGGTTTCATGGCATCTGACTGCCAAACAAACAAAGATAATTGACTATTAGGTACACCGGCTACATAGGGCTGGATAGCTCAGTTGGTAAGAGTGCCGGTGCGGTATTCCGGGGGTCGCAGGTTCGAATCCCGTAACTGAGTAAATGAGTGAAGGACACAAGAATATTGTGGCTGTGTCACTGTGCTCAGACCTACCTCCATGATGATAACTTTTGTTTCTTTGACAGAATGACCTCTGAGCGTACCTTGATTCACTTCAACCTGTCTGTAGCTATCATGATGGCTCAAGTTGCCTTCCTCTTCCAAGATACCACTGAGAAACAAACAGTAAGTACTCTCATCACAAATTATACCCATTTTTGGTTGCAATATCTTTCCACAGAACCATCTGTACCTTTAATGCATTTCAAGTCCTATGATTGAAAGTAAGTTATGATGAGTTTGGTAAAATCGACCCATAGTTTCATGAAAAAATAAGAGATAGTTGTGATAAAAAGACAATTTTTCTTTATTCACTTTTCAATGACTTAGAAATTTAGTCAGTTTCCCATGTGGTTATTTGATGATTATTTTGAAAAAAAAGGTAGATTCTATACACATTTCTGTTGCTAGAATTGGCTGTTCAGGCCAGAGGACAAGATATTATCTAGCAACAGATGCCTTGGATCTTCATATTGGCGTAAAGTTGACAAAGTTTCCATGGTCAGATATTTTGATATCTACCTTTATTTGCCCTTTAGATCGCCTGCGTGGTGCTCACAGTCATTATGTATTACTCCAACATGGCTGTCTTCTGCTGGATGTTGATTGAGGGAGTCCAGATCTACTTCCAAGTGGTCATTGTCTTCGTCCATGCTGAGAGACTCAAGATGTATCTCCTGATAGGATGGGGTATTAAGTTAAAGAGAGATACTTGAAATACTGGTCAGGTCCGGCCACTGAAAAGCCTGGCCAGGCCAAGGCCTATGGGTCTGAAATCCCCGTAACTTCACTACAATGATGTTACTTTATATAAGATCAGTAAAACCTAGTTTCTGGGTACTGTCCAAGATCAATGTCGGTTCAAACTCTCAATCAAGTTTTAGTGCCAACAATGATCCTTGGGTCAATTTCATCGTAACTTACTATCAATCGTAGGATTTCTGATGTATTGCAGCCCAACCTGGGATACGATGGGTTATCCTTCTTAACCCGAGTCCGATCTATCGTAGGGCTAAACTCATCATAACTTACTATCAATCGTAGGACTTATGATGCATTGCAGCCCAACCGGGGATACGATGGGTTATCCTTCTTAACCCGAGTTGCAGGGCTTCGTTAAACCGACCCCAGGACACAGCAGGGGCTTGACGTTGATAGTTCAAGGTTAGGGATTGTAGAAGCCAAGAGCCTTGGCAATGCCCAGGCCTGACCTGGTGACTTGGCCCAACCAGTATTAAAGTTTCCTCCCTTTTGTACTCCAGTCAACTGTTCTGTTCTTGTTGGACGCGTCAAAACCAAGTTTTCACTAAACGTAATTGTTTGACTTTCAAATGTTTTCTTCTTGTTCTTTCTTTGAGGGCTGCCTTTGATCTTTACAATCATCACCACGGCGATACTGCGAGAGTCACTGGGTATGCATGGAGTGTAAGTAACAAATCAAATCTAAACATAAACTGGGCAAAACAACATGGCTGAAAAGTCGCAAAATGATAAAATGAAAGTTTTCCACAATTAATAAGAGCTACAAAAAGAACTTTCAAATGGTATATGACACTTAGGGTGCTATCTTCCTCTGTCTGTTGAAACCTGAGACAATGGACCATTCCAGCTTTGCCTTTAAGCCCCGCCCACCTTAGCAATGCCACATGTTTGACATATCGTATGTGATGTTTGACAGAGGTCATTGCGTCCTCCAATGGGAGACTTTTGACTAACCATTGTTAATCACAAGAGGGCGCGCTTCACCAGGCTTGGGAAAAGTGTCTTGATTTTGTCGTCATTGCTTTTGCTTTTGCTTTTGTAAACACAACAGGCGTAAATAATCGCAATGAAAATGCCTGGTAAATACTGTGCAGTGTCATGTTGTGGTGACAGGGGAGGACATGAGTTCCCCAAGAACAAACAAATGCAGAATTTGTGGAGATTGGCCACTAAAAGGGCGAATTACAAATGATCACGATGGCCCACGGCAAACAACATTCAGTTTTGTGCACAGAGTTTTTACTTTGCAAGCGAAGCCTATCACATTATTCCTCACCAAACATCAGAATTTCACCTAACTTTGTGTTTTCGGGCATTGAAATCGTGGTGGGGGGCTGTTGTGAATATAAAAATTAATTGTAAATGGCCTGAATTTAATGTTCACAGTATTTATCTGCGTCTTCCGGTGAGTTTTTGGACAACCACCGTACTTACAGCGTGTAAAAAAGTTTTAAGGAGCCTGGTAGTTTGCTGCCCTCTATCGACAGCCCTCTCCAAAAGTCTCCAATTGGTTAATGCATAGTTTGATTGACAGGCTGGAAGGGTCCATTCAGGGGTTTGGTCAGTGTACATAGATGGGGAATGATGAAACGAACAGCCCTTATACTTCATCTCTCTCACCAAGTACCTTGTATTGATTGTAATTGGCCAGATGCTGGTTGAGTTTTGTGGACTATTCTATCTGGTTCTTTGCCGTACCCGTTATCATAGTGATTTTGGTAAGTACTCCTAATCAGAAAGTGCATCATGTCTTCAAATGGTGTTGTAGCTGTGTGGAGGAAGAGAGAGAGAGTCTCATAAAAACTTTGGTATTAACTGAACGGAATGTTTGAGAAAGATCCTGCTAGGATCGAATCGTCAGTCGCTCCTAACTCCAAACATTTGAAAAATTTTCTGAAGCCTAAACATTAACTGTGTGTATTTGAACCTAAAGCATTGACAGACTCTTGAGAATATCTTGGTGTAGTCGATCTTTCATACAGTTGCCCCAAGTTTCAGTCCTAATTTGCTTGACCACAGAAAAACTAGTGGCTGCTAGCTACCATACTTAGTCCAGTGTTATTGCTAAGCAACTCCACAGCCATACAATTCCATGCACATAAGCCTTAATGGGATACTATAGACTGTCTTAATGCACTTGAATGCTCTAGTCACAAACAGCAATCACTGTACCTCAATCACATGTACATGTATACAGTAACCCGAACACATGTTTTTGAGTAGCGCCCTCTTTTGATCAAAAAAGAAAATGCAGTGGTGTCAGTAGATTATTTTTTTTACACCAGAAAGCTAATCATGAGCAAAAGACCGGTGTGGAAATCCAGGAGGTGTTGTCCATGCCGAATATTCTTCTAACTCCGTGTTCCTTTCAGGAATAAATCGCGCACCACGTACCGAGCCGGAGTTGTAGTGCATTTTAGACCAAAATAAACACCATCACAGTTTTTTTTTATCAAAAGAGGGCGCCACTAAAAAAACGGTGTTTGGATCAAAGCTACGACCCCAACAGCATCTTTGAAGTAAAGGTCCTTCAAGAATTCAAATTTTTACCAACAACAGTTTTACAAAATACTGAAGGCAATCTTGTTTGTTACAGCAGGCAGTTTGTTAAATTCCCAGTTATAACTTGACAAAACTTTGAGTGATAAACTTAAAGCAAAAACACTGAGATAGCCAGTTTCATTTTCAGATCAACTTCTGTATCCTGGTGAGAGTTACCAGGGTGATTCTCACTCTGAGCAGGGCCCAAGGAGGCAGCAAGATTGACAGTGCAAAGTAAGTGCGAGGAAGGAACGCGAGTCTTGGTACCAGACCATCCTCCTACTTCCTGGTTACAGAAAGTGATTGCTAGTAGGATATTCGGCAAAGTGCACTTTTAAAAGTGATGCATGCAAAAAATGTGAAAATTTTGTACCAGTGCCCAAATCTGGACTCGGTTTGAAATATAGCACTGAAAAATGTAATAAAGGACAGATACTTGCAAGTGACGCAGTGAAAATGAAGCATAAGAATGGTCTAAACTTTCCTATAACAATAATGGTCATACTTAGTGTCATTTGAACAATTTTTTACAGTATTTATCGAGTATGATGTATATGATGGCGTCCATAAATACAAGTTTATAAGAATGGAATATTGACAAGGGAACAGTATTCATCCACGAATATTAATGATTTTAATATGAAAATTGGGCTTGCCCTTCACCAACGTGTATGAGCACTACATACTCGGTATTTGTTGAGTGCACATGAAAACATCATGCACTGGCTCAGGTGGGATTCGAACCCACGACCTTCTGCTTACTAGTTCAGATGCTATACCGCTAGGCCACCTAGCTAGCTGGGGTCAGCGGGGTGAATCGTATCCAATATCATGGCAGGAATTGCAATTAATCACGAACAGCCATCTTTTTGAAAAAATAGACCTTTTAATCTGTGATACCTTTCTTCTGGCCAACAGGAAGTCCGTCAAGGCCTCCATCATGTTACTGCCTCTTCTAGGGTGTACGTGGGTGTTTGGCTTCCTGTGTGTCACTGGTAGTACCATCATATTCCACTACCTGTTTGCCATCTGTAACTCATTCCAAGGGTTCTTCCTCTTTCTTGCTTACTGCGCGCTAAGCACAGAGGTAAGATAAACAATTTGGGCACAAGTCTCACAAGAATAAAGATCATTGTAATACTTGTTTTAAAAAAACACAAAGAGAGATTTATATAAGTTTAAAGGTAATATCATACTTGGTTTTCTGTCAAAGAAATACAGATTCATGGGCAAAAATATCAAGACAGAAACAGTAACAGTCATCTGTAAAAAGTCTGAAATCTGAAAATCTCCTATACTTTTGTACACCATGCTTACCATTACCAAAAAGAAATTCTCCAGTGAAATAAGCTAACTGTAAGCAAAAAAAAGTTGCTTCCGTAAGCGAAGAATTTTTGCTTACGGTAACGCCTAACGGATTCCATGAAATTGGACCCTGGTCATAAATCAAGCATTTACATTCAAAATTTGGCAATTTACCTTCTCTCAGGTGCGAGACTCCTGGAACAAACGTCGGGAAGACTGGTCTCTGTCACGCTCCATTAACACTCAACGCTCCAAGGTGCATCCGCATACTAGACAAGGGTGGGTCGACAAGACGTCTTCAACTCAGTAGACGCATCTGGAGTTCAAATAGAGATTAGTGTCAAAGTTCTGGATATGGTGGGTTACCCTGCAATGAGCTAAAAGGTTTATACGGTGTAGTTATAACAGAACGCATATATCTTGGCTATAGATCAGCGGGGAGTGACGTCATTCCAACTCACCGACCTTGGGGCGATGAAAACAAAGCAGCAAGTTGAACGGTTTTGAAGACAAAAAGCTGCCAGGATTGTTTAATCTTAGTATACGGTACTTCAAAGAAGGATATTGTCGGAGGAAAAACTAGGACTCGACAATGAAGGTCGTAGAACACGATTTCTGCTTCTTGACAAAAATATTCGGAAAACAATTCTCGACGATGGACGGTTTGTGCGTGATTTGTCCGTAGCTTGCACCATCTACATGTTGGTTTTCATCGGTTGTCAAGTTCATGTAAATGAAAATGAAAGAACCCGGATCTATAACCTGGGGCCAATTTCATAGAGCTGCTTAAGCACCAACATTTGCTAAAGCACCAAAAACCATGGTCAATATAAAAATCAGTATGCCAGCCAAAACTCGTTGTGAATGTTGCGCTCAGCAAACTATGACCAAATACAAGTCAAAAGCAGTAAATATTACATGGAAATTTGGTTGGCAATCCTGTTTGATCAAGGAAGACTTTTCATGCTTAAGCAAATCTTGTGCTTAAGCAGCTCTATGAAATTGGCCCCTGGAATCAATTTAAAAACATGAAAAAAGATTATACTCACCCATGCTGCTTAGCATGTTAGAGATGGCAGCAGGTCAGCACTGTGTATGAACTTACCACATCTAGCTGATAATGTATAAAATGAGATTTAGTGATGCAAGGCTTCCAAGATTGGAAAATGCTTCTTGAAAATGTGTAGATAATTGTGCCAAAATAATTTGTATCTAGTAAATAAATCACAAGCAGTTCAATATAGATTAATTAAATCAATTAATACATGTATAATGGTTGATGAAAGATGAACATGTACATATAATACTGTATGACTTTAATAATGTTTAATCAAGAATGGGTAAAAGTCACATTGTAAATCAATCTTGTACTTGTTGTAAATCTTGAACAGCCCCCTCTATTGGCAGGCACTGATTAGTTTTATGACCTTCAGTTTTTCAAAGGCCTTTCTCAAAGCTCAGCTCCGGCTCCATTTTGTGAATCCATTCTAAAATAACGGGTTTCAAAATAGAGGCTTTTGGCTGTGGTTCGGAAGCAGATTCTCTGGTTTGAAAAGGAAAACAGAGCTTCAGCTTGAATGAAAAACCACAATCTATATTTTCAGCATATGGATGACAGAAACGAAGCCAGAGCCTGAGCCTGAGCCGAGCTTTGAGAAAGGCCCCTCATATACAAGCCACAGTGAAAGTAACACAAATTAAAAAACAAAAAGACATTGATAATTTTTCTAATCTACAGGGAATGGGTTTGCATTGAAATAACATTTTACAAAGCAGAAAACTTGTAGGTTAGAACAACCCTTTCACCCAGGTTCTTTTTAATTTCCAATACATAAGTTCAGCAATATAGACTCTCACACGTAGGCATTAACAATAATAATAAATGTATACAAGGTTTCTTACTTTGAGGAATGGTACAAGAAACAATTATAAGTGGTTATCTTTAAAGTGTTAAGTATATAATAATAATATCAACAATGATTAATAATGGTAGAATAATACTACACCAAGCGTAATATACAGCAGTCAAGTTAAAGCATGACACATAGTTCTAAGAAATCAATCGATTTGTTAACAGTGGACACTCGGCACAAAGGTTTGTGGTAGGGAAGGGGCGGGGGATCTAAACAAGCACCTTGGATGTTTTTCCAACGATAAAATATTTTCCTTGAGAGAGCATGATGCATCAGTGGACACTGTATAAAGACTTCTTGGTATTAAGCATGATGCTTCGCTTATGTAGCCACACAGAGAGTACACTTTTGAACATTTGGAAAGTGGAATATGGCATTCTCGCTGATTGTCAATTTGGGGTCATTGTTTGAAAGAACTATTTAGCACATTGCATATCATTTTAATGGTAGAAATAAGTATTTTCTTTTAAGATAAGCATCTAATGACGTCACACCAGTGATTTGGCCAGTGCGCACATGTACAAAATCCCCGGATGTCAGACAAACTTGCACACCCACCACATGTTTGCATGGTTGCAATGTTTGTCTGAGATCTGGTGTGCTATTTTTTGCGCAAGTGCGGAGTGCTAATCCCGAACCTTTCTTCAGCGTAACTGAAGAGGGCGCTGTTCAGTAATGTTTGCATATTGAAGGTGTTTGCATGACAATGTGTCTTGACTTTTCTCTGTATCAACAATATATGCTGTTTATTTGTATTTTAACAACTTTCAGCAACTTATTCTCATTATGAAACTTTGTAATGATTTGAAAACTTTTGGGCACAGTAGGATAATTTACGAGTGCATTCAGCGATCTAGTTTTCCTGTTTTAGGGCACCAGTATGGAAAATGTGCTTGACTTAACTTCTAGCATGTGTGTACATGTAAACCGCTATGCCAATGACACCACTACATACCTTGCTTGGTCCCACTGGCTATCAAACTGTGTGACATAGGTTATAAAGCCACAAAACAAAAAACTTAACAATGTTTGTACATTTTAATATTATTTACAAATGAACTCAACTGCTGAAGCTTAAACAGAAAAAAACCACAACAACAAAAAATGATTAAATTGACGGTTGCTTTGTGACCTAGTTCAGCCTATGATTATTCATGTACTTTACAGGAACAATATTTCAGATGCATTATTGTTCATTTAAGCAAGCAAACATTAATAATCCATAATATCGATTCCAATGGATCTTTCCGGCCTGTCAATCAAACTGTGCGCATTGACCAATTGGAGGACACCTTTTAATCAGGTAACCACAAAAGCCTCGGTCAAACTCATTCACAAGCAGTATGCAAAACACACAAATGTGGGCGGGGCTTAAGAGCAAAGCCGGAACGGTCTATTGGTTTACCAAGAAAAGTAAATTACCCAGAACCACAAACCAACCATTTTAGACAATTTTTTCCGAACCCAAAGAAAAAAAAATGCTATCCTGTTTTACAACAGTGAAATTTTGCCTAAATACTGAGGTTTAGTATTTACTCAAATGTTTCCACAATGTCTTGAAATGGTGTAGGCCATATAAAGTTTTCAGCAAACCAACTCTTCTAAAGGTACAGTCATTACAGTGTTCAAACAGACATAACCTCAACAATTGAGTGTAAATATCATAGTTATGTAAAAATGCAACAATGTATTAAAATTATAGTACGTATACTAATCTTGAGAGAGATTCGGCTATTAATTTCTTATTTTCAATCATTCTAATGTAGAATTCCGAAAAAACAAACTTCAAGCAAATGTACATTTCTTTAAAAAAAACCCAAGTCTTATTCTTAATATTTTTGTATGCAATGCATCATTAAAATAACATTCCTTTTAAAGATAGCTATGTCGACTTTCAAGGCATATTGACAGAACAGCAGGGCATATTTTTCAGAATTCATCATTTTTGTCTGAGACGAATGCAATGACTCTAAACTATTAAGAAATCACATTGCAGTAAATGATATACCAGGTACAAGTCTCATGTAAAACGTGCACTCGATTAAAAAGCTAAAACCACCACAATCATATGGCTACTGTTTCAACCAAACTATCTCTGCACTTCAATAAAGATGCCGACTACAATATGCCCTAATATTCAAGAACGCAAATACTCCACCATGACTCTGTCAGTAAAACGGGAAAGGTTTCTCATGTTGGCAATGTGGAGTTATAGGAGGTGCCCATTCTAGATTCCTCATTTTGTGGATATGAGAAAAGTCTGGCATGTTCACCGGTATCCTGCTGGCAACCGGTAATCGTACCATCAGAATCTGCTATGCAACTGCCCGGTGTGTGTGTGGGGGAATTTGTCAGATTTAGTAGGCTTTGGTATCCACAAGATGCTGACAGCAAATTTCAGTCAAATTTTGCATAATAAAGTAGGGTTGATTTCACGAAGCCTTACGATTGATCGTAACTTGAGTTAAAGGATAACCCATCGTAGGCGCCCATCTTACATTGGGCTACAATGCATCATAAGTCCTACGTAAGTTATGATGTTTTTGCTGAAATCAAATCATAAATCCATTAGAATCAAACAAAACCAGTGTAGACAATGGTGGATTGGAGGTAGCTAGGGTAATGTGCATTTTATGGCTTAATAACGGGTAGCAATTGATGAATTTCTTTTGAATTTATAACTGTATTGCCTTTTTGTTAAAATAAACCCTCCAGCGCAAAAACAAATTCATGTGGTGAGTTGTACCTTGTCATGTCTGTCTAGATCGCCGTGTCCACTCCATGCCAAGTACACCACTTTCTCTTGTGAGTACCAGCCCGGAAACCATGCCAACAGCACTTAGTTCACCTTGAAAGATACACGCATCAAGACGTGAGGGTTACATTCCCTGGTCTTTCCATTCTCAGTTGTTCCTCTTCACAAACTGACAGTTATATCTAAACATCACGCCTATTTTATAAAGACCAAATCACTGCAGTTAGAAAAAACAAATGAAGTTTGGAAAAAACAAAAAATCTCGAGTCGCAAAAGGTAAAAAAAAAAAAAAGCACAACTGTGCATACTCGGCATGGCATATGTTAGGAAAAGAAAAAAGTACTAAAATATTGCTCATTAATTATTACAAACCTCCGCTGTTCCATTAAATCGCCCGTATGCACGTCAAATCCTAGCAAGAAAACATCTAACAGCCGTATATTTTACGCATAAATTTGTTTCCATGCTGACAACACGCTCAGAATCAAGATGGACGCCAGATCAGACTACTGCTATTTAGATATGCAGAGACTTACAAAGTAAAAAATGTACGAGATTCAACAAGGTGTACTTACATTTACAAACATCTGCTTAGCTACATTGTATAAACCCAAAAACTTGTCTTTGAGCTTAGGCCATGTCCCAATTCTCTGGCTGCGGCTGCAAATTACGCATGTACCTATGGCAGCCACTAGCCAGTGACAGCAGCCATTTCCATAGACTTGTGTGTTATTTGCGGACACAGCCAGAGAATTGGGATACGGCCTTAGTCTTTCAGATGTAAAGTTTCATCGGAAATAATGATTATTTCTCGAGTTAATATTTATGCAAACTGACCTGGACTTTCACAGAAGCTATTTCCACCAAATAGGCCTTGGCGCTCCCTCAAATTCTTCCCCCAAATTGAGGCTTTTCTTTCCTGAAATAAAATACAATCTTAAACTCCTCCATATTAACTGCATTTCAGACTGCATTTTAAACACTCAACAATTTACTTCCAAAAAGAAGTAGAAGTTCCTTGCTTTTAACTAACATGAACAAGGCAGTTTACAATCTGTGTAACCCTAATTAAGATCCTATAAAGGATGTAGCTGTAATAAGTTTGGTGTTTGTTGTTTTTCAAATTTTGTATAGAACAACCCTGATGTTATATCAAATGCACATGCAACTATGTGTATTGGTATTGTACTGTACATAATGTGTGTTATCATCTATATAGTGATGGTATATCCATTTTTGTATTAACAATCGATACATTATTCTTTAATTTATTTACAAAAAACTCTCATAGAAACAAGCAGCCAATTACAGTCACTGTTAGGGGAGGAGTCTATGCCTGTGTCAGAAAAAAGCTACACGGTGATTGGATGATTCCATTCAATGACCTCAAGTGGTGCGACCAATCACGGGATCTCTTACAAACGTGAATGGGATTGGTATGCATGGGTACCAGAGAAAGCTGCGCTATGATTGGATGGCTCACTTGCGACAATCAGACAACATCAAACAAGCAATTTACTACACACATTCTACCTCTGATCACTTAATTGCAGAGAGGCATTTTAAACTTTATAATTATAATATCTAATTCACTGTTTGGTAATCATTAATGTGATAATCTCGTTTTAAAAATATGGGCTCGACTCTGATCAAGCACCAGTGTACATACACATTCTAAATAGTTAGTCAGTTTCATAGGGACGTCACAAAAACAATGTCTGTACCAGTACTGTAGGGAAAGTCGGGTCTACTTCAATGAGGCTGGGATGGGTTTGGGGTCAAAGGTCAATCTGGGGTAACGACTAGGGACGATTTTTAACAGGATACATTTTTTTTCTGTCTTTTTCACACATTAAAAACATATCAACAAGCTAGATATATAATTATGCACGTACCACACTCTTTACACTCAATTCATTATTGCTGTGATTTTTTTTGTTTTATATATATATATATTTATATATATTGGTCGTTCAACCACTTACAAATCTAACCTGAAGCAGTGGTTTAATTCTATTAGTCACTAACTAGTTGATTAACTAGTTGATTATAGTTTTATTAACTAATGTACAAAACAGGCTCTGTACAAAAAACACCTATGATATTTCTCTGCAGTACACTTCAAATATAGCTTTAATACTTATTACCCCTCCCCATCCAAATTTTAAAAAGAAAACCAAAAAGTCCCAATCCTTGACAAAAAACCCCAAAATGTTGAGAAGCAACATCTCAAACCGAGATGAGCTTCACAAGGAAAGTCACGAGGGGCCAGGGGTCCATTTCACAAAGCCCTACGATCGATCGCAACTCGAGTCACAAAGGATAACCCATCGTATTTGGGCTGCAATGCATCATAAGTCTTACGATTGATAGTAAGCTACGATGAGTTTGGTGAAATCGACCACATGACTCTCAAAACCTCATACATACCACAGTGCAATCAAAACACTTTAAAAATCACATCCTAAATATACAGTTGTTTTTGTCTGTTTATTTTTTTGCTTAAAAACGTACATATCTCATTAGGACAGTTTCTGAAGACCACACAATGTATTGCATTAGATCTAAATATTACCCCTAAAAAACGACACACCAACTCGGTCTAATTCCACTAGATTACAGTCGGCTATATGAGTTCTTATATCCTACATCTGACACGATAAATGTCTGGTACAAAATAAAAAATAAACCCAAAAAGAACATTGCCGTGCATTGTTACGTTCTCCTTAGAAAAATTGACAAAAGTTCCGAATACAAAAAGAAAAATGTAAACACGTACAAGCACACCCTGTCTCCGTAAAGTCAGATATTTGTACTCTGATACACAAAAGGGGTATAATAATTCATCGTGATTAATATGGGTATTAAAATGAATATTCATAAAAATGGGAAATTAACATTGGGAATTTACCAGTAATGCAGTACTGCACACTTAGTCCTGTCACTGAATGTCCCTCTCTCAAATCAGACAAAATAGGGCGCTTTACATCATCAGCCACACATCTAAATGTTCATAGTCCAACCTATGCATTGGCTACAAATTCGTATTTTGTTTGTTTGTTTGTTTTTCCCAATGTGAAACAAAACGAAATAGAATGAGTAAAATCAATAACAATGATCGCCATAGTTATTGAAACATCACGTGATAATCCCAATTGTTCGACATAATTTGAATAAACACAAAAGAACCCAGCGTTAAAACTACATAATTTATATCTGGAAGAATTGATAGGTAAAAATGTGGAGCCTGACTATAAAGAAGCTGGTACTGAGCCTTGAATATCATACAATAATCAAGAGGTAGAGTCAGGAGACAAGACGATAACTCTTGCAACATCCACAAGCAATGAGGCCGTGTCCGAAACGGGCTTCCAGAGCTACGGCTAGGTCTATTGTCTTGGTGTCTCTGTGTATTTCCAATGGAGGGAAGACCTAGACCTAGCTCTAGACAACAGATTCGGATGCAGTCTCAGTTGAATCCTGCAATGTACAGGCCACATTAACCCACGTTACAGCACAGTGGCTGGACAGATGGTCAAGCCAACAAATCCGAAAGACCTAGTCAACAAGTGGCTGCCAAAATGCAAGTCTGTTCGGGAAATCTAACCCTACAACCATCCACAACTCTTCCAGACAACAATTTGGTTTCCTCAAACAGCATCATCATCATTTTTCTTAATCATGTAAGTTACAATCAGAGGTATATAGGGATCTAAGAAAAAAAAAAACACAATCCAAATAAAAATCAGCAACACCTGTCAATTTTTGTTTTGTTTTAAGAGCTACCTCAGAAGTTGGTCTCTCGGGTAGTGTCTCCGTCCATCCTCTTGTGTTCTCGGTCCAGGACTTCCAGTGAGTTGCGGTTGGAAGCGTCCATCTTGTTGCCGTGGTGGTTGGCTGGAGGGTAGCCCTCAGCCTCCTGATTGGCAGCATCCGTGGTTTCCAGTTCCTTCTTGGAGAGATGGTAGACGATGCCGGCCCCGTAGGAGTCACCCAGGACGTTGATGGAGGTACGCAGACGATCCCTGGATCAAGAAAATATAAGGAGATATCTCACAAGTCAGTGGAGTGATTGACATACTACTACTACTACTAATAATAATAATAATATCAGAGCATTTATTATGCGCACAGTATCTGGAAAGTTCCATTCAAAGGTGCAGATTAATGTTACCCCTGGTCATTGGGCTACATTATTAAACATTCCTGAAACCATCTCAACTCCCTGGGGAGTAAAAGCCCTGGCTGCTATAAGCGCACAAAGGCTAATTAAGCACACAAACTCTACCCTCACAGGTACCCATTTACTCCTGGGTGGAGAGGAGCAATATGTGACAAAGCATCTTGCCCAAGGGCGCAGCGAATTATTGCAGCGCCATCGAAAACAACATTTTGTCATTTCCGGAAAATGATTTTTTATTTACGCCATTTCTGGAATTTCCCCACACATGTTGTGGGTTGAGTCTATTAGTTCATACCTACCCCAGACGGTTACTACAATATGCAAATTCCCCTGTGCCTATTTGCTGCTTCGCTGAAAAGACTTTATCAACCGTGGTGCACCCTGACCTCCCCTAATGCATACAGTCATAGCTGCCATGATCGTCCTTCTTTCCGGAACTCTTACATCCTTGTGTTATTAGTACCAAGTGCTTCTACAAACCTATTACTAATCAACTAATTGCAGCTAACATTGACGGTTTGAAACTGATGACTACAAAAGTAGTACACTCACAAGAACCAGTCCACCAGGAGAATGATACTGACATCTTTGGTTGGCAGACCGGCGGCAGTCAGCACCAGCAGCATAGTGACTACACCAGCGCTGGGGATGCTAGCGGCTCCAATACTTGCCAAGGTGGCCGTTAAGCTGCAAAGGAAATTGCAAGATTGTAGAAGATTCAAGGTAGTGTTCCATACTTAATCAGCAAAGCTTTAAACATTTAAAAGCCGTCTTGTCCCTTCACACAGGAGAAATGAAATACTGAGAAATACATGTACTTTTTGAATGCTGGAAAAAACAAACAGTCTCATCGATAAGTCCAATTGCACACAGCGCCCTCTGGGCACAGTTGGATTTGACAAAACACTAAGGCCGTTTACGAAACGGAGGCTCAGGCTCAGGCTCTGGTTCTGTCATCCATATGATGAAAATATAGGTTGTGGTTTTTCATTGAAGCTGAAGCTCTGTTTTCCTTTTCAAATTGGAGAGTCTACTTCTTCGCAGCTCAAAGTCTCTATTTTGATACCCGTTATTTAAAAATGGATTCACGAAATGGAGCTGGAGCCTGAGCCTCCGTTTCTTAAACCCCCTATGAATGATCTGAAGATGAAGATTGATGTAAAGGCCTTTTCACAAGATGCTGAAAAAAACTCTCAACCATTGAGACATTTTCTCATGGTTGCGAAATCTTACATAACGGTTTACGCTGGCCGTTTTTGCATCCTTTCACACTGCACAGTGTAACATTTTACAAGCCTCCCTTGAGACGAAACACGGGTGAACTATGCGTTTTATAAATGTAAAACGCTGCTAGTACCATCATGACGCTGAGGTTGCTGGAGAGTGCGCGCGGTCAACAAAGGCCATTTAAAACATCGCAAGGGTCCCTTGAGAAATTTTGTCGCAGGTCTGAATCATGGTCAAAATCTCTCAAGGATTCACCAGGGACGTAGGTCACTCTCAAGCATTGGTGTCCTTTCACACAATTACACTTTTATTATATTTACAACCGTGAGAGAATTTCTCAATGGATCAGAGGTTTTTTTTGGCGTCGTGTGCAAAGGCCTTTAGTGTTTTGCAAAATCAGCAACCGACATGATGTGGTTAAAGACTGAATTTTAATATAAAGCAGTATGTCTTTCAGAGAGGGTTGGCCCGAGGATTAGTGGTAGGCCCTCCGTGGAAGCCAGTACCTGATAGTGATGACTTGACCGACACTCAATGGGATTGCGTTCATCTGAGCGATGAAGATGACGGCCACCGCTTCGTACAATGCCGTGCCGTCCATGTTGACCGTGGCCCCGATGGGCACCACGAATCGGGTGACTCGGCGGTCAATCTTGTTATTCTCCTCCAGACAACGGAAGGTAACTGGAAGCGTGGCAGCACTGAGGAAGAGGAAGAGGAATTCAGATTGGATGAGATTTTGAGGTAATGCAGAGGTGGAAGCAGCCGAAGCACCAAGAGAGAGAGTAAGGTTTAGGACGGCACCGTTTGAATGAAACTCTCTCTTTTCATTTGTGGGTTTTCGGAAAAGAACCAGTCTCAGCTGAATGCTCCCAACATGATCCTGCTACTTCTGAAGACAGCAAGCGCATTCTATCCCGAATGCTAGGTTAACATCTTGATCAGAGCAACACAACTTGATGAACAGTAAAAACTTTTGCTGATACCATAAATCTCTAATACCAACTAGGACTCTGTATGCTTGTCAATGACTATCAGCAGCCACAAAGTGCTAACCAAACAGAGAAGATGAACCAAGGCTAGGGGTGGGGAAGCCTTCTGTATCAGAAGGCGGAGCGTCTTACCTAGAGGAGGTGGCAATGGCCATCAGCCAAGCCTGCAGCATCCCCTTGAAGAACATGAAGGGATTGCCGCGCGTGACCACAAAGTAGATGGTCATGAGACAGCCCAGATGGATGATGAGACCCACAATGACGGTGACCATGTACATGCCCAGCTGGACAAAGATGAGCTCAGGCTTATCCATGTCCAGAATCTTGGCACAGATAAGGCTCATGATACCAATAGGAGAATACCTGGAGACAGTAAAGCACAACATTATAAATCATCATAAACAACTTGACCTTGTGCTGGTATTGATCGATTGGTTTGATCGATTGATTGTTTGATATGTCACTTGACCTGTTGCTTAATCAATAGCTTGATCAATTGCTTGATTGTTCGATTGATCAATCACTTGATTGCTGGATCAATCACATGATCAATTGTTTGATCAATCGCTTGTTCAATTGCTTGATCAATTGCTTATCAATTGCTTGATCAATTCTTGTTCAATTACTTGATTGATTGCTTGAGCGATTGCTTGTTCAATTGCTTGTTCGATTGCTTGATCAATCGCTTGTTCAATTGCTAGACTCACCACATGATGAGGTTGACCAGCTGCATGGTCAGCTCAGCCAAGATCTCAAAGAAGTCTACCATCACACGTCCCTTCTCTCCCATTCGGCTCAGCAGGAGCCCAAATGCAATGCAGAACGTCACAATGCCTACACAACAAGATCATCAAGAAGATCATCAGAAGATCAATTCAATCCTTCAAAAAATACTGGAAGAATCTTCACCTTAACTGTTATTGTGGGAAGGGGAAAGCTTGTGGCAACATTTATACTCTTCTGTCAATGGTTTTGTGAATACTTCAGCACTGGAGTTGAACATCAACACTTTTCAGAACCCACACAAGTTCACAAAAAGTACAAGTGAGAGAAACTATAATACCTGAGCTTTTGCCTGGGCTCTTGAGCTTCTACAATTCTAGCAACATCAAACCCTTCTGTATCCTGGATCACTAACCTGACTGAGACAGATTGAGTCTACATTGATCATGGACAGTATCCAAAAGCCTGGTTTGACTGATTTTTAGCAGCTCTGTTGTTCAGGGTTATAAGAGGAGGATTTCAGGCTCAAAGGACTGGGCTTTTCCACGCTTTTTGATGGCTTGGTCTGACCCGGATTAAAGTTTCTCTCTGGGAGTGGTAGTCTAGTTAGTTCCAAGGCACTGGAACATTAAATGCAACAGTCAAATGCTGGTTGTCCAAGTGATATAAGTCCGAGGAGGCTAACTTCAAACCACCTATTCTTACCGAGCACGTTCATTCCGGCCTTGTAGCCAATCTTGCGTACTTTGTGAAAGCCCAAGCTGATTGTCTTGTACTGTGGACCCATGTCGGCTTCACTTAAATTCATGGAGCTATAATTCATGGTGACCATTGGATCCATGGTGGTTAACATGTCTTCACCCATTTCGTACGTGGCATTGTCCATCGTGCCGTTGCCCATGGTCGTGTTGATTAAAACTTTCTTGAACTGTTCCTCGTCATCGTAATATGTTGTTGACTGCGAGGAAAGATAATCACAAGAAGACGTGATTTTGAGATACCTAAAACTAAAAAATAAAATCCCTACGTGTGTTCATGCTATATAGAAACACTTCATGTGGTAAATTTGATGCTTAGCTTAACTTTTTGTTTGTAATTGCTGACAAAAATAAAAATAAAACGTGAAAGTCATAAATAATTCAACAGCAGGGAATAGCTTTAAGATTTTTGATTTTGAGTGAGCAAATGTAAGTTTGAACTTTATTCACGTGACATTGTCAGCTTGGATTGGCCGTCAAGCACAATGATTGCACACGTGTAAACAATACGCTTCAGTGCACACACAACGTTCAGTGTCGTACAAGTAAACATGGACAACATAGAAAAGCTTGACGGCCAATCACGTGATTTTATGACGTCAGTGAATAACCTCTATAAGGGGAATGGACTCCCAAGGCCTCTGTGTGCGTGCTTATGTACTGATATTCTTCTAGGCTATCCTGCCCTATAATAACAGACTCCCTATTGCCAAGTATGATTGCGTCAGGGTGCCAGTCAGAAACCACGGCCTATTGACTGCCCATAGGGCTATATTAAAATTACTAGAGCGTTAGCTCCGTGAGTAGACGCTTTGAAGCCGTCCTGGGCGCAGTAATTTTGAATTTGAGTGCGTGTCCGTGGAACAAGAAAACTTTGACTGGAATGCCTTTTGAAGAATGTACTCTATATGCAACGTGCAAGTACGCGCGAACGGTACCGGTAGCGGGTCTTGATGACGCGTGCAATCATTAGCGTGACTGAAGTGCAGAGCTTGTGCGAGCACGGCGCTAAATGAAACGCGCATTTAAAGATGGTGCGTCGGATTTCGGGCGTATTTGGCTTCGATAGCGCACCTGTATGGAAACGCAGATATGCAAACAGACGTACAAAATGTTGTGTTTTCCATAGGTTTGTGCACAAACATGGATGCGCCCAGCAGGCATCACTCTGTTCACGGAGCTAGCGCTCTAGTAATTTGAATATAGCTCTATGTGACTGCCATACACAAATCCATGTGTAGAAGATCTCCAAACTTATCCACATTATTACCCAGCCCTCGCCACCAACAACTCCAGCCAAGTTTGGTTAATAGAAGCATATAACAGACACTCCCAACATGTTCAAACGGATAACATAAGTACAGTACAGGGGCTCACTGACTTGTTCGAAGCATGCTTGCACCAAGTTGACTGGCATCATGTTCCTGAAAGGGAAAGGAAACAAGAATGAGAACAGCATCATGAGTATGGTAGCTGGAGTCAATGGATTACAAACTCAATAGGCCGTGTCCCAATTCTCTGGCTGCGGATACAAACTACACACGCACCTATGGCAGCCACTAGCCACTGACTGCAGCCGTTTCCATAGATAAGACTTGTGTGTCATTTGTGGTCACAGCTAGAGAATTGGGACACTGCCTTACACCGGGGAAATCCTTCATATTTGTTTGGAGCCAGCGAGGGCGCCATATCGCTGCCATTTTTGGGAGTACACAAAGCATATGGCCCAAATGTCAAATCTGTAACATATTCAAATTGATTAGAAATGGACTCAATTTCTTAATTAAAAAATCTACGTCCAGATTGTGACACAGCGCCCTCACATGGCCAATAATTGCCAGTCAGTCTGGCATGATCAGTGACACCAGAAAAAAAAAAAACCCAAATGAAATGACAGTATCATGCAGTACACTGTACGTAGCGTATTAATTTCTTTTTGTCACTTCCCTTGATTGCTCTTGCTTTCATGATAGCTGGAAGATAACTACAGTAGAATGCCACTATAATGAACACCGCTATGCCGAACATTTGGCTATACCGAACATCATCCTTGACTCCCAATTTTTGTGTACAACACTTATCGAACATGGCTCTTTAATTCACTATAACAGACAATGCATCCCGCCATGTTCATTATAGTGGCGTTCCACTGTACACAATGAATATGAATGACACAAAAGCAGCAACCGCTAACAGATGAATCAACATTCATTGATACTAATTCACAGATGAAATTGAAAACAGCCCCACAATTCTAGAGACAATTCTTGAAATCTGATTTTAACAAATTGCAATCTTCCAGGGGGTTTGGGATCACTCACAGTCAGATGGATGGGAGTGTGTTATATTCTTGGGAGCAAGGTTGTACATGTACAATGAAGTTTTATTTCTTCAGGACACTGACCTAAGTAGATCTAAAATAGCGTCCATCGTGGTGATTTCTTGCTTGGTGCCCCCTTCGCCAAGCTTGCTCTTAGTCTCGGGGTTTCCGGGTTTTATACTCAAGACCAAGATGATACCAATAATGACAGCAACACACGTTGTCACCGAGTAATACACCAGGGCTCGCAGACCTAACTTCCCACTTTCTCTTGTATCCAAGCCAGTTAGACCTTTCAAAAGAAAATAGTTGTAAAAAAAAGAAAAGATTAACTGTGGAAGGGAAAAATCTGGCAAAGATTGTCAGCACCCCAAGATGCACTGAACCCTGGGCAAGATGCCCTGAACCCTGGACAAGATTCCCCGAAACCTGGACAAGATTCTCTGAACCCTGGACAAGATTCTCTGAACCCTGGGCAAGATTCCCTGAACCCTGGGCAAGATGCCCTGAACCCTGGACAAGATTCCTTGAACCCTGGGGCAAGATGCCCTGAACCCTGGACAAGATTCCTTGAACCCTGGGCAAGATGCCCGAACCCTGGACAAGATTCCCTGAACCCTGGGCAAGATGCCCGAACCCTGGGCAAGATTCCCTGAACCCTGGGCAAGATGCCCCGAACCCTGGACAAGATTCCCTGAACCCTGGGGCAAGATTCCCTGAACCCTGGGCAAGATGCCCCGAACCCTGGGCAAGATGCCCCGAACCCTGGACAAGATTCCCTGAACCCTGGACAAGATTCCCTGAACCATGGGCAAGATGCCCTGAACCCTGGGCAAGATTCCTTGAACCCTGGGGCAAGATGCCCCGAACCCTGGGCAAGATTCCCTGAACCCTGGGCAAGATGCCCCGAACCCTGGACAAGATTCCCTGAACCCTGGGGCAAGATTCCCTGAACCCTGGGCAAGATGCCCCGAACCCTGGGCAAGATGCCCCGAACCCTGGACAAGATTCCCTGAACCCTGGACAAGATTCCCTGAACCATGGGCAAGATGCCCTGAACCCTGGGCAAGATTCCTTGAACCCTGGGGCAAGATGCCCCGAACCCTGGACAAGATTCCCTGAACCCTGGGCAAGATGCCCTGAACGCCGGGCAAGATGCCCTGAACGTCGCACAAGATTCCATGAAACTCTGGGGCAAGATGCCCGAACCCTGGACAAGATTCCCTGAACCATGGGCAAGATGCCCGAACCCTGGGCAAGATTCCTTGAACCCTTGGCAAGATTCCCGAACCCTGGGCAAGATTCCCTGAACCCTTGGCAAGATTCTCTGAACCCTGGGCAAGATGCCCTGAACCCTGGACAAGATTCCCTGAACCCTGGGGCAAGATGCTCTGAACCTTGGACAAGATTCCCTAAACACTGGGCAAGATTCCCCGAACCCTGGGCAAGATTCCTTGAACCCTGGGGCAAGATGCCCTGAACCTTGGGCAAGATTCCCTGAACCCTGGACAAGATTCCCTGAACCCTTGGGCAAGATGCCCTGAACCCTGGGTCAAGCTTGTCTAACCCTGGATAAGATTCCCTCCACCCAGGTAGAAGGTTCCCCGTACCACAGAAGTATTCCCTACAACTCTGGGAACAATCCTTGTATCCTATTAACAGAACATTTTTCATGAACACCTCACCTGTGATGAGACTGGCCACAATCAAAGGCAGAATGAGCATCTTGAGGAGCCTCATCAGCACGTCTCCTGGGAAGCCAATCAGCAGGATGGCATCCTTTGAAGGGTAGGCCAGACGAAGCAAGAGTCCCAGGACAATGCCAAGAATGACGGCCACCAAGGTGAACAGCAGCAGCAAGTTTCTTCTGATCCACGTCAGGATTGAGTTCAAGCGCCTGTTCTCATACTCGTAGGGCTGCAATGTGTATTCTTCTCGTCCAGACTCAACCTCCATCTTGTACTTCTGTTGGGTCGGTGTGTGAGTGTTCGACAGTCAATGGCAAGTCAATATCGTAATCCAAAACCTACACTCTGGCCGGAGGAACTAGTTGCATACGGCACAGATTTGAAGACAGATGGACAAAAGAGCTTGCAGTGCTGAGATCTGAAAGAAAACAAGTTTCATTTTTATTAGTCAATTGTGTCAGCAGCATTTAAGCTAACTGTGCAACTCACATTTACCTGAAGCATCCCGCTTCTGCCACCAAAATTCATCTCTAGTAATTGCAGACTCAAAACAGTAGGAACAAAACACTGTATGTTTGAATGGAGCTTTGTCGCCCAACTTCAAAGTAAATGGAATGTGCCATGAGAATGTTGGCAGATTCAAGAGGGTTCCTTGTAAAGCTGCCTAGGGTTGGTTAAATTGATCTTAACTGCGCTGGAAGTATACCTGTTATTCATACTATACAGTATTTTGCAGTTTTGAACAGCACATAAATAAATACCCAACTTACGTCAGCATATCAACACACCACAGTGTGCATTTCTGTGGACAAAGCCCAGACTGAACCCTGTAACAATATCACCCAACACACACTCAATGTTATTGCATGTGAAATACACTCCCACATAACACGTGCACCACAACACCTGGTTGCCCTTTTGATGTAAAAGTAAGACCAATAATACCACTACCGCTCCTCGGCAGCCAACAGACCAGTTACTTCCACCCAGGCACACCTATTGCATTAAGGGGGTCATGAATGAGTTGCCTAAGGGAACAAGGTTATAATGTATTAAGGGGGAAAAACCTTTGGGATCTGTTTCGCTGGGACTTATCTGATTACTGGGTTTCCTCCATAAACAGCCTGGGCAAGAACAGACCAGTCCAGAACTATTTATTTTGACAACTGCCCTCGCCCTGATACCCTGCATCCAGAACTGAACACGAGGGCATTCTTCTTCTCACTCAGCAACTCAAATTTGAATGTCAGTAAGGCACATGGCTGTGACATCAGGATAGTGATATCTTGAGGAAGTGATGATGCTGTCTACTGAGTGCAGTGAGCGTCGAATACTTCACTGAAACATTTACTACTTTGACATTGACTCCCAGATGAGTTGATGATCATATTTCATTTACAATGGGTATCCTCTCCAATATTTCTATTCAGCAGGTTAGCTTAGCACTTGCAAAAGCACTCAAATGGTGTACAAGATATTATAGAGTTATCCAAAGTTTTCATTGATGCGGGAATTCTGGCAGGGCAATGAATACAAAGTCCTAATCTTCTCAAAGTTTGTGGCTCTGTATAAGAAGGAAAAGGCTGCTAAGATCTTGGAAAGAGATAACATAAGATTAAAAATAATGAAACACTATCGGACTGGGATTCTTATTGAATGAAGTAAGCCTAGGTTGTTCCATAGAATGATGGGGGGGGGGAGCCAATGGAAACTGCCCTGTGACTGGTACTTTGTAAAGAGTATCTACTTCCAAACCCCCAACCACAAGCCTCTGTTTTGATACCTGTTCCCTTACAATAGAAGGACAACGAAGTGGAGCCAGAACTCAGAACCCAAGCTGAGAAATGAAAAAGGGCCACTTATTCAGTCCAGTAGAAAGCAGGGGGTACCGGCTCACATGGTGGGTCTTTCAAACTTGCTCGTAGTATGAAGTTTGTGGTTTGGTTGGTTGATGATTGATGTATAATTTCTTCCTATCAGATATTTACACTGCCGTATTAAAGGTTGAAAACGTGCAATGAACACCTCAAATCCACAGGGGAAACAAATCCTGAATGGGGGGCAAAAAAACTCACCATGTTTGCCCAGAGGGGGTTTCCATACATGTACGATAGGAAATGATTGACAGATGAATATCAAAATATGAAACAAATATCAAAATAGTTTCCTATGTTGTTTGTGTATGTAGACTTTGCACACACAACCGATACCAAGATTTGGATTGATTTCATATAATGTGTAGGTACACACGTTCAGTGTTGGTCGACATAGATACTATCAGCTCAGGAACAATGAAACTACGATAGAGCTCTACTTCAGAGAAACAGGTTGTGTACCATGCCGGTGCATCCATGCAATGTTGATGCAAATGTGGCTAATGGTATCATGTACAGAGAAAGGAAATTCAGACATGACAAAAATACAGAATGGTAAAGCGAAGTCCCAAAGACAAATTTGATCTTATGGATCCCAAATCACGAATTCCTTGCGTATAGCCCTGCTAGCCATCCTGACTGACGTTTCAGCATGTGGTTTACGGTCTTTCATCCCCAGCCAGCATGGGGTCAGGGGCCCGCTCAATAGAGAAACATGTTGATTATCAGTGGTGCAGAAATGTATTAAATCCAAAAGCCTGAGAGCTTAACAGGAATCAAAGAAATACTTATTTAGAAATTGAAGTCGAGCTAATGGGAGTAACGGCAATGACTTGTTGCACTATATTTCCGAAGGACAGGAGCTTCATATCAACTTAGGCTACTGGTGTTTTGGACTAGGGCTCCTTCAAACAACTTGACATATTGTCATTTGAAAATGTCACTTCCCCTGACAAATTACAATTACACAAGCACCCTCACACATGATAAGTCACCGAGTTTCATGGCTTACGGACCGCCGAAGCCAAGCCACCGAACAGCCACCGTCGGGCAAAATAACCAGCCCATGTTTTTTTTCCGACGCAGACACAGGTGTCAAACTGATCCATTTTAATCTGGCCGAGTCTGTGAGTCACATGAATGGAGCTCAGTGTATGCCTGGTTGCCTGTGAAAAAAAAAAAAAGCACAGAAAAAAACCCCAGGTTTCCATTTATTATAATTTTTTTTTTTTTCAATCCAGGTATTGAGCACAAGAGGTCATAGGGGCAAGCTGGCACAAGCATTCATACCCAACCGACGGAACTTGGAAGGGGTTCAACTGTGCCGCGACAAAAAAGTTGTCGCCACTGCCGAAAAGCTTATCATACCCCCCACTTCCAAAAGATTTAAAGAACATTCCGGCTTAATGCCTCCAAACCAGACAGAAGCACTTCCAACGTAAACACAACTGTGTAAAAAAGAAAAAGTAAAAAAGTTCCCGGAGACAACTCTGTAATATCATGCCCAACTACAATTGTTGGTTACTCATTCAGTCAAAGATGCTGTTACTACAACACCGGAGTGTCAGAACAAACTGATTGCAAAAGGCCCTGTCTGAAAAGTAACAAGCCTACTTCCAGTGCCCGGACGCACTTCAAAAGAGATCCGTCATGGACGTTTGATTTATACATCCTTTACCCAGCTTATATTCCATGCAATTGGAAATGTTTTTGTCAATGATGCATGGCTGTTGACCTATGGACAAATGCCTGCACTGGCGGGTAACAAATATTAATCAGCCAGGAAGAATAATCCGGGGATTGGAAATCATTCAGAACGTTGTGAAGAGAGGGATTTCCTTTCAGTGGTGGATGGATTTGGGGTAATAAAGAGAACCCGACATGGACTGGTGGTTGGGTTGTATAACCACAAAAAATATAACAATTCTTAGGGTGAAGGGAGATGAAATATATGACGCACTCGTCGCACTGACTGAGATCAAACGATAAGCCGTATTTCTAACTTGCAAAAATTTCCCAGCTCAAGCCCAATTTCTAACACCATATGGGCATTTCCACTGGTTTGGGACATTTTGTGACGTACGTTACCTCTTTTTTTACTTGCTGATTCCAATAAAACACTTTTTAATTGGAGTCTTTCAGGAAAAAATTTATCAAGGAATAGGTTAAAGTCACTTAACTTAATGTTACCGTGGAATTGCCCATATTGTTCCGGATTCAACTATTGTATACCTTTCCCGGTTTCACAGAAAACTATCAAAATTTATTTAAAAAAATAAGAGACAAAGCCACATTTTTCATCATAAATCAGGTTGGTTTGCAGTGACACCATGTAATCTCTTCTGTAAGTGTGGTTCTGAGAAGAACTAATGGTTTAACACTTGACGTTTCAAACAGTGTGCTGTGCTCGTCTTCAGAAGGGTGACAATGTTTGTAACTTCGAGTGCTAAACCATCGGTTCTTCTCAGAACCACACACTTACAGAAGAGATTACATGGTGTCACCGCAAACCTACCTTATTTAGTACTTCCACCATGCATAGCTTCAAGTCTTATTCATTTTTCATCATCTGCTCCAAGAAACCAAAAAGGCAATAACAAAAACCATGACGACTGAACATTTTGACAGAAACGGTGAAAAAAGGGGCAAGAATGTATCTCACCCAGCACTATAAAAAACTATCTGCAACTCCCATCAACTTCAAACCTGGAACATCACGTCTCCATATATCAGTGTGCAAACATGTGGGACAACCATTGATTAATGTCGCTTGTATCACAAGATAATGTCAACAGTAACAACTGACTAAAAACACGTCTATAAATAATTCAGTCAAACTCACTGGATCTTTTCATGTCATGAATGGTTCAGTGCCTTTGAATAAGTTTTTGTCCTTTAAAACATGAGGGATGAATGAAGTTGGGACAAAAAACACTATGACTTTTTTGGGGGGAAAGCGACATCTAGTCTGTTCTTGTGTCAATTTCTGCTTGGCTGGTTTATTGCACAATAGGGCAATGCCGCATCAAGGCAGTACCTACTACCAAGCTATCACGATCAACATGTTTGCATGGTGTCATCACGCATCATGGCTGTTTGTTTAGCCGAATAAAAAAAGGTAACGATCCATGTTTCAAAGATGTTACCAGGAAAATCTGACAATTCTGCAAGGTTAATTTCATTAATTCCAGTTCGTCTTACCATATCATGTTGGACTAGCACTCCTCTTTTAATAGCCAGATAAAAAATGTCTGTAAGAATCTTGTAGGCCCAATTTGAGTGCCAAATTCAAATAATTTCATAGGGTTTCCAATCCTACAACGTTGAAACAGTCATGAGTACTTTGCTCTGTATCGTGGCAGTGTAATAAGAAATTCAGACAGTGAAACTGAAATACACTCATCACAGGCAGCGAAACTGAAAATTGTGCGTGGCTTACATCACATGTCATTCATAAATATTCCACGATTAACATCCGCCATGATGGCACTAAGTCTTGCCAGGGAAGTTTAACTGAAAACCGTTCGTCATTTAGGCCCACACTTTCAAAAGCGGCATCCACTACTTACAGGCTGGTATGCTCTTGAAAATAGAAATAGGCCAACGAGGAACCCTGACTGTAGTCTTGTGAGGCAAATGGTAATACCATCAAATCAGGTCTGAATATCATGACCTTGTGGAAAGTAATTCACTCAAATAGGCTTCCCACACATTCATGTAGGCTCTCCTCACTAAACGGAATGGCAGAAGTTGGACTAAGTTGGCAACATGTTGTTGACTTGAACCTAACTTGCTACTGGAAGATTTTTTTGTACCACTACAAAGCGCTTATCCAGTCCAATGCACGCACACCAGACCTATTCTCATTTGGGGGAATTGTTGTCCAGCTTTTGCAGGGTACCAGGTCAATACCGAAACAACAAAACACGACCGTGTCTTATTTGAGTGTGGGGCGAATACTGTCATGTTCCTAGACTAAAGTTTCACTAAACTAAGAGTTGAACGCATTTGTACAAGTTTGCTAGTTGTATTCCAACTTGTCTGCTAGATAACTATACTCAGTCTCCAGCATGTACTCAGGACAAATGAAGTTGACAAATCTGAAACTCTGATTCCACAAGAAGTTACATCTGATGCGAAAAATCGTGCTGCTACATGTACTTCAATTCTCAAGACAGTATTTGACACCGTCTTACATCTGAATTCATTCATTCAAGATCCGAAAACTGCTCAAATCCAATATCAACATCTAAAACTTTTCTAAACCAACGTACTCTTACCTGTTACAAACAGACATAGAACTTGTTAAGGTCGTAGAATATGACTCCAGTCCCGTGGCTGCAGAATCACACATGCAAGTCTCAATACCACCACCTACAGGTCCATGTGGACTAATCAGCCCAGTCTCATGGAAGCAGACTGAATATCGGGCGCGTACCGTAAAGCAGAATCACACTCCAGCCGGGACCAGATAGAAAGAAACCTAGTTTCCACTTCACTTGCCAAGGATGCATTGAGCAAACATCCTGCCCACGTGGTCCCTCGCCAGCACAGCAGCAAGCCAAACTACTTTCATTTGCTTTCTCTTTCCACCAAGTATTTAAGATTTTCCCTTTCTGTTTTATAATCCCCGGCTAGGCTACCATTGACGTAAATGTGTTGCCTTATCTCACATTCCTGTAGCGGCTTCTCCGTTCAGTCGTTGTGGCAGCACAAAATGGATAAGCTCCACTGTGGATTCCCGTCAAAACACACAATCCTCTGTAGAGCTTGTGAGTTCGAGTAGGCCTAAATGGCAAAGTGAACTCCCAGCCTAGCCACGTCTATACCGTCCTGTCCTAAACTCTCAGACTAACATTGCAACAACACAACAAACGACCAATCTTTCCTAATAAATCACATGTACCAGGAACCAAAAACCAAGACCCAACCATACAAAATTGTCATTGTTCACTCACAATCACATTGGTAATGGAAGAAAAAACACCACCCCATCATCTGTATGTAGTTGAACTCCAAGTATACGGCTTAACTTCCACAGACTTTGCCGCAACAAAAAGCTCACCGTTCACAATTTTGCGCGGGTTATGCACTTTAAATATTAAAAAGAAGCCTGCGCTTGACGGAGCAATCATAAATATTTCACTCACCTTGATGGATAGTTTCCCTTATCTGAGTCAAACAAAAACGTGGAGGGAAATATAAAAACATGTCCATCTATTGGCTGTATTGATGGGAGAAGGTATAAAGGACATATACCATTCAGATCAGATCCAACACAATACCTGTATATCAACAGTGCTTGTACAATATGCAGCCTCTGTCATGCCTGACTGCTAGCAGTTGTGGCAGACAAGTTCCAGCACAAACAAAAGCGCTACATGTATCGTAGATTCAATCCTTATCTGACGGGTGAACTGACCTGCCATCGACCCAATAGCTTACCACTAGTCCATGCATGTGAAAGGCAAATAAATGATCCATGTCACTTGCTCAAAAAACCAAGTAAATGTGTGCTTCTTCCATTTTAGTACTTAAACGTAGTATCATACTTTGGTAGCATACCGAAACAGAAATCTCCACAGATTTACCTATAACTTACAGGGTGTGAAGATGGTGATGGTAGAAACATACCATTGAAATTTGTCTGCCTGAAATGCTGTATTTATCCAGAGTAAAACCAATTGACCAAAAACAATTTAGATCTTCAGAAGATAAAAAATAATAGTGAAAAGATTTTTAAATTACCATGGGCATTTTTCACTGTTTTCTCAAAAAGTGGGCACTGTATGGGACTGAAAATTTCACAGATGACTGTTACTGCGCATCTTTCTGAATATTTTATATTTTATATAGTATACAAAAAGCCTTAGCATTGAATACAGGCATAGCAAAGATACAATTCCTCAACCAGTTCATGTAATAACAATCCTCTCTACACAGTACACAGCCAGCAAATTCCACCGCTAAAATATACTTCAAACTCACTTCCATTGATATAGGCCTAACGACAGGCCCGCACAGCTTCAAGGGTCTGTCCGCAAGGAATTACCTAAACTAGCCACAGGAAAGGAAACAACAAAACACTTTCAACTGTGCAGGATTATACAAAAAAAGAGACCAAAATACCAAAACTGGTCCAATTTTTTATTTATACATGGCTGGGGGTATAGGTAGAGAGCCTAGATTCAGATTCTATGCCATGTATTGATACATTGGTCTGGTATTGTATAGGCCTACATGTATTATATCTGTCACAGAGACGAACAGACCTTGCCCACCTGTACTGCTGCATGTCTGCAACCAGTTAACTCATGTTTGGATAGTCTGCAGCTACAATTATTTCACACGCCGATGTTTACACTCTGTCAATTTCCTACAACTCAAAAGGATTGCCACATATATTTTTTTTTCGAGGGGGGGGGGATTTGGTCTTCTAATCATATCTGTGTATTCAATAAAAAAATTAATGGAGGATGGAATAGTTATTGAACCAATAGCAATATGTAACCATAGCATCATTTATTTACCACTAAACATTCTACAGTCAATATGGTAATTTTACACAGTGTAGTTAATTTCATTTTTTTTTTTTTCCATTTTTTTTTTTAAAGGTGATAATATCATACTTTGTTTTTTTGTCACAGAAATGCCGATTAATGGGCAAAAAAATCAAAGCAGATACAGTAACAGTCATCTGTGAAATTCCCAGTCCCATACGGTGCCCACTTTTGGAGAAAACAGTAAAAAATGCCCATGGTAATTATAAAATCTTTTCACTATTATTTTTGATCTTCTGAAGATCTAAATTGTTTTTGGTCATTGATTTTACTCTTTTCTGGATAAATACAGCATTTCAGGCAAAACAATTGTAACAGTGTGTTTCTACCATCACCATCTTTATACCCTGTATTAAGTTATAGGTAAATGTGTGGAGATTTCTGTTTCGCTATGCTACCGAAGTATGATAGTACCTTTAAAAGCTGATATCACGCTGAGTGATACGTGAAAAGGATGAACCTATTTTGGGTTTGAAATGCTGAAAGTTTTCAAAGCATGCCATTTGTTTTGTGTTTGAACTCAATGCACAAAATGAACTGGCAAAAGAATCTCATTAAGATATAAAAACAAATAATGCTTTTTGTGAATTCTCAAGACCAATTAGATATTTTCTCTCTCTGTTTCCAATGTGGGCGGAGACACTCCTCCCCCTCCCCCTCCAAAAAATATAAAATGCAGCCTGGGTGTTTCACTGCGAAAAACCAACCCTGACACTAAAGATGAAATTGAATATCCACACACTCAATGGGGGACTGTCTGCATCAATAAGACCCACCACGGGATACCCGCCCGCACACCAAATTGCATTTCCTTACACATTACAATTTTTTTTCTTCTCCAAAAAGCTGGATTGCCAAAAAAACATCCCTAGAGGTTGCATCTTTATTTTTCCATCCTTCTTGAAGCCTTCGCCCTTTTTTAACTTGACTTCTCAAGGACAAAAAACATTTCATGTTATTTTTTTTTTATTTGGACAATTTTTTTTTTTTTTTTTTGGGTCGCTATGGGGATTGGGAGAAAAGTGCAGTCCACTCAGGAAGTGAATTTAATAAGGTTCGGCAATTTTTCAGAGCTGTCTCGCCTGTCGTCCACTTTTATTTCCGGAAATTTTTTGTGACAATTTTTCCTGTGATAAAAATAACACAGCTCTGTGCACTATACTATAAACACCAGACGACTTTTCCTATGACTATAAAACACAAAGAGTGAGAGAGCGTATTTTATGGATGCTGAACAGCTTAACATTTCAAATCATGTTTTGGTTCTGACATTGCAAAGAAATGCATATTCATGGGCAAAAATATCAAGGAAGATACAGTAACTTATCATCTGTGAAATTGCAGTCCCATACGGTGCCCACTTTTTGAGAAAACAGTGAAAAACGGCCACAGTATTTCTTAAATCTTTACACCGTTATTTTGGATCTTTAAAAGATAAAAATTAATTCTGGTCATTGGTTTTACTCTTTTCTTGACAAATATGTACAGCATTTCAGGCAGAAAAAACTTGAACGATATGTTTCTACCATCACCATCTTTATACCCTGTAAGTTATAGGTAAATCTGTGGAGATTTCTGTTTTGGTATGCTAGCAAAAGTATGATACCTTTAAGACTGTTTTTGAAAGATATTTGTAATGTTATGCGACGGCAAATTTAGATAAAATGAAACTGCATGGTAATGTGCATAGTGCGAAAGAGTGCGAAATGGCAAGAGAAATACAAGCAAACATTTCTCCTTCTATTATGATTCCAAAAACTCACACAGGCAGTACGCATTCAGTTCTCTCCAAATTCAGAATGAGCTTAGTTACGAAATTTCACGAGTTCATGTTACATTTTAAAAAGCACAATTGAGGTTTTTTTTTTTATTCACTCTGAAAACTTTCAAAGGATGATTTCTGGGGCTATTTATCTTGGACAGAGGTTGGGGGAACTATATACAAAGCGACACTTAGAATTATTAACAGTGCAATTTCAACCCTGGATAAAAAAAAAAAATTCCTTCGGGTTATTTGTGGAGCTTCCGTGATTATTGGGCGTTTTTGACTCAACATTTTCTTTCTCGTTTTGACCGGTTCGGAAGTGAGGGTTCCGTCCAATAAGCAAAAGGCCGGTCCCGTGTTTCCAACATTGCAGACCCGGCACGCCCGCACGCACGCTGACGGGCCCCCGATAATGGCCGCTGTTTGCGGCATGTAATTCACGCCGACTCTGGAATTACAAGCATAACACGCTCTCAGCTGGAACGATGCCGCATCTTGCTGTGCACAGCAATAGGAATAAATATCTTGGCACTCAAATTGTCCTTCCTATACAGACAGTCACAGTCCTTAACAATCAGGTATTTACTTCGCTAAGGGCCAAAAAACTTACCAGGGGCCAATTTCATAGACCTGCTTAGCACAAAAAATTGCTTAGCACAAAAATAGCTTGCCCAATCAAAAAAACCACCATTGAAAATTCCATTTGAAATTCATGGTCGGCGAACAACAGCCAAAGAACAATTGAAAGTGATTCACAATACACGGAAATTTAGGTGTAAATCCTGTTTTTACTAAGACAGAAATGTCATGCTTAGCGAATTGTTTTGCTAAGCAGCTCTATGAAATTGGCCCAAGATGTCTGTGCGACATCTCACGGGGGATGTAAGACCAGCCAAACTGTTATAATTAAAACACAGGATCATCCTACAATAATATTTGTAATATTTACATTATATTGGACTGTCACTCCTTTGGGATCTTTTCGGACTGATTGCATTTTAAAGAAATTCATGCTATGACGCTACTACATGTTTGCAGCTATTTTCATTGCTGATGTTGCTGATCTGAGGACAATTTTATAGAGCTGCTTCGGCACCAACATTTGCTTAAGCACCAAAACCCATGGTAAATAAAATCAATATGCCAGCCAAAACTCCTTTAATAAGTGAATGTCATGCTTGTCAAACAATGGCCGAATACAGGTCAAAAGCAGTAAACATCACATGAAAATTTGGTTGGTAATCCTGTTTGATCAAGGAAGACTTTTCATGCTCACGCAAATTATGTGCTTAAGCAGCTCTATGAAATTGGCCACTGCATGTTGGCCAGATATAACCGACAGATGTAGGTAGGCCCCAGTAGGCCAAGAGTCCACCAACAACGAACTGGTGTCAAGTAACACAGCGAGGAAATTGCATCAAAAGTAGCTACAGCTTCAACAACATGAAGGCAAAAAAAAAACCAACAATTTGCCAAAATTTGGTTATTCTTAGGCCAAAGACGCCGTTTGAAAAAGAAGAAAATGAATCAAATTCTGGAAGTAGGTTAGCCGAACCAACAGCAACTGTTTGGCCGGATGCCAGCTATATAAATGACAAACCTGATTCTATTACTGCCGTATCAAGGCATGAACAAGCCGAGTTTAGAACGGGTCGTTTCAGAAAAATTACGCATGACTGTGCGGGAATTATGTGCCGGGATTTACAACACCAGAGTAGGCTAACCTACAAATATTCGAAGTATGGAACCGTCTTTACTGGATAATGTGGTCCGTTTATTACTTTCAGGACATCGGAAACTGAGGGGGAGCGGGCCGATCAGGACAGGTGATTCAGGGGGCGACACTCACACTGACAACTTCAGGGGCCTCCTTGACTGGGGAACCGAGTAATTTCACAGACGCTGTCTGAGGAAGGGGTACTTAGGAGACTTTGAATTCATTGACTGCACAGTTGTCGATGTTCACCACCTCTTGCTTCAAACACCACACACTGCTTTAAAGGCATGATACAGGATCAGTAAAGGTGACAGAACAGCTACAGACTCTTTGATTTGTCATGGAACAAACCCAAACCTGTGAAATTCTCAGTTCATAATATCATCGGAAACTGTAAAATACAGTGAAAAACGCTCACGGTATTTTCAAATCTATTCATGTTAGTTTTGATCTCACCACGAGATCAAAACTGTTTTTGACTAATTTCTGAATAAATACACCATTTCCTGCAGAAATATGTTAATGGTATGTTTCTACCAGCACCCTCTTCATATCCTGAAAATTTTCTTTAAATCTGCAAACACTTCTATTTAGGTAACAGTATGTTACCAATCCCGTACTGTACATTTAAGTTCATCACCCACACTAGTTTACTTTTCAAAATAACCAAGACTAAGCTCTTAGAGAGTTTCTACGAAAAATAAATATCCTAATACAAAATCAAATTCTCAATCTCATAAATTATATAAAAAAGAAAACAATGACCCAAACCCTCCCCCCCAAAAATTATCCAGAAATCCAACATGTAAACCTTTAAAAGACACTATCTCCCGTCCACAGAAAAGCTTCCATTACTGCCGTGAAATTCCCCTACTCATCGATTTTTGCCCCCCAAACCAAAGAAGTCGAGAAGAAAAAGGAGAAAAAAAAGCTACATCAATACCTCCAGAAATAGAACCACGATCCCCGGTGACTTTTTTTCTCCGTTCAATCCGATCCTTTCCTCCTTTTTTTTCACTGGTTCTTGAAGCCAACTCTCCTGGGGGCGCTTACTGACTGCAGTACAATGCTACCTCAATGAAGGATATTGAATCGGTAAACTGCAGTCGCGATTACACTGAATTATACTCCCATTAACGCTGCTTCGGCGAGAGAAATCAATTCTTTCTTTCTTTTTACCCCCTTCTTGTCTCGGTCGCTCTTTCCCGCCCCGGTCTTTCTACCCCTCTCAGTCTTCACCGTGTGCCAGCGCCGGCTTCTCGGCTCTTTCCTTTAACAATGTATCGGGCAAATTTCTGCATCCCCCCTCCCTTCTTCGTATCATCCTTCGCTCACTTCATACAGCCAGCATGCACCAACTCTTATCTACCCACTGGCCACTAAAAGGCATTCTTACTCTTTACTCTAAAGACGCTTTACTAGCCATCCCGAGAAGAAGAAAAAATTGTTTCTCAAAGCATGTGATAAAATGTCATGTTGAAAAATCGCTATTTTACTGGTGCAAAGAACTGCAGATGACACTGATATCAATTTCATGAAAAAAAATCGGAGCATTTCAAAGTGATGATCGTGTGCAATATTTCTTTTTATCTTCATCTTTTTCTTCTCAATTGTTTCTTTAAGAAGTATAATTTCCTACTGCACTGCATACATGGATTTTCACTATTTGTACGCCTACCTTCCTTGATATTTTTGGCCATGAATCTGTTTTTCTTTGACAAAAAACAAAGTATGATATTACCTCTAAGAAGTATTATTCCCTACTGCACAACATACACAGACTTTCAAAATTTGTAAACAAACATCTTACAAATCTTCCATGGGATTTTAATGAATAAATCAGAATGAAATGCAGGCTTATAATTTAAGGAGTTGGGTTGCATTTTGAGGGAAGAAACATTCCAAATCAATAAATTTTCATCAATAAGCCTGATTATCCATTATTGAAGGGGCTACTCGTCCAATATTTGCTATTCATATTTGTATTTATTACCTTTTTTTAATAGGCAAAGCGATGACATAAAACATTTATTCAAATTTAAAGATTGGGAGGACATCAGTTGTCTGAAATATTCTTTTGGTTTGAACTTTGAACCGAAACATTTATGCATGTATGTACGGCAAAAGGAAAAATGAAATGTCGACTCGCACAGGTATTTTCATCAATTTAAAAAGCCAGTGACCATAAACATACTTTACCATTTGCCTGGCCCTAATGGAATGGGTAACTATTACTAACATACGCTGGGCAAATAATTCCCATCGATCTGACATCTGCGTCTCCCTCTGTCAGGGAGGGGGAAGAGAGGAAAGGGGGGGGGGGGCCTTGCCCCGACCAAAAGACAGTGCTCAGCAAACCACTATAAAGGCTATATATGAAGCCATCGTCAAAGCCAGCCAGGATCCTAGACCTGGTGTGTCCCTAGTGCAGCGACCGGCAGACATTGGCCAAGTCGCCAGAGAGAAGGAGGGAGGGGGATGGGGGAGGGGGGTTGAGGACAGCAGGAAAGAGAAGTCATGAAATCACATCGGATGCAATATTGACACGTTTTCTCCCCCCGTTGCGCGCTGAGTGCGTAAGCTGACTCCTCCTTTTGCTTTTACGCAGAGAGGCTTTATGAAAGAATAAAAAGGAGTATTGACGCACTATGCCGTCAACTATTTTTCAACCGCCAAAAAATGATTTAAAATTTCGTCAGGCTGTAGTGTTTTTTTTTCAGGGGGGAAGGCAGGGTCAAATTGGATTTTCAATATCCAAAGAAAAGAATTATTCAATACCTTTTTTTTCTTGTAAAGAAAATGATTTTGTATTTTCCTATTTTTGTATTTTCCTATTTTGAGGTACATGTACACTGTATGTAGAATTGTAGATCTGCGCTTATTTTGCAAAATACATGTACAGTTAACAATATCCCGGGGGGTATTCATAAATTTTATGTTCAGTTTTTATAAATTGCGATGCTATATTCATTCATTTGAATTGAGCATTGCAAATTTGACGTAAGATTTGAAATAAGTTGGTAGAAATAAAAGGACTTTAAATGATGTGCAATCGATAAAAAAAGAAGAAGAAGAAAAGAAACATGTCTGCAGACTAATTATTTGATTACAAAGTTATAATGCACTAGTTTTTGTAAGCATCAGAGTGTAGGGTGGGCTCGAATCCCACCCAGTCCAACCTGTTAATTGTTTCCCTCACCCGTATAAAAAACAGTACAAAGCACACGGTCACGTAGGGTGTTCGCACTTTGAAATAGCCATCTTTTTATTTTGAATTTATTGTACTATTATATTATTATGTTTGATATAATACGTATTTTTCAATAAACCATTCAAGCACATAAATCAATCTAATAAACATGTGTTAGTGTAATGCACTCGTATCATTAAACTGATTGCGTCTTGGGAAAACGTACTACGTCATGTGATCGCGCAATGAATTACGTGACTTACGTAGATTGTGTAAAAATGGCCTTGAAACGTGGAAGGATGAGCCCGTACACGTTCTGGCTGTAAACAAAAAATCAGCCGTGCGTGCACTGGGCCCGTACCGCCCCAATGCACACAGATGGAAAAACATAAGGTTCGATTTTGCGTGTATATATAGATCTCAGTAATTAACTGCAGCAAACTGCTTATCAGCCAAAATAATGACCTGAAATTTATAAAATGCTTGGAGTTAGGAGGGCCTTACAAGATCATAGCAAGATCTTTCTCAGGCTTATTAAAAGGTACAGTACAGGATTGGTAACATTCCAAAACAGAAATGTTCACAGATTTTACAGGCATGAGAATGGGTTATGGTAAAAAGGCAGGAAAATATGGAAGTCCCAAATTCGTGTGCGAAGCACACGACACGCGCGCAGCGCGTTGCGGCGGGGGTCCAGCTCTGGGTATCTTAGATGCTTTATGGTGGTCTCTGATGCATTCCTGACACCTATTTTCCTAGTTAGAAGTGAGCTTCTCTGGTAAATTTTTTTATCTTTTCTTTTTGTTGAATGGCTATTTAGGCTTTTTTAGGGTATTAAATTCATGATTTTAAAGGTAATATCATACTTTGGTTTTTGTCAAAGAAATACAGATTATGGGCAAAAAAAAACCAATATAATTTTTTCATCTGTGAAAATTTCAGTCCCATACGGTGGCCACTTTTTGAGAGAACAGTGAAAAACGTCCGCAGTAGCTTAGGCTATTAATTGTATTATCTTTAAAAATAAACGATCAAAAATAATTTTGGTTTACTGTTTTCTGGATAAATACAGCATTTCAGGCAGAAAAAAATGTAATGGTATGTTTCTACCATCTTTATATCTTTATATGTTTTGGTATAATTATGCTACCAAAGTATGATATTACCTTAAATCTTCGCCTCTCTCTTAACAGGCTCTTGTGTTCCGCTTTTTGCTAGAATGTTTCTGTAATAATGCAGTCATACCAGAGGCAGAGCTTCCACATTTTTAACGTTGTTTGATGGTGACACGACACTCACGACAGCATTCGAAAAATGCATCGCCTGCGTGAAGTTTTCGGAAACAATCTCCGATTAAAATGCTGATATAGAAAACCTTCCAACAAGACCTGATCACCAATTTCAGTTTCATTTGTTTTGACAGTTTTATCAATTTCTTTCACATCAATAGAGGATCCACGCTGGACGTACGAAACATTAGGCGCCATGTTGAAAACAAACTCGCCTAGCCTGTGTACAACGTGGTTGGATAGACTCGACAACGAGTCGGTTCTCCATCCAGTGCATCCATTATCACGCGTGCACAACACGCACAAACTGGGGCAGTTCATTGCAGCCAGTCTACTACGGAACGTAGTGAGAATTTGTACAGTGATCGCTGCATAATATAGACTTCGCCCGCCGCGCCGTGCGTAAAACGAAACTTCAACGTGCACTTCTAATACAAGTTCTCCTTACATCCGTTGATGTCAACATTCAGCAGGGCACGTTGGGGATATTGGGGGAAGCCTAGACATGTTGTAAGCAAACTCGCCTGTGTACAACGTGGTTGGATAGACTTGATAGTAAGTCGGTTCTCCGTCCAGCGCTAGCATTGTGCATCCATTATCACGCGTGCACAACACGCACAAACTGGGGCAGTTCATTGCAGCCAGTCTACTACGGAACGTAGTGAGAATTTGTACAGCGACCGCTGCATAATATAAACTTCGCCCGCCGCGCCGTACATAAAACGAATCGTTGGACATGCACTTCTTATACAATTCTCCTTACATCCGTTGATGTCAGTACTCGGCAGGGCACGTTGGGGAAAAGAAATGACACGGACACGTGCAATAATAAAGCTAGTATAAACACCCTTTTTTATCGGGCATCAATCAAATAGATCGGCACATTTAACACTTTTCCCCTTCATTTTATGACCTTACCATATACCACCTACCCCCCCCCCCCCCATTTTTAATCCAAATTCACACTGAACTCGGAGACCACATATTTTGAAGTGAAAATTCCGGAATTCCGGAAAAATCCGGAAGATTCTCATGCCTGGATTTATGTATTACTTTCAGGGTATGAAGATGGTGCTGGTAGAAACACACAGTTAAAATATTTCTGTCTGAAATGGTGTATTTATCCAGAAATTAGTAAAACAAAGACCGAAAACAGTTTTAATCTCAGGGTAAGATCAAAACCATTCTTTATGTTTTATAAGAAAAATTTAGTCGGTTTTTCGCTGTGACTCAGACGTTCAATTGACCTCAAATTTACACAAGTTTATTATTTCATGCGCATAATGGATCAGACAAAGTAAGTGTGATATTCTGTGACCTTTACCAATCACGGATTATACCTTTAATCTAAATAATATACATAGATCTTTATACTCACATATCAAATGAGTTTAATGCATGTGAACGTCCAAACAGCAAGACTGGCCGAGATTTCCAGCACAAATGTCGAGCTGTGGTCCACCGGAGATTAAAAAAAAAAAGATATCTTGGCTTCAGAAAGCCACTGCCTCAAATGGCTTGAAAAAACAAATCTGAAATCTTGTGTAAATCTAAATTACAATACCAATTTGAAATGGCTGGGAATCCATTTCAAATGTCACAAACATGCATCGGTTCTGTTTAACATTTAACTCTCTTTTCCCAGAGGTATACAGGTAAAAATGGTTAAGGCATATTTCAAGATATGTCAAGGTAAAGAAGTAAACCACTTAAGAATTTATGATTTTATTGAGAAGCATTTTCTGAATGGCCACATCAGAAAAGGAGGTTGTTTAGGGGATCAGATTGATCAAATTCTGTTACAAAAATCTTAGATTTTTGATCTGATTTTCATGGCTGTCATAGGGTAAAGAAACCAGCACCAAATCTGGACTTGAATTTGAACGATGACCAAGTACTGGAGTTAAGTGGATAATCATGAAAACAAATTATTTTGAGGTATGGAAAAGAGAATTAAATATTTTTACTTTCTGATTGAATTTTGTCAGACTTACTGAACAGCTAACTCTAAGGAATATAAAAAAAGGAAGAAAGACTTATAATCCGCCTAGCTTATACTTGAATAAATGGCTTCGAAATTGACTTCTGCAGGATTGAAAATAAGGGTTGGAAATAATGTATTAGTACAAAATTGGAGGCTAAGCTTACCGTATCGATTTATATCATTTTGCATCTACTGTAATTGAAATGATACTGTTGGAGTTAGGAAGGCCTGATGCATTTCGATCCTAACAGGATCTTTCTCAAAGGCTCAAAGGCTTTTAAGACTTTGAGAAAGTAGACTTTGAGAAAGATCCTACTAGGATCGAAACTCGTCAGGCCCTCCTAACTCCAAGCATTTGATATGTTTCAGGTAATTTTTGGCTGATGAGTAGTTTGCAGCAGTTTATTACTTGGAATGATACTGTTAGGATTCAGCATGTTTTATTCTCATCATTCCGAATGGCTTCCGAAAATTCAAATGGTTCTGTACAACAGCAACTGTGGAATTCAGGGCAGATACAATAACTAGGACAGCCAGAGAACTCAAGGTTAAACGTGAGGCTTGACTTCCCAAAAAACGGTTTGCCAACTGACTTCAGAGATGACAGTAAGTGGAATAAAGTTGCCACATCAAGCGTTACAAAGTGGCAACCAAGCATATTCTAATACAGCATTTGCAGGAAACACATCCATACACATTGGGAAGTCAGGAACGGATAAAAGGCAGTTTAAGCTTGAACGAGCGGGGAAAAAATAACTGCCAACTTTAATACAACTCACCAGGGAACATTGAGCCCCGCCTACGCTCCATAAAAACACAAATGCCTTCTAAAAATAAAAAGCAGGGGACAAAAAAATGTGTTGGAAGCCGGACTTCCTCGGACCAAACGGATTGTTGGCCCAAAACAAAACAAAAACATGCATGAGCGCCGATCGCCGGATGAATCCTCTCACTATATTGCTCAATAACAACATCCGTTACGGACTCCACACCCAACACGGGTTGTCCATCTTTTTAGTATGCCATGACGCTGTCGTGCCAGCGCCGAATACTAATTCTATTTCCCTTATGAATGGTGTGTCTACTCCATCTTTCCCCTTAATCAGGGCTTAATTGAAAGCTTATGCACGCATTGTTTTTCTTAGAGAGGGGGTCCGAAGGAGGTTGCAAGAAGACGCGAGATACCGGATATTATTTTGGTCACATCTCAATCTCGCTGCTTCGTCCTGTGACACGATATCGCGATGGCGATCATCATTTCAGCCTAACCGTGTGTCTAAAGCTAATAGTATTAATTAATTGTGTTTTCTTTCTTTTTTCACCCCTCTTAACACATGCACCAATTAGATCGGTGCCGTAAGGTGTTAATGAGATAATACAAAGAAAAGGATTGGTACCCTGACTCCACATAGTGCAAACTTCTCCAAAGAAGTGCATTCACCTCTACAGGTCTTCTTTATCTTCAGAAAAATGGATCACTGGTCATGATCTCAGTTCATGAACTGTATAGTTCTTTATCGGTCAACCAGTACTAATTATTCTACAGTACATCCCAAGTGTGACATCTGGCCCGCGGAACTGATCTTTAAAGAAGGGTTGCAATTTATGTTTGAGCTCAAAACATGGAAGTTAATTGTGGAATACAACGTCACAAACAGTAGGAGAAGCAATTGAGAGAGTGGGAGAAGTGTTTGGCAGGGTTCATGAGAATGTAAAGATATGAGTTAATCAAAAACATTTTGAGTTGCGATGGGCGCCATCTTTGATGCGAATATCTGTTGTGGTCTACTGACCAATCATCATCCAGCGTTAGTGAAATTTGCATATTATGTGTTAAACACAGTTCTTACGTGTAAGTAACACTAAGATGTGCAGTGTAAAACAAGCCAGGTGGATCGACTAGAGCAGGCTAGTCGAAACGTTGAGACCTTACAAGAAGTGCGACGAAATAACAAGTGCAAAAGTACGAATGATTCTTACATGGTGTTTCCGCAAACCGATTCACATACCAATTGCCACCATGCAAAGCCTCAAATCTTTCGTAAAATGAGCTGTCGTTACAATCAACAATGACCAGTTTTGTATCAAATGATGACGTCATGTGCAATGAGATCAAGTACCACTCCAAACATAGAAGAAACGTAGCCTGGGAAACGCCGTACTTGAATCATCTCCAAGATGCTGAGATGCTTCCGTAGTTTAGAGACAATTTCCAGTCTGCATTTATAAGTACTGCTCCACTCCTTCGAATTCCCTGGGTGATATTGATTCCCTTGAGGTCACGGAAGGGAGCTGGAATCAAGACGCTAAACAGGCCAGTGGCAAATATCATATTAAAACAGTGCCATTGATTAGGCCTACCTCACATTGATTCACTCACCCATGCATCAACGCATCAGACTCCTTCCACGGGATTTGACAATTACCTCCTTGATGACGGCGTGAGTATGATACGCAAGATTAATTAATCAGCAGCATAAATACCCCCCAAAATATCCAGAAATAATATAACATCCCTCTATCCTGGTTCTACTTTTTAGTGCCCGCTGGGGTTGTTGTCTTGGTTTTTGAAAAAAAAAGGCACTCGGAAGTCTTGGGAACAGGAGTCAGACTCTACGGGTCTGATCTCAACTCCCCGAGGGTTGAAGTAAATTGAGGACGCAGCTCTGTTGGGGATGACACCGATCCACCTCAGACAGTGCATCTTGGCCCTTGTCTTACTGTCCCTCGGATAAATTAAAGCATCATCGTAGATGAGGGCTTGGAACCATGCCAGCGCGGCGGCGCTACCTCCTGAAGTTGATCTGAGGGGATGGGTATAAGGATGGGTATGTGAAGTTCTTGAAAGACAAGACCACGGTTCCGGTCGGTCCCCAAACTGTGTACACAGACAATCTCATCGAAAACGATGTAGACGTCACGATAGTAATCAGCTCACTATGGAATTGTGTCAGAAATAAATCATCTCTTCAAAAATGTGAATATGTAGGTATGATAATCCACATTCTACAAATGACGAATGCTCTTTCCTTCAAAGCACACTTGGTCAATTCCAAAAATGCCTCCCAAAACACAAAACATCAAAATGCATGGCTTTTCAGATACGCTATAATGATTTAGATCTACAACCTCATGAATACCTGTTTCACACAGGCCAATTCTGATCTTGATCGTATCTGTCGACGCAACAACAGGTTAGCTGTGGAGCTTGTGCCAAGTGAGCATTCTCACAGGTTTGAAAAGGAAAACAGAGCTTCAGCTTCAATGAAAAATCACAGCCTAGATTTTCAGCATATGGATGTCAGAGCTGGAGCCTTAGCCTGAGCCTGAGCCTCCGTTTTGTAAACCCCCATAATTTTTTTCTCATATCCCTAAGTAAATCCTTGAACACAGATTGGAGAAACCCAGAAAAACAACTAGTTACCTCCATGTGCTTTGCTTGGAGACCAAGAGGAATGTCAATTTTTATCTTCCATCTGACTGAGCACCTCCTTATCTTAGACCTTCCACCTCAAGTGGTTCTGAACCTTGTTTAGTACATCAATTTTCATTATATTTTCATTTTCAACAACAACCTTGCTTTTTAATTTGCAATATTCATTCATTTTTTCACGGACTTCTGTCAATCGGCACCATCAATTACAGGAGGCAACAGGCAGTTGTTGTATATCATGTCTAACTGCCTGTTTAGGCTGGAATTGGACATCAAGGCAGTGAGACTTGGGGGGGAACCTTTTGAGTCAAACAGTGCCACAACAGCACACTGGTTGTTGCACAGAGATGGTAAAAATCACAACACACTGAGAGTTATGGAGCAACACTGCTTTACACTTAGACCGTGTCCAAAACGGGCTTTCAGAGCTACGGCTGGGTCTATTGTCTTGGTGTCTCCGCATATTTCCAATGGAGTGAAGACCTAGACCTAGCTCTAGACAACAGATTCAGTGTCCTCACCATGCAGTTTCAAATCTTATGCTAAGCTTCAACACTTTCAGAGCACAGAACAGGTTCCACTAAATAGCACATACTGGTTACCAGCCAACACTTCATGTCATGATATACTGTACTTGCCTGGTACTCACATGAGATAAGCATCATAATGGAGGGTTCTACCTACATCTTCTTTAAAGCCTCATGCCTTGAGTGGCTTTTAGCCTGGTTCAGGGCAAATTTACACACAAGGAAAGCGTGAACTTAAGCTTCTGAGCACCACTCAGAGCTTAGCAATGAGCCCAGGCTAATGTTACGGCACAAACCCTTCACATCCCTTCATCTATTACCTACATCACTACAGCTCAGTGTAAATAACTGTTTGAGTGAACAGTACATCCACACATCCATTATAACAGTGGCTTGTAACTATTGCATAACTATTCAAGTACTGTAAATGGGGCTTTTTTTTTAGCTGGCACATGAGGAAAGCTCTTCTACTAGCCATGTCACCCTGGGAAGATACCCTGGGAATCCACTCTCTCAACCCCCTCCCTAATCCATCTTCCATTATTCAAAGACACGGCATCTATTCTCAGGCTAATCATTTCAATTAGCATCTTATAATGAAGCAATTTTAAGGTCGCTCAAGTGGCAAGCATTTGCTTTCTATATGCTAGTTGAAGAGGTAGGTAAACTACCCAACGATCTTATGAACTGCAAAACTTTGGGGGGAACCCCGAACACAAACCATCCGACCTAAGGCTCTGCTCATTTGGACCTCATGTACGGCCTGCATGCGTTACATGAACATCATACTCTCAGCTCAGGTCCAAATTGGCATACTTTGCTCTCTAGCAGACTGTGAAAGTGCATTGTGTATGTACACGCAAATGCATCTTTGAGAAGCAAACACAGACGGCCTAGTTCTCAAACGAGGATGTGCACTGATCAATTCTAAACGCGTCATACTGGAATCCGTCATATTGTAATTCTTAGCTCTAGAAAGCTGTCCCACGACTCAATCTATGCATTGCTTTGACAGAAACAAGATCTTCTTTGTGACATATGGCAAGGCATCAGTGTATAATTTACATGCCTCCACCTGTAATACCTGATGTAGTGCTATACTGGATAACACATATCAATTTTATCAGTCAGCTGTTGCATTAGCTGTAATTTCTTGCCATGTTATCACCGGGCATGTCCCAACTAGACCAAATCACTGGCCGACTGCCGGCTCCATTGAGTTCATTATCTTGGCATATTGCCAAATCTTCCAATTTGGAGGACCAGTAAATTTGATCAGTGAAGAGATGAGTACAGCAGACTCTGTCAAATCTGACAAAATATTTGTCGGCCGACTTGCCACCCAACGAGTGGGATAAAATTCACCAAATGTCTAGTACATGATTGATGAATTAATGCTCAAAAGTTTGGTCAATTTCAGCCAAAATGCTTCCGGGGCTGAGGCCAAATTGACCAGGCTTGGGGCAAAGACTGACCAACTGTGTAGGAGCAGTCGGTAGTGTTGACCAACATTTGCTCTGGTCATTTTGGAGTGCATCGGATGAATATAAACCAAACACACACTTGTTTAGGAAGGCAACACAAGTAGGCCTTATACACACTGTATACAGCACAGACCAAACAATGTCGCCAATTGTCAGAAAAAGATTTCCCCTGTAACACCCGTAAATTAAACACAGTCGGGGTCACGAGACACAATTTATGTTGTCCTATTTATAACCCATTCTTTAAAACAACCTGTAATAGTGAAGAAAGAAAAAAACCCACACAAACTTGACCTTGCCTTGAGTTATAAAATCCTTCCAAAACGGCAGCTATGACTCAATCAATATAGAAATACAGTGTTTGTCCAGCCTAACTGATCGGGTAGGTAAATAGACCCCAAACACCTCTCAATTGTAAGGATCGGCCATTGTGTCGCACTGTGTTCATATTCTACACACCTCCACCATGCCCACTTGCCAAATGGGACGGATTAAATTCGCACCATTTCTTTCTCTATTTCTTCCCCCTCTGGTGCCTCCGCGAAATGGTTTTTTGCATCGATTCTCTTCCCGGTCTGGCTGCCGGGAGGGCTTAAAATGCCCCGCGGTCAAGCAAAAAAACAAAATTTGATTGATATTTTGTTGATAATGGTGTTTGGGTTATTCTGTAACGGAACGTAATTGACCGTGCAAAATATTTTCGGGGGGCTTACTTTTATGATGTCACAAGTACAAAACCAACACGGAATGCATTGTAATAGATGTGGAACTTATATGAAGAAAATAGTCAAATACATTGTAAATAATATATTTTTGTGTACTTGTAAGTAATATTTCATAAATGTTTGAAATAAAACAATAAATAGGTAATGTTTTTATTTATTTATCTATAATTTACTTATTTATTTATCACAAAATGTATTTAATGACTGGTTTGAAGCATCTCAATCCTAGCAGGATCTTTATCAAAGGCTTCCTTTTCAGCCTTTGAGAAAGATCATGCAGGATCGAAACGCGTCAGGCCCTCCTAACTCCAAGCATTTTTAAAAATTTCAGGTCATCATTTTGGCTGATGAGCAGTTTGCAGCAGTTATTACTTGTCTTAAAAAATGTATTTGATGGGGCCGGAAAATGAAGAAAGAAATAACACGGTTTGCCTAATAATCCATCTGAATTATTACCGTACTCAAATTCATCCAATGACAAAATGAATGGCCCTGTTTTCCCCTAATGACTGTGCATCATCATGATCATATATCAACTCCAAGGTCCTCTTTAGAGAAAAAAACCTGGCTTACCCATCAAGGACTGTAATTAAGAATCTGCCATCTGATCTGTTGAATGGCTGATTGATGCAATGCACAACCAGTGATTCCCATAAAAGAGATACAATGCTGTTTCTCAATGAAGTCATAATTATGTCGGTGTATCATTCAGGTTTCTAATAGATGCATTTATGCTGACCTTGGTTCTGCTGCTAGTGTCATACTATGCCACCTGCGAGCTCAATACATCCTAATATTTACTATACAAGTAGAGGGCACCTGCATTTAAATTGATTGATGGCGCATCTGTAAAAGTTGGATGTCACCAAATTAGTGCCACGATGCCAGGTGTCTTTAGCCTGTATAGGTCTACATTAAAGCTATGCCGAAAGGCAGCACTCACAGCATTTTCATGAACTGTCTATCCATGGGAGCTGGGTGTCTTACAGTGGACAGAGGAAAGAGTGTCTACATCAAAATCCCACATTACAAGAACTGTTGTGAATATTTCTGCCTCTCATGCTATGTAGAGCCAATGGGAGACTTTTGGAGAGTCGGTCTTGAGTCAACAGCTCACGCGCACACGCAATACAACGCGCGCATGCTCACAATTGCGCAAGCATGGTTTGCGTGTGCGCTGTTGACTCAAGACAGACTCTTCTCAAGTCTCCTATTGCATCTTCAGAGTATACTGTACACAAGGATTTATCTAGGATTTGTGCAAGGAGTACCAGGTGGAAACAAGTCTTAAACTGCTTTTTAAACACAACTGAAATGAACTTAACAAACTTCCTAAGCAAGTTAAGGTCAAATAAGGTTGGTTTGAGGTGACACCATGCAATCTCTTCTGTGAGAGTGTCAGTGGCTCTGAGAAAAACAGGTGGTATTATCTTGACTTTTCAAACAGTGTGCTCTCAACAGGGTGCTCTAACTGCACAAGTACAGGTCATGAATATTCAAAAAATTAATCACTGAAACGTGAACAAAGACAAATTGACTGGAGCGGAATTCGAACCGGCGACCTCCTGAATACCGTACAGGCACCCTACCAACTGAGCCATCCAGCCCTATGTTGGTGGTGACCCCAATAGTCAATTATCTTTGTTCGTTTGGCAGTCAGACGCCATGAAACCACGCACACACCGCCATACCCCAGGGATCACATCATTGATACACTTAATTAATCATAAAAAAAAAAATGCAACTTATGAAACATTTTCTTTGCACTAGGAGATGAAACATTCACACAAAAAGAGGAGGGAGGGGTTCGTACGTACGCGTCCCTTTGCTACACCCCCAGCCCACCCTGATCAACCCCTGACAAACAAGTCTATCTATGGTTAGTTCATTACTTACGAAAATATCCCTACATTTATGAGATACTGCCTTTAAGCTGGTTCCCACTCCTCCATTCCAAGGTCTTTTTGGAATGAGGGGAACCGGTTATGGTATTGGTAGGTAGTATGGCAAAACCATATCAGATCCCAATCAATGGGACACCCTAAGGTCAACATCAATGGGTCTGGAGACTTTGTGAAACCACTGGATTGCAGGCTAGGCATTACATTTACAGATCCAAAATAGACAGGGGATTTAAAGGGAAGAGGAGTTCCTGACAACAGACATCCACAAGTAAACTGATTGAGGCTGGTAGAGGAACTTAAAGGGATTCAGAACATCCATTGTTAAAAAAAACCCTCTTGATTCACGTTAAATTTTGAATTGAAGGAAAAAATCACAGTAAGGGGATTCTTTTAAAAAAAATAACATTTCAAGAAAATTCTGCATATCTTCAGAAATTACTCTTAAAATCAATCGACTGAATCTTATGTGATACCACATTGATTCAACATCCTTTTTATTATTATAGCATTGAAAAATCTGTGGCATTGTGAAGAAAATTTTTTGTTTCTTTTAATTTTGCAATGAAAAGCTATGTAAACCAACCGACCTACTAAATTTCCGGAAGCAATTATGTAAATTAAAAAAAAAAAAACAGACCTACTGGGAACGGGTAGGTGAATGCATACAAGCTTTTGTAATGGAGGAAAGCATGTTAGGATGTTTTGTTATCAAGTGTCAGATTTTTAATCTGCAAGTGTCAATTTCACCAAACTTATGATGCATTGCAGCCCTACATAGGACATGTTACTCAAGTTACGATGGATCGTAGGCCTTCGTGAAATCAACCCCTGGTCTTGAAATTGATGTAAGGTGGTGATTTTCTTTCACAAAAGGTATCTTGTAGACTTTGTAAGAGTGTCTGTGGTCTTATGGGAACAGTTTTACGCAAGCTCATCAGCTCAATGGATCGCTCCCTCCTCCCTTTCCCCTCAATGGTCTCGCGTCCAGGGAATCCGAGTCGGAGAGTAAAGTGGAGTGGTTTCTGAGGGTCATGTGTGCCACAAAAGTGTGGGCCTTAAAATAATTTTGGCCAAGCTTTGGATTCGATACTCCGGGCTTGCTTGCCTTAGCCAGTTCAAATTGAAAGCTAGAAATTTGAGACTCTCCATCAGTGTTTAGGCTTAGAATGCCAGCTTTCACTACCGTGGGAATCATATTTTTTTCCATCCCCCACCCCCACTATTTATTTATTTTTGAACAGTTTCTCCCCTCTGGTAGAAGTGAAGGAATGCAGAGGAAGTAGTGGAGGAATATACAGGGGGTGGATCATATTGGTTAGAGAGGGTAGGCCCACATCATGGGAGATTAGACATGTTTTCGCCAGAGACATGCAGTGTGAATTTGACAATGCAGCTAAGAACTCTGCTTTGTCTGGCAAGTGAAATATATGTGCCTCACCCCTCAACCCTAACCCACCTCCATACCACAATTCACCACACATTTTCTTCCTTTTGCCTTGGTAAGTGTGGCATGTCCTGAATACCACAATACACCAATAGTAATACACAATACACTAAAGTATGGCTATACGTGTGTGGTAATGTGTGGTTTATGATCCAGTCCCTCTGTGGAGACTGTGTGGTAAGCATCTATCGTCTTGTGGTGCAGAGGGTTAGGGTTAAACTAAAAGCACCCAAGGTGACAACTACATGTCTCAAACTGCGGCAGAAGGCTTATAATTTTCGTCCTAATGAGAAATATTGAGAGTGATTGAAATAATTCATCTAGACCGCGTACACCTTTGATTAAGATCTTGCAAATTTCACCTGTGGGACTGTATGTTGATTTACACAGTCTGCAACTCAGCTTTTTACTCCATGCGGTTAGATGCCAATGATTAGGGTCTGCTTGCATGCAGACAAGAAGCCACATAGTGGCGATATGAAGAAAGTGAATACCCAATAAAACCTTGTCGGGAAAATCCTTGGCCAAGACCTAGTCTTGTCTCAACAATCCTGCACATTTCATGTTCCTGCCAATATTGAGGTGTGCTGGGCTTTTAGCAAAATTGCAATTTTTTTCAAACGGGTCATACTCAGTCAAAGAGAATAAAAAAAATGAACAAATGCAATATTGTAACCACTTGAAATATCATAACCATGCCCTGGAAATGTGCTCGATGACAGCACATAGGTCTGGCCTTCTTCCTTTCGACTCCAGCGACAATTCTGATGATTTCAGTGAGTGAAATTAAAGGGACAACAGTAACACAACATTATTACGACTGTGAAAAATAGCCCAAAAGTACTGTTACCAGATTTGGTTAAATCTGGCCTTGCCCTTCACTGACATATACGTGTATCATAGGCCTACTGAATGCTCTTTGCTTGTTTGTGATTTGAGTGCACATGAAAATCTAATCATGCGCAAGCTCAGGTGGAATTTGAACACACAATCTCTCTGGCTTATCAACGCAGATGTCATACCGCTAGACCACCAAGCTAGCTGGGATCTGTAGGTTCTTCTGAATCCAACATAGCAATGGCAATGAAATCAACCGCAAAATCGTAATAATACAATTCCCACATTGAGCACAACATCTCCTCTTAAAATAGGTTCTCTTGAAATGCCACATGTACTCAAATTGTACATATCTGGAGATTTGTAAATAAATTCCATATGAATGTGCAAGATAAGCTTTTCTGCTACGATTCAATTTATGGATTGAGCTAAAATTTGTCCAGGTTTTCATGAATGTATGTTGAATCTGACAAGCATGAATACTTGTCCTTTGACCTTCATAAATCACGTGTATCTAGCTGACATCTAGAAGATGTTGCCTCTAAATAGCAGATTGAGCTCTTATAACTAGCTTGTCCTGTCATCCCATGATGGCCACCACATACATACTCCTCAATTTTAAAACACTTAACAACAGATTTACATCATACCCACAGATCCACATCATACCCAACACAATGAAGTAACACCAGGCGTCCCTTTAAAAATCCCAAACAAACTTGGCTGTTAGCCATTCTGGGAAGGTATGCATCTTTTAATTGCTTCCTACACCACACAAGTATCACAAACATCACTGGCAGCGGGCACAACCTTGATACATGTCAAGAGAGCCCCAAAAGAAGCTGCAGTCTGATCTACTACTAGACTGTAGGCATGACTGTAGGTTAGGAGTCAAGCCTCTGGGGGGTTTCCACTCAAGAAACCTCCGGCCTGTGGCAGCTTGATGGTAGTGATGAGATATTGGAGCTGGGTTGGTTCTTTGCCCTCCTGATGCACCAGTGCAGCAAGCTCCAGGGAAGGTCAACCAGAGTGTTTTGACAGTTTTTTGCCTTCCATCTCCCCTTTACTTCATCCAGTGGAAATATCTAGCATGCTAGAGGGGGTTATCGGGTTTAGAATACCGTAGGTTTTTACAAGATCCATGATCTCAACATACCATCAGGCTTGCATCTTGCTTGTTTTACTGAGACCATGCACTAAGTGGCCCGAACAGCTAGGGAAAATATGACAAGTCTGGACTTCACAGCTGCACAACAAGATATATCTCACTCCAATGAACTTTGTTTCACTTTTAGTACTAGAGAAGCAGCCTTCGGAATTGAAGAAAATCCCATCACTGCTAGGAAAGATCAAGTCCTCAGCAGATATGAATGAGGCCTACTAAAATTGGGTCATTCCGACTAATATGTCATAATAAGTTATAATACATTTAGGGTAGTATTGCACAGGTAAAATTGGGGAAAAAACACATGAGTTTAGTCTCACTCTCAGTCTGAAAGCTTCTCTTATAAAAAAAACCCAGATTTCACACCAGAACCAATAATTTATGAGAATTATTTCCCATCTGCAATACTGCAATATTCAAGTCACTCCAGTTGAAAACCTCACAAATTGGGCTGGGTGATTTTTGGTTCTATTCCAAAATTACAAACAACATGATCTAGTACAAAATGACTTATCAGAACCAAAATCATTGTTCAAATCATTCTTGAAAAATTGACATGACTGAAAACAGATTTTGATGAAATTTCCACAGGTTAATAGTTAAGTGATGTACGGATTCTAAAAACTTAAAGGCTGGAATGATGAATGCTCCCTTCCAAAAATGAAATTAGAAAACAACATGACAAATCTCATACAACATCAAACTTCTATTCAAACAAACCACCTAGACGTGTTTTATAAATACTGTAAGGTTTTCACTCTGTAAAGTTGATAATTTTTTCAAATACACAAAAGTCGCCACTCCCTGGGTACAAAAACCGGTTACAAACATCGCAAATGTTTCATCTTAATGCTTGGGCCATGTTGATTTATCGGGGAAATTTGACCTATTGGCCAAGAAGCAAGTTGGTCAAGGATATGTTAACATGGAGGAAAGGTTATTCCTGCCAGTGTCGATCAATACAGCAATGGACAGAGGTGGCCAGAGGCCAATTTCATAGAGCTGCTTAAGCACAAAAATTGCTTATGCATGAAAAGTTTTCCTTGATCAAACAGGACTACCAACCAAATTTTCATGCGATGTTTACTGCTTTTGACTTGTATTCGGCCATTGTTTGCCGAGCGTAAGATTCACAATGAGTTTTGGCTGGCATACTGATTTTCTTTACCAAGGTTTTTGCTGCTTAAGCAAATTTTGGTGCTTAAGCAGCTCTATGAAATTGGCCCCGGTATGTCTGACAGAGAAACCAGTTGTTAGGGCTGCCGTCCAAATAATCGCACATGGAAAACTGTTAGCTTTTTTCATTTATAAACAAGACTAAGTCTGCACCTCCCAAAGATCCGATATTTATATTATGACACCACTCAAATTGTCTTACAGTTGATTCCGGAGGGCACCTCCAAGTTTATACGCTATCATACATCAACTTGAAATGTTTGTGTAAAGAAGACAGGAAAAAGAAGGATTTATGGCAACAGCGAATGAGCCTTGTAACAGCAGACCTTGTGTGGGTGTATTTGGTGGGATGGGAAGGGGTTGGTGGTATGTGTATGGTGGGATAAATGCCCCCTGGGCCCCCAGGCCTCTGCAAACTTCCCCCTGTCCGTCTACGACCGACCGATGGTAGCTCTATGGTATGACCCACATACCAAAGCTGGAGAATGCTGAATGGCAAAAAGCACAAGGGTCGTTTTCATCAAACTCATCATTACTAATAATATCAACAATAGGACTTATGATGCATTGCAGCCCTACATAGAAGTCATATGGATAGGATGGGTTATCCTTTGAGGGCTTCGTGAATTCAACCCAAGGACTTAAAAGCAACTTAATGCAGTCATATACTGACAACCAAGAACCAACTGATAATCAACAAGGACATCACCAATCACAACAGCAACAGCAGCAACAACATCAGAGGCAACGAATAGGGACAACAAGAAAGGTGAAAGCTACCTCTAGAATGAGAAGGCTCCTAAGTAAACATGAATGCCAAACTAACCCAAGGTTTCACATTCATCAGGCCAAAAAAAGAAGGAAACGTCTTTCATTCAAACAGTCCAAGGGTCATTTTCACCAAACTCTTCGTAACTTACTATCATTCAATCGCCGGACTTTTGATGCATTGCAGCCCTACATAGGATAGGCCCCCTATGATGGGTTATCCTTCGTAACTTGAGTTACAATCGACCCCTGGACATGGTGTATGGCCAAACCTAACCATCCACTGTAGTAAATTATTTCTCCACACTCAAGCAAACAAAGTTAACATTTCACTGCTTCCAATCCTTGAAGCAAACTCCCCTTTCAAACTTCAACCATTGTGGAAACTTTTGTGAGCGAATACTGAAGGAAAAGTGGCAATGCATGACTCCACTCCTTGACCAAATTTCAAACTATGCCAGTGCAAGAATTTGGAAAATAAGATTGAAACTTATCCCCCAGAACAGCAAAAAATCAAGAGACTCACCTCACAGAAGGATCTTGAACAGGCCACAGCAAGGACGTCAACGGAAAACTGAGGATGAGCTGTTAACCCAATCTCCAACAAAAAAATCCTACACAGGAGAAAGGAACACACAAGGCAAAAAGCACAATGAGAATCAGGGTTGAAAGAGTTGACACAATGCTACAAATGGGCCCAGAGAATCCCGCATGACATGTCCGATTCACACAATCACACTACACTGACAGAATGAGGCAGGTTGATGCAGGCCTACACTACACACATACCTTTATACACAGTTGTCACTGATGTGCATTACAGTATAGTATAATATTTGTACACAGGTAATGGTAGTATCACCATTGGCCCATACACAATGCAACATACCAACATCTACAATCTGTACTTAGTAATTCAAGCCTGTATTGTCATTGGCTGAAGGGGGAAAGGGGGGGGGGTCATTGAGGATCCAAGATTCCCTTGACACCAAGGGCAGCTACAAAAAAAGGTTTCGTTTCTTGAGTTAAAAAAAAAAGAGAGAAGAGTAGACAAAGATTTTGTTAAATTTTATTTTGAGGAGTTTTTCCATTTAAGGTTTTCCAGGGTTAAGTGGAACGAATGGTGAACTGTATTTCTTCTTCTTATATTTTTTCTCCCAGTGCAATAACCGTCAACTCAAACTAGTTATTGAGTATAAATTCTGCACTAATTATGATGTACAGAATTCAAAGCATGAGAGCTTGTTTCGTTTATCCTAAAATAAAGTGCTAAATTCCCAAGAAATCTAAGATATGAAGTTGGACCCAGACCATTTTAACCACCATCTGCATTTATCATGACAAACAAATACGAATTTATAAAGGCCTTTTCACACAATGCTAAAAACAAATTCTCAACCATTGAGAAATTCTCTTATGGTTGTGAAATCTTACAGAAGTGTTATTGTGTGAAAGGACACCAATGCTTGAGAGTGACCAACATCCCTGGTGAATCCTTGAGAGATTTTGACCGAGGTACAGACCAATGAGAGAATTTCTAAAATGATTGAGAGTTTTTAGCGTTTTGTAAAAAGGCCAAAAGGATACAAGTTATAAGCCAAGCTCAGAGTTTTGTAATCCAGGGAAGGGATGATAGATAACATGACAATTGACAAGGGTGTCGGGAGGAATGTCAATCAGGAAAGTACAACCATGGTACAAAGTATCATTTGCACTTCTTGATTTTTTGTTCTCAATAAGTATGTTGGGATGCGGTCCAAGCTACAAACCTGCCAAGCTTGAACTTTTAATAAATGAAGGAAGGAAAAGATGTATAACATGACAAGGATGTCAGAAGGAATGTCAATCAGGAAAGTACAAGCATCAACTTACATTTGAACAAGATGTATTTATAGCCTTTAAGTTCAGTAATGTAAAAAACATATTCAGTAACCGATGCAATAGACTTGTGGCCAAGTCGTTGTAAAACGCGGTGATCATCTCTGCTTTCATCCTGCAAAACTACTTTCTCACAAGATTCCTGGCTATGGCGAGATTTCAGCTCTCGGGACCCCGTACTCAAAAACAACGATCACCGCGACTTACAACGACTTGGCCACAATTCTACAGATGCAACTGATAAAGATAATTAGGATTTGAGTCCTAATTGGGGTGGGGATCTATGTATCCAACGACTCATTCATGTTTTCTAGCCCCTAGGTCAAACTAAATTCTGCATGAATTTTCCTCAAACTCAACTCTACCAGCTAGTAAAGACTTGGGTCAATGAATATCCCATGACCTTCAAGAAGCAGCATGACAAGTGCGTGCTGTAAATGTTTTTGTTGATGCTACATGTTGTTGCTACTGGGAGGTATGGTATGTGCATGCATGCATGCATGCATGTACCAAGGGCAGCAATTTAGTCTGTCACCGGTTCCCTTAAACGACATTCATCATCCTATGATCAACCCACACGCACTGGGTCCCCTCACGGTGTCAGGGAACCAGGACCACATACACACACACAGTAGCTCCCCAGGCCCACCTGTTGTTCATGTTTCAACTTGAGTGTTTGTTTTCATGTATCTTCCAGGATCCCCAAGCTAGGGCAACAGTTTTGAACTTGAAGAAAGACCATAAACCACAGGGGGAAGTAAATAATTATGAGAAATCGACAACATTCTTTCCTTCATATTGTTTCTCAGTCTTTCTTCTCTTCCTACCCCCTCCTACTTAAAGTACACCGGTTCAACTTCAAGTTCAACCCTAGGCATCATAAACAGGCATCAAGTTGCAGCAGAACCCCACTGGAAAGTCAGTTTGTCCCCCGCCTCTAAGAAGACCAGTAGGTTGTGGCATGAGATTAGGATGTCAAGGGTTGGGATTCCAGCCAATTACGTGATATGTACCGCCTTGATCATTCCTGACCTACTTCTACTCGCGGATCCTAAATCAACGGATCTGGCCACGTTGCAGGAGAAAAGTACAGTGTAACTCTTTTCCTTCTTTAACATCCCAGATGCTGTGTACAGTGTGTGATGCTCTCCTAACCCCTTGGAAATGAAATCTTGCCAAATAGGTGGGCATGAGTAAATCTACGAATTGAAATGTCTCTGTTGGAATGAGCTGGATGCAGGTTGTCCCATGGAGGAAGGAATGGTTGTCAACAGTGCTCATTCTTCAGTCTGTCTGCTGCAAACCTAAGGCAATCCAGGATGAGGGGTATAAAGTCAAGATTGCCCTGACGCTAGTGACAAGAGATCGTGACATTTCCCTTCCCACAGACCAGTGCACGAACACCTTCTTATTACTAAAACCAACACAACCCCCATCAAAATAAAGGCCCCTTGGAAAAGATGATTGACTGTAAAAGAAAACTTGTGGTTCGCCACAGCTAGCTGAATGGGTCTCAACCACAGAACCACAGAAAATCCTCCCTGACAGTGCCATGCACTCCAGCACAGCACATAATATCTAGAAATTTGCACTGGTATGTAGGAGGTGGGATATAGCCCAAAGCTTCATGTTTCTCCAGCTGTTTCCTCGGCGAGAAACTGCCAGGGAGATAGGGAGGAGAAGGAAGTAAGCTCTGTGCTTCAGTCAAAGCATCAGAGTCAACAAGTTATGTCCGATGGAGCCAATGAAGGGTGTGTACATTTAGAAGATGCTCAATCAAACATCACTAATGCAAGACAAACTGATTGGGAAAGTATAAGGGTCTACTCTCAAAAACACTTACAACATAGGTTGTCATTTTTTTTATCTTTAGACACAGATGTCTGGGATCATTTACAGTAACTAGGACAGGAAATTATTCTTGTAAAATGTCCTACTTTTTCTTCCTCTGAGGGTAGCAAATGAATTTTATTAAGTGAATAAGCATATGAATATATTGAGTATAATTTGTAACCAACTTCTTTCATTAAGTTGCAAACAGGTAAAATGACTTCAGCCTTCGATAAAGATCCTGCTAGGATTGAAACGTGTCAGGCCCTCCTAACTCCAAGCATTTTATACATTTCAGGTCATTATTTTGGCCGATGAGCACTTTCCAGCAGTTTATTACTTGTACTGAGGTAAAACGACATTGTCTTGTCCCCGGAATCATCTATGTGCTTAATCAGTTAATGATGCATCGGTTTGCCAGACTGATGACACTGGTCTGACAACGGACAAGCCATCATGATCAAAGAGGAACCGTACAAATATGTATGACACCATCAGATGTGTTATGTCATCAATAAATCAGGATACTGCAAGAGGGGATGCTCTGAATAGATTATGACTAGTATGAGCATGGAGCTAGGAAGAGCTCCATGGTATGAGAGAGGCCAGGCAGGCCAAGTACATCATGTACCAGGTGTCACTCATCATCAGTGAAACACCATCTCCAAAATCTCACAGGTACACTGAACTTTTCCCTTGCTGGAGAGAGAGATAGTTCAGCTGCTTGTGACTAGCGAACATCTGCATGTTCTCAACCCAATACTAGCAGTCTCTTCTTGATAAGAACCATCCATGACCGAAAGGCTTAGGCTCCATTTCATTCCATTAGAGGCTGGTAGGCATTTGCTTTAGTTTCCAAGAACATGCACATCAGAAACAAAACACACAGCAGAGCTTCAACTGATTTGTCAATCAGTAACCCGTATTAGCAGCTTTTTTAAGATGATGATGACAATGCTGGAGCCAGAGCCAAAGTTTTGAAGGGTCAAAGGAAAAGACAAAAATGACGAATGACAGTGATGCTTAGGACACCTTCATGCTAAGCAAATATCAGCCCGTACCGACTACCGGCTACGAACAATAGGCATGCACGGAAACTCGGTTGGTAACCCGTAAGCAGAACTGTCCTGCTAAGCAGATTTGTTTAAACTGATACCTGGCGGTGGATGCTCCCCAATGGTGACAGTGGATGATTGCTTGCACATGTGGAGTCTCTGGAATTGACCTTGTGAGTCTGAGGAAATGGCAAACATTAAATGAGTCTATCCCTGTAAATCATCTCCATGTGGACTGGAATACAGAGGATATGGATGGCTAACTGTCATCCTAAACTGTCTCCAGGAGCCATACTCCCATCATGTCCTTCACATTATAACCAGGGGCCAATTTCATAGAGCTGCTTAAGCACCAAAATGTGCTTAGCACCAAAAATCTTGCTAAATAAAATCATTACGCCAGCCACAACTCCTTGTGAATTATATGCTCAGCAAACAATGGCCGTATACAAGTCAAAACAGTAAACATGACATGAAAATTTGGTTGGTTACGGTTTGATCAAGGAAGGCTTTCCATGCTTAAGCAAATTTTGCTCTATGAAATTGGACCCAGAGCAGCAAGCAAAGACCAAGAGATCCATAATCTTTATTCTGCTTGGCCATCAAGACCCACTGGTCAGCCAGGCCGTCACCACCATGCACCCTGATGGATAAGGGTCAACATCCATCTGGTGCTTGACCCAGTTGAAACAAAACCTGCCGGAGTCAGATGGTATTGTGATACAACAAATGACCTCCTGAAGGCTGTAGCATGCCACAGTTTACTCATGGTTTACCTTCCTTGTAACAAGAGCCAAGGCCTGAACTACTCAGGCATTATAAATCAAGCATTAGAGGGTCTTACTGTGATTGCAACAGGCCCAGCTCCTATTTTGCATGATTCTTCCCACAGAATCTCCTAGCAAGTGGCATGCTGGTCAAGGTTGGTTCAGATCTGATTTCAAGATCCTGGGGTCTAATTTCACCAAACTCATCATAACCTAACTATCAATCGTAGGACTTATGATTCGTTGCAGCCCTATGTAGGATTAGGAGGGCCCTGGGTATGATGGGTTATCTTTTGTAACTAGTTACTTCGGGTTTCATGAAGTTGACCCCTGATCAAATGTTCAACATGTCTGAAAACATTTCCTACCCAGACTCCCACACTGTGTGTCATTCCCACCGGAAGTTGGAAGCCTGTCCTGGGCTGTCTTTTGTTATTCTGAACCAGATTCTGCTGATGAGCAAACAGCCAAGCCGAGCCGATCTACCCAGAGAATCTCAACGCACACTTGACTCACCCAGTTCCAGGCTCTGCCTGATTATTTTCTTTGCCCTATTCCAGTCACCCACTATAGCCCAGCTAAAATCCATTCAGATGAGAGTCAATAAATTCCATTTTCTCCACCTGTCCAGAAAACTCAAAGTCAAAGGCCAGCTTTTTCATCAGTCTTTACTATAGGCATACTACCTGTTAGCTGGTAGGCTTCTTACACCACCGGCCAGTATAATGACGAACAAAATTCAACATACAAGCCCTACATTAAACTTAAGCTGGGATCTGGACTGTACATTATCAAAGTAAGGGGTTATTCATTCTTTTGTACTGAATTCAAATGTGATGCAAATAATATGGAGGCCATGAATTTCATGAAAAAGCACTGTACAGTAGGTCTAGTAACTGAAGCATTTTACTAGCCCTGAACTTTTTTTCACCAGACCTGTGGCATTCATGTCGGCTACATAGGAAAACCATAATTGTTTGCAATATTGTGTCAAAAATCATCACTGGCCATTTTAATGACCGTCAATTAAATCACTAGACTTGGTCCATGGTCTAGTGGAAATTTCGAGCCCTGATATGACACCTTAATCAGGCAGATAACAATACTCAATAGGCAAAAGTTGATCGGTGCTGGTTTGTTAGCAAGCATGCTCTCATGATGTTATCTTTCACTTCAGTTTGCAAGTCCCACAAACTCCGAACCAGCCCTAAGAATTAGCCTACTGCTTCTAAAATGTTCAAGCCCAGTTCAAACATGGTAGGCCTGCATGCTACAGGTATGATACAGGTATTGCACAGGCCACAAAAATGCAGAGTCATTATGACAATACGCCTTTTTCACGGCGCTTCCATTTTTGTCGCCTTCCTTGTATACCCGTCGGAAAAGATAACACAAATTCCCAAAAGAAAACGGGTACCAGACTATTTCGAATCCAAGCCTCGATTTCATTACACTGCTTCGAATGGGGATGGATGCACCGTGAAAAAGGTCAATGGTCTTCCAAGGAAGGATATAACCAGATCGGTTTAGGTCCAGTCCCTGACCCATGTGGAATTCTTGGGCGTACATATCTGTCTGCTCTTCCTGACTGGAGCTATTACCAAACAAGAAAGAATTGCACAACATCCCTGGCATACTCTAGGAAGTGAGGTAAGCTCCATGGCATGGCTGCAGCTGTTTGACTAAAGGATCATCGCTGGTACATGTACAGTATGTACCATGGTATGTATGTACCATGGTAACAGTTACCTAGCAACAACAACCCCAAAATACGGGTGAAAAGTCACACAGACTCCCAAAAGTCTTAATTACCATGGAAATCAGATGGAAAGTAGTTTCATTGTGGAACTTCCCGTTGCTATGGTATTTACCTTTGTTAAGTGAAACCTTAATGCCTTTTCACATGATGCTGAAAAATCTCGCAAGGCTGGCTACTTTTCCTCATGCTTGAGAAATCTTACAAAAGTGTTATCACGTGAAAGGATACCAATGCTTGAGAGTGACCGACATTCCTGATGAATCCTTGATAAATTTTTCAAGCATAAGAAAAATTCCCAAGCCTTCTTTTTTGCATCATGTGAAAAGGCCTTAAAGGTAGTATCATACTTTGGGAGCATACTGAAACAGAAATCTTCACAGATTTACCTACAACTTACATGGTATAAAGATAATAGGGGTAGAAACATACCGTTACAATTTTTTCTACCTGAAATGGTGTATTTATCCAGAAAAGAGTAAAACCAGTGACCAAAATGATTTTTGATCTTTTAAAGATGAAAAAAAAAACTTAAGATATACTGTGGACGTTTTTCACTGAGAAAAAAATCACAAAATATTTCTATTGAATAGATGGATGATCTTATGACACAGAGTGACTATTCCTCTGTGGAAGGAATATTTTCAAGTGTTCAAAATGAAACATTTCATGTTTCAACGCTGGAAAATATTCCTACCATTGCACTCACAAACATTCATCATTTGTATACCATTTGTCTGTGTGTTCACCCTTAGGAAAGTACAAAGTCACTCACATACATCATCAGACAGTACTGGGTTCTGGGCGTGTGTTTATTTTCCCAATATCTGGCATAAATGTTGTTATTACTAACCTCGTTATGCAGTGAATCTCGAAGGTAAGGAGATCTAGTTATGCTTGTTTTCATATTTTTAGGATTTGTGATTTTTGCAGCTGGTCTGAAAAAACACAACCGGTTTAGTGTTTCCGCTGATCCGTGGGTGGCTGCAGTGAATTATAAGATCTTTCCGATTTGAATTAGGTCTATGACATCAGACAAAAAAAAGTCTGCTAAGTACAGAAAAAGGTACGCCCTAGCAAATATGGGTCACCAATCAAATATCCATATTTTATATTAGATGTGGCTGGTACTCGGCCGATTTTTGCTTAGCCCAGAAGAAATGGCTTAGCAGTTTTGCCATGCTAAGCGATCCCAAGGAAGAGAGGCCGGAAATGACTTGGTTTCAACTTTTCAATGTTCACTTTCAAAAGAAGGCCAATGAATTGTAACAGGTTCACATTTTTGACAGAATTACTGCACAAATCCCCTACATAAGGATTGTGCTTCAATATGGAACAAGTACACTGTTTACTTTGACAATATTTTGACTTGTGTCGGCCTTTGTGTGTGTATGTGTGTGGCGGAACAAGCTTTATTCTTTTGTATTTCAGAATTTTCAATTCCGATAAATTGGGTTGCTGTAATGCAAACAGAAACCGCACCAAGCTTAATAACATTAGCTGTTTCCTCTGCATACATCATGTATCTTTGTTTGCACGTGCAATTAGGCAATTTCTCCAAAGCAAACACAACACAAATGCACTGGTGTGAGCACAAATTATTAGGCAAATTAAGGGATGTCACAAGAAGAAAGTGCAAGGTGTCAATCCCAATCAAAGCCCAATTAGATACAAATTGACGATAGTTTCCTTGATTGGCAACAAGCCCAGCTCGTTGTGGCTTGTTTTATTGAGACCCATCCAAGATCCGTGCTATGGTTCAACTAAATGACCACACTAGATAGTGCATGTTGGATGAACAAGCCAGCAGTTTGGACTCAAGTTCAGATTCTTGAGGTACAAATAGTACTAAGGTCTCTGAGAGCATCTTGCTTTGTGTATGGATGGACCAGGGCCAGCCAACACCAGAGCCTCCATCTGGATTCTTGCCAACCCTTAAGCCTCATTCCCTGGCCAGCTTTTAAAGCAATCAGGGGAATGTCTCACCGCCAACAGGTGGCTAGAAGGGGTCAGTTGGCAGGTGCTACGATCTTATGGGAGTCTTTATTGGGCACAGTGCACTACCTCTTGAGGGAGCTTCACTATTAAACCAAAGAATGGGAGGAAACACTACAATGGGTTATGAAGGTAAAGCCCTTGCCACAAGAAACCTCCCAAATTCTTTCTCTTAAACCTGTACTTTTAGTCATTACTTAATAGACTTGAGGTCTATACACCGATCTGACGGCGCAAAAATTGAGGTAAAAAATACCGGCCACTACTGGTGTGTCCCCGCCCGTATTTTGTCCGACAACAAATAAATTTACGTCCGCCGCACTCTATATTGCAGGGTGTACGTCCCCTAATCATGGGATGTACACCCTGCAATTATAGAGTGCGGCAGACGTAAATTCTTTTGTTGCTGGACAAAATACGGGTGGGGACACACCAGTAAAGACGGGTGTTTTTTTTTATCTCCATGTTCGCGCCGTCATATCAGTGTATATGACCCAGGCAGGCACTATATTAACTAGTTGCAAAGGGCCTTGCTGGTTCAAAGCAAGTACCTGCAATGCCCACAGTGTGGGTGGCTTTGAGGAAGACTCCTAGCCAACAGCCAAGGCAATTAGGGTTAACATTGGGGTCGATTGCTTCGCATAAATCACCAATGTCAGACCGTTTAACGTTCTATCATTTATCATCCAACCCTTCAAAATGCTAAATGTATACAGTGTCTGATCCTAACATAGTTTGTTTAACTTTTGAACAACCAGAAAAAATGTGCGAAATGTTCACGAAGCACCAAAAGAAAGAGAAGAAAAAGGTACAGATTGAGTGATGATAAGGTGTGGTTATGAGGGCAGTTACCGGGTAACTTGCAATGAACCTCTTCAACCCAGAGAGCCACGTCACATGCAACCCAATTAAGCATCGCCCGAACCTGACAGAAACTAACAAACACAGGCATCTCATTCTTAGTCCAAATGCAACCATCACCATGAGAAGAGTCTTTAGAACCGGCTTTCCGACGGCAGAGTTGATCGACAGTGAATGCATGGCATTACTGGGATAATGCCATGCCTTAAGTGCACATCGCAAGTCATACACCGTACTTTGACCAACGATTTAGAACCAAAGTTAGAATGCCAAGCCTGGAAATGACATTGCTCTAGTAAATAGCTGCCAGATAGGGCTGCGAGAGATTCATCCAAAGCAACAACATTCTTCTTGCGCGCGAGTTCAACATTTTCAAGGGAAAATAATTAGGAGACTTCTTTAACTTTGGAACTCAGACAAGAAATTTGGGTTTTCACATTTCTCTCGCTTCCAAGGGTTGATTTTACAAAGCCCTACAATCAACCGTAACTCAAGTTACGAAGGATAACCCATCGTATCCTACATAGGGCTGCAATGCTTCATAAGTCCTAAAATTGATAGTAAGTTACAAAAAATGTATGATGAGTTTGGTGAAATCGACCTCAGGAAGCATTTTCATCCAAATCTGAAATTGGAAAGTTTAAAGGGACACCAAAGGGTATGAAGTCATCTCTTTGTACATCATTCAGTCCCTAATGGAATACTAAAGATACTACAGAGAAGTTTGTTATTAAGCATGGTACCCATGTGGTTTTCTATCCACTGGGACAAGCAGATGTTTCTATAATGTCAGTGCTTTACTCTGAACTTCTTCATTTCACAAATGCCAAGACATCCCTGCCAACCATGCACAGAGGTACATATATACGAATCATTGAAACATTCACTGGGCGCTTTTCGAAACGGAGGCTCCGGCTCCGGCCCGGGTTCAGACTCCGGTTTAATTCTGTCATCTATATGCTGAAAATCTATGTTGTGGCTTTTCATTGAAGCTGAAGCTCTGTTTTCCTTTTCAAACCACAGAATCTACATCCGAACCGCAGCCAAGAGCCTCTATTTTGATACCCGTTATTTTAAAATGAATTCAAGACATGGAGCCGGAGCCGGAGCCTGAGCCTCCATTTTAAAAATATTCCATCTGGGCGTTTTCATCTATGCATACAGCAAGGGGCAATTAACTGGGTTGCTCATTCAATTCTGCAATGTTTTTTTTCCATTTTTCCCAGGGTCCAGCCATGCCATCAAATATTCATCCATATAACAGACCGCTCACCTTTTGCCCCGGATCTTGATATGAGAAACGTGTTTTTAATGCTATTAAATACCAGACAAACAAAACTGCATGGGTCACCGATCACGAGATCAATCAAGCTGAACTGAGCGGTTTTAGGAGACAAAGTCAAATGACACAATTCAAATGGGTTATATCAACTCCACAACAAGCTATCAGCAACAACAAAAGGTCAAAATGACGCTTAAAAGCCTCCGAAGGTTACCAACCGGATGACTCCACAATAATCAGGCTCTTATTTAGTGTCATCAGTGAGGTTGTACTGTAGTAGCAGATCATGACTACAAGTACTAACCAGCCAAAAACTCTTGGTGATGTCATATGGAAGAATCATGGTCTACTGATCACTATAGAAATTAAGCACAAACAAATCCATAAAATGCGGTACACAGTACCATCAGCTAGGACAGTATTCTACCCTATTCTCCCAAAGAAATGAAAATCCACAACTGACCTTCAAAATTCCTTTAAGAGAATTCTATATCAGGGTTCAATTCTATTCTTCACCTTTATTTTTTCCAGTTCATATCCCTTTAATGCCAAACAAGTCTATAAAAATCTGAAAATCTCGCAGATCCATACGAATTTTGTGTCTTTCTCTATAAAATAGCAGTTTATAAACGGAATCATGTGTAATGGAAAAAAAAATGAAAGGCTGCATGCGCTCATTACAATAACAAAATTGATCATCATGAATTCAGATACGTACATCAATTAGAATATAAATTGCCAGTCGGCTTATCGCAAATGCATCAGGCCAGTGCTTAAGCTGCATTCCGTCTTGTTTTCCTTGGGAAGGGGTCTCTAAGCTCCTCACACATCGCTCACCCGGGGGACAAGCGGACCCCTTTCATAAAATATGAAGCCAACTAAAAGGTACTGCACACACAGCAAGACCCCCAACTACGTCAGCCCGGCTATAATTACGAAGATTAATCATCTCATTGCCATAATTATAATCCAAAAAACAAATAAACAAGAGATGATGACTGCGATTCTATTTTTAAAACAAGTCGCAAAAAACCTAATGATGGATCTTTAGATTTTTGGATTCTATTTTTAAACGGCAGGAAGATATTGGCCAAATGATGAACTGATTTTCATCTTTCTCATGTGCTGGCGAGAAACACTGTTACAAATGTGCAAGATTGCTTGTAAAGATTCCGGAATGTACGGGTCAAAGGTTAAGAAATTACTCCCAGTCACTTGGGAAGAATTTTAAGTGATTTTGAAACAACAAACAGTCTCAGCGAGAGTCTTGAAGCTTAAAATCGGGTCAGCGAAGAAGTTGTGTGTATTTTATCTCTTGAAATACCGACGACCAAAGTAAAACAGAGTGGGCGATAATAATGATAGATTATCTGGAAATGAACCATATAAGCGAGAGGAAAAATCGAAAGAGAAACTGACGGCGTTTCATCCCGTTCACTATAGCGCAATGTCCTGTGATAAATGCTCCCCGGTCCCCGTTCTCTATCGCGGGGCCCTCTCAGTTATGTTTACATACATTTGCGCAAACTTGCATGATAATCCGGAGTAGTCTTTCTCCCGTCACTAATGGACTAATCATCTCAGGCTCAGTCCCTGCTTTTAGACTGATGAATGACAGGAGACCTCCGAGGGACAAACATCAAGCTTTAGTGTGTGGAAAGGGGGTTACTCTCCCCCCTATACCTGCACACAAGAAGCCACATACAACCGTGTGTGTGTGTATATGTACTAATTAAGTCCCATCAGCATGCCCGCCCTGGCCATGCTGTTGGGCTCTTCATGACCGGACCGGCTAGGTTCCAATCTAAGCCACTAGCTATATATATATTGATGTCAAGGAACTTTCTGCATAAAGATTTCCAAAAACCAGACTTGTATGATCAGGTACTTGTATGTGGCACTGGTGAAAACAGATAGGTACTGGTATGTATTTTTGGATTCAGAAATAGTAAATAATATGTATGCCGACAAATGTGACTCGCTCTGAAAAAATGAGTCATATGTCACTCAGCATGTTTACAAGTTATAGCTAATGAAACATGGGAAGAGTTTGTAGAAGTATATGATCATTCTGTGTTCTACAATTAGTATATCTCTAGATTGTAGAATGCTACAGACCTAAAACATAGACCATTATTAAACCTCATGAGGCATTCTTTCTCATCACACAGATAACTCAGTTTGTCAAATTTGTGACTTATGCCTCATTTTCACAGAGCCGGTCACAAATGGTTCCAGAGGATTAGTAGTTCAACGCACTTTTGAGGGACAAAAGTCTGAGGGTTTGTGTCTGGGGTGAATTCTGTGTCACGGGTGCATAATTATAAGAAAAATATACCAACAACACTTTGGTAAATGCGGCTTCTTTTATGGGTCATTGATTAAGTGCGTGTTAACTTACACAGTTGATAGTCAGCAGTCTGCCATAACAGGAGATACGTTTAGTGTGCTGCCGACATTGGGAACCAGACATTGGGCGTGCGTTCGCCAACAGAGGGCTTTCCATGGGAAATGAACGCAGAGTCTCAAATGTAATCATGATGGGGCACATTTGATTGAACATTTAAAGGTCACATCGGTTGTGATGGCATGCCAGTCCAAACTCAAGGTGAACATTATTAATCTTAGATGCCTCATAAATGAGTTAATGATGACATCTTATAAATATGGTTGACATGTGAAATGTCCTTCTTCAACAAACAAGGGGTAAGGGGTAATACTGATTGTTCGGGGGACACTAACCATCATGTTTCGGAGTCTCATTCTAAACATGGTTTGTTCTTCATGCTGGGTCAATGATGAACATATTCTAGACTTAAAGGTAGTATCATACTTTGGTAAGAGACCAAAACCGAAATGTTCACAGATTTACGTAAAACTTTCAGGGTATGAGGATGGTGCTAGTAGAAACCTACCGTTAAAATGTTTACGTCTGAAATGGTGTATTTATCCAGAAATGAGTAAAAAATTGACCAAAAATCTTTTTGATCTTTTAAAAGATCAAAAATAAAAGAGAAAAGACTTAAGAAATACTGTGGCCGTTTTTCACGATTTTCTCAAACTAAAGTGGGCACCGTATGTAATTGAAATTTTCACAGATGACTGTGACTGTATCTGTCTTGATATTTTGCCCGTGAATCTGTACTTCTTTGACAAAAACCAAAGTATGCTACTACCTTTAAGCTGGGGTACAGAAAAGGACAAGTTCCCCTGGGTTTCTTACGTACTAACAAGGTTCCATTCGCAGCCGATCCACTCCATAGTTCCCCTCTTGTTTTGAGTCGAGAAGGCATGCATACAAAACACCATCCCACAGTAACAAACATCTGGGACAGCCATAATTGAGCTGGGGCCTTCAGCATATAAAGATTGTCCCAAATGTCCTCCTTTTTCCCTCTGCCCTCTTATTTAAGCGGAGGATAAAGAGAATGATGTAGAATCAATCTGCTCTGTGCAAACCCTCTCGCAGCTAGGCTGCAATCTTTTGATTTCCCAGAGCGATTCAGTGCGTAACCTGAATGACGCAGAACACTTTAAAGGTAACTTTGTTTTTGGTCAAAGGAATGCAGATTCATGGGCAAAAATAGCAAGGGTGATACAGTAACAGTCATTTGTGAAATTTTCAGTCCCATACGGTGCCCACTTTTTAAGAAGACAGTGAAAAACGGCCACAATATATTTACAAAATCTTGTCACCATTAGTGTTTTAGTAGTGATTGGTTTTTCCAGTCTGGATAAATACAGCATTTCAGGCAGAATCATTTTAATGGTATGTTTCTACCATCACCATCTTTATACCCTGTAAGTTATAGGTCAATCTGTGGAGATTTCTGTTTCGTTATGCTACCATAGAATGATAGTACCTTTAAAGGGAATGCCTTCATATAAAATGTAATTGTCTTCAGAATGAACATTCTGTAGGTCTTACAAGCATGTGGTATGCAGTATATTGTTTTGCATTCACTTTAGGGTCTTCCACTACAACTTGTTAAAATGATAGTACCTTTAAAGGTAACCTTAACAGGTTGCAGGTATTTAAGCAGCTGCTTTTAGATGTGGTTCTGAAGTAGATGCACAGTTTTGAACACGAACGTGAAGTTGTCGCCTCAGTGAAAAGCCAAAACCTGCATTTCCGGGTTTTGGATGACAAGGATAAAATCTTGGCCAGAAGCAAGAGCCTAGGTTTGGGAAAAGGACCTATAGGTACTGTGGAGTGTGGATGTTCCCCCTAATTATTAAGGTTACTTAAAGGTTACTATCATACTTTGGTAGGAAACATCCAGAAATGTCCACAGATTTATGTACATGTATAACGTACAATAAGATTTGTTCAAACTAAGTGCTGTATCTATCCAGAAATGAGTAAGACAAAAGACCGAAAACAGTTTTGATCTTTGAGATGAAAACCTCACAATTACAATTACCTTTGTACAATTTTGCTTTTTCGCCATTTTCTACTGTTTCCAATTATCAATTGAGCTGAAATTTTCACAGGTTTGTTTTTATTTCATAACACATCAGATTATGAACAGACCTCAACTTTACCAAAGCATGGTACGCAAAAATGTTCTTGAACAGGGCTATTTGGAGTGAATCATGGCGCAATGAATGTATACGAGAGTTCATGAGGTTAGAGATGTTGCATCAGCCTGATATCAAAATATAGCTGCTGACATCGTGTCCATTTATTTAAGCAGCCCCTCCAGGGGAACTTGACAGCAGTCCAATCCACTAATTGGATAGTGTTTTCACCGGACCTCCTTAGTGAACTTTCGTCAGTGAGCTTCCTACAGATACAAGTACATGAATCCAAACTCATTTGCTTTTTGCACCTTCTTGTCACAATGTCACATAGAAGGAACACTTTGACAGTTTTGAAATGAGTCACGTCTCTTTGTGACTGAAAACCAGGTCGAGCCACTCCGAGGCATTGACTTGGAATCCAGTCCTGTCATAGCTATACACTCATGTAAATCAGGGCTCGAAATATCCACTAGACTGTGCACCGAGTCTAGTCATTTCAGAGTCGGTCTAGTAAAGTGTGTACTGCACTAGTCCGGCTGTCTCGTGATTTTGTTTTCCTTGCACAATTAAAATGGTGCCCAAATGATTATTTTTTGACACACTGTTGCACACATGCATGTTTCTTCTATATGAAAGCCACAGGTCTAGTGAAAAAAGTTCAGGGGTCGATTTCCCTACGATCGATCGTAACTCTAGTTACGAAGGATAACCCATTGTAGGGGCTCTACCCTATGTAGGACTGCAATACATCAAAGGTCCTACGATTGATAGTAAGTTACGATGAGTTTGGTGAAATCGACCCCAGGTCTAGTAAAATGCTTCAGTTACTAGACCTGCTGTTCAGTGCATTTTTTCACGGATTTCGAGCCCTGATGTTGAGTGGATTTTGTTTGTTGGTTCACGTCGGAATGAAATTGATATCAAAGTGTGCAAGAAAGTCTGAATTTCACTTTCTTGCGAGTTTTTCACATGCTTGAGAAATCTTACAAAAGTGTAATCATGTGAATGGACGCCAATGCTTGAGAGTGACCGACTTCCCTGATAAATCCTTGAGAAATTTCTCAAGCATGAGAAAAATTCCCAAGCCTTGCGAGTTTTCTTTTAGCATCATTTAAAAAGGCCTTAAGATGACATGGAGTGTAGCCCCAATGTCTTCGACACTCAAGGAGATTCGGGAGAAATCAAAAGGGACTTGGGAAAAGTTAAAGGATGGTGTGAACTACGGCACAAATTAGCCTCCGATGTCCGCCGGATGTATGAATCATTCAACCACTGGGATTACTACTCCAAACTCCCCGTTAAATCAAGTCATCGATACCAATTAAGCAAGTTGCTGAGAGGAAGACATGGTAGACCCCAAAACATTACCTGTACGATAAACTGAAGCGCAAGAAAACACCAAAACATTTCTTGCATTGAGGATTAGCATAATTTTCCTCTTTGGGGTTAATAGTAATACTGGGCATCTTGATAACTGCATGGATGGACGGCACATTGCCCCCAGGGGCTGAGTCGGTAAAGACAAGACATGAAGCAGGGTGCCCGATACACAGGAACAATTCTGACACTGACAGTAACTGGGGCAATTAGATAGAGAGCTTTTATAGGAAGGAACTCAATAATCCACAAAGTATCTCCCGATTAGACAATGCATCTCAATTACAGCAAGCCCAACATATTTCCACCATTTCAGAGAGAACTAGGGTCTGTTTGTTTAACGCAAAGGATCCTAGATTTAGGGATCCACGTCTTATGCAGGGTACACTAAAATGGGATCCGGATCCTCAAGATTCGTGATCCTGTGCATTAAACAAACAGGCCCCTGCTACTTGTAATATTTAGATTCATTTTGTATGAAGATCAAACAACTCACCAAAAACTAGAAGGAAAAAAATCATGTGTTTATTAAAGCAAGGACTTCAAATTTATGTCAGTGCTTCTTGGATTGTAGCCCAATGACCAGGGGATAATAATAATCTCCGCCTTTGAATGGAATTTTCCAGATACTGTGCGCATTATAAATAATCTGACATTATTATTATAAAACATTAATGGGAAGAATTAACAGAACAACCAAAGTATGTAAGATGAAATTTGTCTTTAGAAGCAAACCACGCATAATTTGTGAACAAAATGGATAAAAAAAACATCATTTATAAAACTATAAAACATTCTTTAGTCACGATGAACCATTTTAAATGTATTATTTTTTCCTAAGGACTTGTCCTGTGGCATGATTCATTATGAAACGTTGAAGAAGAAAAAAATTGTTCTCCAAATTTTATTTTGAATCTTCTCTATAATAAAGAACCACGTACTTGTATAGTTATAATTAGGTCAAAACATATATTGAAGAGCGAATGCTACCCGACATGACAAAATGAGTGAAAAGTTGCCAGGTTGACGTAGAATATCCAGCCACCCCCCAAGACAACATTCTGCACACTTACCACACTCAAATCTCATCAAAATTTTCTATAATCTTCACAGACAGAAGATAGTATCCAAAATGTCGCATCTAATTGAGAAAAGGGAAAATGTTTTAAATGACATTTCTGAGATTATAAAATCGTCATTTTTTAATCTTCACAACTTTTACCTCATTTTGAGGTAACATGGCTTGCATTATCAGTATTCATTCCACATATGATAAGATGCAGGATGCTTTATTCACGGAGTACAAAAGCCGGAGAGGCGTGATGAATACACTGGGGAAAAAGTACTTTCTCATCGGTCCTGGCCCTCAGATGAATGGGAAAGAGTTCCTGCGGCAGTTCCGCTATTCTCAGCTCTGTGTAAAAATCATTCATGAATTCCCCCATAGCTGCATGATCCAAGATATCACTACCTGAGTCTGTTCATGATGTGGAGTTAGTGTCAGGGCAAAGAAAACCATCTTGAATATGAAATCATTTTTATAACTGAACGAACAAATTTCTATTACATGAGGTTTTGTTAATATTATTTGTTCCTTGAAAATTGCACTCATTTCCCTTTTTTTATAATTAATTATTCATTTATTCATGTATCATCCTGGTAACCAAAGAATTGTGGGAAAGCAAACCCAATCACTGTATACATCCAAGTCAAGAAAGTGTGGAAAGCGTCAGTTATATTAAGATGGGGAAGAAAAATCCTCGATGCAGAGAATCTAAGAGGTCAACTGATTGGACCAGGGCCCAAATCAATGGAATCCATTACTGGTAAGCAAAAAATCTTTGCTAACAATAGCAGCCTTTTTTTGCTTACGGTTAGCGTATTTCATAGTAGAGTTGTCTATCACGCTACGCTAAGCAAGAACTTTCTGTAGAATGCATATGGCAGCGCGTTAGCAGAAAAAAAATCACGGTTAGCCAAGAAATTCTTCGCTAACCGATTAAGTGCCAAAAGTCTTGCTTACGGATTCCATGAAGTAGATTTCATGCATAGCAGTGCCCGTAAGCACAAAAATAGGCCATAACGGATTCCAAGAAATTGGGCACAGGTTTAGAGACTGGCAAGCCAATCCACACTTAACATCCTCATGATGCGGTTCCAACGCAAGGTAAAAAAATGATTCATCAAACATGCCGCCCATTGCAAAGGGCGTATACATGCAAAATGTCAAACGACTATTATTAATTACAGATGTTGATGAGCACGTTGTAAAGAGATCGGCTGAATAATTCAATAATTCAACGAGAGAAATCGGCTGACCTCAACAGAAATGGCACAGATCCCAACGAACTCCGCAAGACTAATATATGCATTTCGCATACATATCCATAATTTAAAGATTTGGAGGCCACGCTCACTTTAAAAGAGAGAGTTTGTTACGGAACCATAAATTTCAACACTGGGTGATTCCGTATGCATTAACTTTACAAGAGTACAACACGTCCGCATCTATTATTCATGTGTAGACACTCCCGTGCATAACTTTTTTTTCAGAATGATGGCCACTGCGTGTAATAACAATTAATCCAGTTGTTTGTTTTTCCGAGTCAAGGGGGGAGGGGGTTCAAATTATTCATATCAGGTTTGGAGAATCCCGACTCAAAGTCATTCATTTACTATTTTTTTTCGTATTTTGGTCACTAGTCGTTACAACAAAACTCTCTGGTGATTTGTCAATACTTTAATCGTGACCAGTTTCCTGATTGAAGCTGTGCAATTAGTTCATGGAGGAGACATTGTCTGAGAAACATGCTTAGCAAAAAAGCTAAGCAAATATTTAAGTAGTAAAAAATGTATGCTTAGTAAAAAAAAAACCAAGAGAACCAGTAACAAGCGAAACTTCAAAGTTGAAAAAAAAAATGTTTTTCCTGCTAAATAAATTCCTTGTTCAAACTGGCCAACTGCCCTTTATATGCACGTGACAGTCACTTAATGATCTCACTTTCCTTGTAAATGGTTAATGGTGCCTATTTTGGGCAAGATTTATGCCAGGTATTTCTCCATATAAAGTAGCTAAAATACAATATATCATCCAGTACTGTAATGATGTTATACATCTCACTAAAATAAAAATGATTGATGATTATAATGTAACTTTAATGCTCAATACGTAAAAATAAATAATGGATAGTATGGTACATGCATGCATTACGGTAAGTTACCGTAATGCACTGCCAACAGTGGAATGACAAACTGGGCTACAATAAAATCCCATGTGAGACTAATTAATGTTGTCAATTGTGACAGCCTTGATAACAAAATATAACCACATACAATTCCAAATACATTTTTTTTTTTTTAACTTGTAGACAAAAATAAGCACAATCTATTTCAAAACCTTCAGCATAAAGGTATAATATATGATTGGTAAAGGTCACAGAACAGCACTCACACTTTGTCTGATCAAACATGTACGCAAAATTATACCTGTGAAAATTTGAGCTCAATCGGACATCTGAGTTACGTGAAAATAGCGAAAAACTGACTTCATTTTTTCTTGTAAAACAAAGAATGGTTTTGAGTTTACCCTGAGATCAAAACTGATACGGTCTGTGTTTTACTAATTTCTGGATGAATACTGCATGTCAGGTGGAAATAGTGTAAGGGTATATTTCTACCATCACCATCTTCATACTCTGAATGTTATACGTAAATCTGTGAACATTTCTGTTTGGGTATGTTACCAATCCTGTGCTGTACCTTTAAGCCTACACCAAAAGAGAATTAAATACCATATTCATCCTCCCGCTTCCCTAAGTGTATTTGAACGTGGCTTCTGCAAAGTCCTTTATCTTTCTCTTACAAGTAATGCCACCAAAGTACAAGGCACTCAAGTGCATTTGGATGTATACATGTGTCCATCCATTATCTCTTTCACATTCTCTCTTCCGACTCTAGTGTGCTGGCTTTTTTGTCACAGAAGGCATGGGAGCAACCATAAATGTAATAATGATGTAATTTCTACATATTGGATCTGCCACAAATGTAATGATTATGTAATAATATCTATAGGCCACTGGATATCAAGTGATATGCAAAGTGCAACCCACTTGAGCACATTCTGCATATGTTCCATTACATTTTCACTTTCATTCTTGTCAATATACATAGTGCAGGTCTCTTTGTAACAGAACGAGAGCAGCCACAAATGTAATAGTGTTGTGATAACAATGGAATCGGCCGCAAACGTAATAGCCTTGCCAAATGATACAAGACTTCAATTGAAAATAATTAGAGCATGAATCCCTTTACAACCGCATAGATTTTAACGTAAATATCCCGTTTCATTCACCTTCTTACGGGTCATTACTTAAAACCATACTTGGCAAGAAGAAAAACAGAGAATGATCATAACGCTGCATTTTCTTTAAAGGTAATATCATACTTTGGTTTCTGTCAAAGAAATGCAGATTCATGGGCAAAAATATCAAGGAAGATACAGAAACAGTCATCTGTAAAATTTCGAGTCCCATACGGTGCCCACTTTTTGAGAAAACAGTGAAAAACGCCCATGGTATTTAAAAAAAATCTTTTCACCTTGATTTTTGATCTTCCAAAGATAAAAATTGTTTTTGGTCATTGGTTTCACTCTTTTCTAGATAAAAACAGCATTCCTGGCAGAATAATTTCAAATAATTTTATCGGTTGGTTCCCCAAATGACCATGCATAAAAAGTGCCCAGAGTAATTTGCTACTTTTCAAAGTCAGGTTGGGAAAAACAGGAGCTTTTATTATTAGACACTGCTGAGCGGACACAATTAGAAATAGTCAGATACGTTATTTGCCAAGAAAAGAACTGATTCTAGCATAACGGAATGCAGCAATCATGGAACATGCAAACCACACTTTACCTTGACATTAATGTTCAGCAATGCACAGTGTCTCTCTTGGGGATTTCATTTGTTCATCTTGTAAGTGAACAATGCAAATGCCTATTTTTGGATGGATGCTCTTAAATCTCAGAAGATTTAAATATCTTTTAGTTCATTTGGATAGACATACATAATGCTCATGTATTCATGTATTTCTGAGGGTCGACTGTCCCTTAAAGGTACTATCATACTTTGGTAGCATACCGAAACAGAAATCTCCACAGATTTACCTATAACTTACAGGGTGTTAAAGATGGTGCTGGTAGAAACATACCATTACAATTTTCCCTGCATGAAATGTTGTATGCTTTATCCAGAAAAGAGTAAAACCAATGACCAAAAACAATTTTGATCTGCAGAAGATCAAAAATAACAGTGAAAAGATTTTGAAATACCGTGGGCGTTTTTAACTGTTTTCTCAAAAAGTGGGCACCGTATGAGACTGGGAATTTTACAGATGACTGTTACTGTATCTTTCTTGATATTTTTGCCCATGAATCAACATTTCTTTGACAAAAACCAAAGTATAATATTATAATAACTTTCAACTGTGACAATGCCGATCTTGCCCAATGGCTAGCCTGCGATAAAGTGTATTATAAAGTTAATGAATTATGCAGCTATAATGAGCGCAGGGGGAATCGCATACATGTACAACCAGCTTTATTAAATGTATTAATGCATTCCTTCACTGGTACACCGCCGCCTGGCAATACAAGAAAAACTGCCACAGTATAAGCCAAGAGATAATCTACCACTTGAAAAGCCCTGAGACTCTTATATTATTACTGCCATTATGCATATCACTTTCCAATCTGTGTAGGCCCTGGGGACATATAAATACATTAACACCCAATCATTATGGCTTAGTCTCTAGTGCCTTTTCAATGCATGAAATGCAGCGTGCATATATCCTATTTAATACAACAGGGCTGTTAATTAAGTTTCGGGTAGTGTCACAATAAACACGAGGTACAATACAAATGTCCCTGGCTTTAATGCAATTAATAAACCAGATAGTGGAATACTGAGCTAGATTGAGACGACAATCGTTTCTGTATTTAAAGTGGCACAATTGTAGAATTTTTAAAATTTGTTGACTGTTTTTCAATTGAAAGTTTAAAAGGGTGTGTACAACATTGGTAAAGGTGACAGAACAGCTGCAGGCTGCTCATAATTTGATTTGTCATGGAATCAAAACAAATCTGTGAAATTTTCAGCTCAATTGATCATTGGGAACAGTAGAAAACAGCGGAAAACCACAGCATTTGTTACGCCAAATAGTGTGGAAATAGCTGTCTCATTTTTAATCTTGCCAAGATCAAAAATCTTTTGGTTTTTGATTTTACTCTTTTCTAGATAAAAACAGCATTTCAGGCAAAAACATTTTACAGTATATTTCTACATTTACCGTCTTTATACCGTGTAAGTTAAAGGTAAATCTGTGAACATTTCTGTTTGGGTTTCTACCCATGTTGTACATGCCCTTTAAATAATCCATTCATTTATTTTTTTTTTTTATAATTTCCAATTAAAATATGGTTCCATTTCAACGTGGACATTTTTTTTTCAAACTGCACCGATAATGAAATGAACACATGAATCAAATTGTGCCCGAGCCGGCAGAATGACCCGTACATGATCTGATTAAAGACACTTATCACTGCTAATTGCATAGAACCGTCATAATTTGGTTTCCCACAGAAAAAAAATGCATACAATTAAAGGAAGGTTCATCATACACTGTACACATGTACATGATCACTTTATTGTACTACAATAGAAGCCCTTAGTCATTTATGCATTCGATACTGAAATTTTTGAAATTTCGATTTTTGAAATTCAAAATTATAGTGGGTAGGCGTGTACGACAACTACAACTTGTGTTGTCCACAACAGCAAAGGAATAATTTGCCATTAAAAAGGAAGATAATAGGTTTATCAGGTGCAATACTTGAAATTTGCAGAGCATTTGTAGGTACCTTTCAAGATATAGTGAAAGACAGGAAAAGAAGAGAAGTTTCAATGCACTTTGGAGATGTGTACGCAAGATTGTTTTGAAGTGTTGTTGCAAAAGATTAATGCCTTTAATTGCTAGATTATTCATGACTAATAAAAGTAAATAAGCAAAAAGCAAACCACAATTTCTTGCTGAGAAAGTGTGTGAAAAAAAGGGAGAAAGAAATATTAATTTTCATATTTTATTCTCGCATTTTGAAGGTTGGGTTGTAGACAGTTTTTAATTAAACCTCCAAGTTGGTTCAAGTTACATGTATGATTTTACTATCAACCACGGAAACGTTATGAGACAGAATTCCTGTTTTTATTCAAAACATTTCTGTTTTTATACTATAAGCTTGCAATAACTGGGCCCAATTTCATGGAATCAGTTACCGTGAGCAGAAATGCTTAGCATATTATTTTTGTTTATGGTTAGCATATTTCACAGGAGAGTTGTCTTTCTCGCTATACTAAACAAGGAGCTTCTGCAGAATGCACAATTGCACATGACAGTGCTTAGCAGAAAACAAAAAATCAAGGTTAGCCTAGAAATTCTTCGCTAACAGATAAAGCGTCAAAAGCCTTGCTTACGGATTTCATGAAATAGATTTCACGCAAAGCAGTGCCCGTAAGCACAAAGAATAGGCCGTAACAGATTTCAAGTGTGATGCAAGTGCACTTCAGCCACCGTGTACGTTTTTTATCAAATGGCTAGTATCTTAAAAATGACATTTTTCTTGTTTGCTTGTTTGAATAATAAATAAAATTGCAAATTTACCACGTATGTGAGCTTCAAAATCTGAGTCACTGAATACGAGACAACCACTCAACCTAGTAGAGAATAGAACAGTATACAAACTCTACCAAACCTAAAACCAACGTGTTTTTTTTTCTATTTTCACCTTGGAAGAACCTGTGTATGATTGTTATCCTGATTAAGGCCAGGTCAATTAGGCTGGGTAAAAAACAAAGGAGCAGCGTAATCATCAAACCCGTACACGGGGATATGTCAAAGCAGTTGACTCAAGGAGAGCGTAGGGGGTGGAAGGCTGAAACAATCAACGATCCTAAATCGATAAATGATACACTATGCCCGGCTAGCCACTGATCCACTAAAACAGCTTGCAGTCTACTATCAGAGAGTCAAAACACCGACTTGCTCCACAAAATCCCCAGAAATATCAGTCTTGACGGGGTGCCACTCCCAATTTGACCTGTTTCAAAGAGCCAAGGCTTTTCTCATGATATTTTCATTATAACATCTTCGCTTAAACAGTCCTGTAATATCCAAGCATAGACAAACTGGTTCTAGTCACGCATCAGAAATGACATTGCATCAACGATATTGAACTTGACATGTTATGTATGCATGTATGTACACTTTACATGCCCAGGAGCCAATTTCATAGAACTGCTTAAGCAGAAAACTTTCTTAAGCATGAAAAGTCTTCCTTGATCAAACATGATTGCCGACCAAATTTTCATGTGATGTTTACTGCATTTGACTTGTACTCGGCTGTTACTTGCTGAGCATAACATTCACAAGGAATTCTGGCTGGCATACTGATTCAAATTTACCAAGGTTTTTGGTGCTTAAGCAAATTTTGGTGCTTAAGCAGCTCTATGAAATTGGCCCCTGATCATGATGAAGAAGTTACTCAAGGATGACGACAAGTCTGGGCCACTGATTCCCAGAACCACCCAGAGAGGACAGGGGGAACATGAATCCAGATCCAAATGCCACATCACAGTGGGTATTAATCATATCCGACTCCACTAATGAACAAACTCCAAATGTATCCCACAAGGATCATGCCAAGATGGTAGAGCTTCAGGAGGTTGGATTGAGATCCAATAAAGAGTTGGATCTTTGATGTAAATGAAAATCACAAACCTGGATTTTCAGGATTGCCGCAATGGACATGGCAGGTTTTTTTTTAATGTTAGCGACAGTATAAGAAATATCACACAAAATGTTCCAAATTTCTCAATATTTCATTATTATTGATGTTGAGCACCTGTATATGTATTTTTAAGTTTAATTGCTTCATACAAAGTCAAGCCATACAAAATCTGTAAAAATGCAGATATCTGAACCAAAGACTACTGAAACAGAAGTAAACTTTTCTTATTAAAAAGCTGTCAATTTTAAACATTTATAAAATAATGTCAATACAAGGACATGTAATAAACTGTTGCAAAACTACTGCTGCAAAGTGCTCATCTGCCAAAATGAACCACCATTGTGGTGAACAGGTTGACAATTCATGACATTTTTTCATCACTGAATTAAAAAGAAAATCATGATTAAACAGAATGTTCATACTTATAAAACAAAAGAAACTATAAGAGAAATATGGTCCCAACAGGTTTCACAGAAAAAAAATCAGGAAGGTGTAGCAGTTTTTTCCCCAGCTTTTAACATATATTCAGGTTGATAATAGGGATGAAGTATCGATTGAATTGTACACGCCCCCAGCGCAATAACACCCTGGGGCATTATTTGGCTAACTTGACCTTTACCAATCCATCATAATTGCTCCGATAGAAAAAAAGTAGGAAGCAACCAAAGACATCAATGAAAACAGCGGAGGGAAAACAAATAAACCTTCCTCTGCTGGCCGTACAAGGTCAATTCAACATGCCTGTCATGAGACGTGAGGATCTCACGTAGAAACCCAATTTCATAGCAGGAGCTCCGAGCTCGACAGCCAAATGAGAACTAGAAGATGGCCTTTTCAACAAATGAAGAGTGACAAATTACTTAGCTCCAATCAAAAAAGAGATGTATTCAACAGCAACAACAACAACAACTGAAAAGATAACGAAGACGAAGTACAATGGCTTCATGTATAATTAATTGAAGCACTTAACTCAATCTGACAAATTCTGGTTGCGATATAACTTAGTGATACAGGCAACGACATCAATAATATATGTGAAATTCCGTATATTATATTGTAAAAGTGTACTTAACATTATGGGCAAGGTCACTGCACTATTCTTGTGAATATTAAAAAAAGCGATTTGAAATTTGCGAGACCGCACACAGGTTCACTAGTTTCTTTGCCTAATTTGGCACTGGTCCAAGACTAACTATGGAAGGGGGGAGGGGCACGCACGGACATAGTTGAGTTGGTAACGCTGGTTAAGCACATGGAATTAGGCTTGAAGCAGAGGTAGGTCACCAGTCACTATCTCATGCAATTTCCACTGCAAGTGACTGGTTCCCAGCTCTTTGATAATGTGGAGCTGTCCATTTTATTTGCGGTGATTCAGCCCTATGCAAATTTAAATATAATGGCGTAGGCCTATATGAAAGTGCCGGTAGGCCTATATCAGTCAGCTAAAATACAAATAACGAAATCTTGATGTTTTATGTTCTGTCTAGTCTAGCTCTTATAAAGTGCAATGCTTCCGTTATAAAAACCAGAAACCAAGATTGTATCCTGCTCATTTTAGTTCTGGTATATTTTGTTTCTATCCATATGACCTGCAAAGTGGAACTTTTTGAACTTGGGCCCATCCTAACGGAAAAAATGCAAAATACAAGAGAAATCATCACTTTCAAATTCAATAGGAGCCAACTAAAACCCTCTAGGTTTTTGTGAGTGGTACCATGTTCAATCCAACCGAGTCCAACATTTGCTAAAAATGAGGTACATGTGTGTAACTGCTGAATCCAACAAATCCAACACTGAGATAACTACTTGCTGCCCTGCACTTGACTGCTGAATCCAACAAATCCAACTTACGGCCCAAAATAATACAACTGCTCAATCCAACATAATATTGTAGCGGTATCCAACATAGTCCAACAAGCAATAAAAACAGTTGGAATCTGTTGGACTAGGGTTAGTTTAGGGTTTTAAATGTGAAAGATACAGGTCATATGATTCTCTTGGTGGGACTTGAACCGCAGACCATGATGATGGTAATATGCACAGTCAGGCACACAATATTGCCTTCATAAGTAACAACTAATACATGGTGTGGTGACACTCTAGCAATAATCGACACCCAAAACAGTTATAATACACACAGCACTGAGTGCCAGCGTCTTCTACACGCCCCGCGGTATGTTTTCACTGGCTTTCATTCCGTTAAAACAAACGAGGGTCACATTTCACAATCAAACGCGCGAATTAAGAGGGGTTCCGCAATATCGCCGCCGAGCGTATCGCCGCGTGACAGCGCCAAAAAAAAAAAAAAAAAAATGTTTGGTAAGACTTCCCCTCAAAGTAGGTCGGGCAAGAGGCTTAATAGCGACATTGCGTGATGCATTCTTTATTACATGTCAGAGGTGATTTCCATCAGCCATGTCTCGCCGCACTCTGCGGCCCAGGCCCTATCGGCCTTAGTCTCAGCTACGGTGTTCATGGGAAGCGCCACAACATGACGCATTAGGGGAGGTGGGAACATGAATGTCTCCAGCTATAATGTGTCGGTGTAATTAATCTCATCCTCCTTAGCGAAGGTGTCGGAGGAATTAAAAAGGCTCTATGATGGAATGCTTCCCTGATGAAATAACCCCCATGATGAAACGTTATGTTACCCATCAAAGGTACTGGCACGTCGGTGCACCTGTAACGGCAGGTGATGGCGCATCAAGACTGTCATATGGTTGAGACAATTAACCTTTATAGTTCATAACGGAGGCCTGGGTCCCTAAACACAAGCACATCCACATACATTAATAAAGTACAGCTAATATAAGGATGATTACAGATTGTGCGGAAGGGAGGAACAGGAACAAAGGATACACGAGCAGATGTGAATATCACTGGAATCACAACGTAACAAAACTTTGCTCTGCACTCAAACCAAGTACTATAAAGTAGGTGACAAATAACCAGGGGCTTGATGGACCAACTTGACCCATTGACAATGCAAAGTTGATGGACTTGACGTGATACCGAAGGGTTCCTAGTCAAGTAAGGACAGGGGTTCAGAGAGAAGGTAGGCCTACCAAAGCATATTTTCAATGGTGTATGGCTAAATGTTTATCAAACACTTGCCTTAAGATATCGACAGGCAACTACATTACACTGCAAGCTACATCATGATAAATCTGCCTACCACAATCCAATAACAGACTTAGCATCAATTCCTAAATAGTTCTGTGATCCTATTGAGTTGAACATGTGTCTAACATTTCATATTTGCACATGCGCATAACAGGCACATAATCATTCTGAACACACTTAAACACATTCTGTAGGCCTACAGGTAAAGATTAATTTTAGAAAATATCTGATTTAAGCACACATTAATCTTGCTTAGAATACCCTGGTAAACAACCAAAGCTCCATGCAAAACACATTGCTTGCAACCGGTTCACAGCCAATTCTTGCTCAGCAGCAATATTTGCAAAAAAAATTGAAATTCATAAGCTAATAATATAAATACCTCATGCATATGGTACTAATTAATCAAGATCATGTTCAAACATGAAAGACTTCAATATTTATTAATGTTGTCTTGTGTTTCCCAATTCCAAACCCCCTCCTCAATTTCCAGCAACCCCGGATCCAGGGCCCCGAACGATCCATAATCTATCACATCATGGGGGGTCGTTCTCTAGAAGATAATTACCACGCTGGTACTTCAGCATTAATTCACATCGCCATAGAAACAATCCATGCCCTTAAGAGCCCGAACCCCATCAGGACTCTCATTAAACAGAGATGCCTAAAGGAGGAAGAAATATAGGCTAGCAATTGGGGCTGAGCGATGAACTTGATGCTATCAATAATTCACTTTGCTGGGAATAATTTAGCGACGGCTATGATTTATTCATACCGTTAGCGATTAGCCGTCAAGTCATAAAGTTGCACAATTTGAAATATGTGCACTTTCAAATGGCAAAAACATAAGGGGAACATATAAACTTATGAAGAGGCATTAACCTGATTTGTACAGATACATGTAACTTGGTGACCTGGACAGATGAATAATATCAGGCATACCATGAAGTCTGATGATGCCAGACCAGATATCTAGGATGTGGGAGGCTTGGAAGAGGGGGAAGGGAAGGGAAGGGGTCAGGGAGAGGATGCTGTCTTGCTCCCGGTGGCTATATAGCAACGAGTAACAAGGATGCAGAAGATGCAGAATCTGATGCTATCTTCTATCTATCTATAGATGGGATGGATGGAGCAGGTGTTTCAGCAATGTGGATTGGAGTAGGGTGATAGGATTGGCTGGTGAGTGAGGGTGCCATGGGTGGGTGGCAGGAAGAGAGGTGACAGGGCAGGGCAGGACAGGGCTTGGCGGGGCAGGATGGGGCTTGGTGGGACAGGGCAAGGCTTGATGGGGCAGGACATGGCTTGGTGGGGCAGGGAAGGGCGGCACAGGGCAAGGTAGGGAGGGCAGGGCAATGCAGTGTAGGGCAGGGATTGGCAGGGCTTGGCAGGGCATGGCAGGGCAGGGTAGGGCAGGGCAGGGCAGGGCAGGGCAGGGTAGGGCAGGGCTTGATGGGGCAGGACAGGACAGGGCTTGGTTGGGTGGGGTGGTGCAGGATACAAGGTACAAGGTTCAGCATACTGTGCTGAAGGATAAAGCAAGCCAGTGCAAAGTAGACACCTGGAGCAAGTTCAATCACCGACTATCTGTCAACCACTGGTCGATTGTGCCTGGTACCCGTGGAATATTTAGTATGCAGGTTACCATGCGAAATCCACCACTAGTTGGACAGATAGCCGCTGATCGAACTTGCTCCAAGTGGACAGGATATACAGGTGAATGGTGCAGGGAAAATAAGAAGTCCAGTCAGTCCAATGCAGAGAATACACATGAGAGAAACAAGTAGATCTTGACAGAATTCCTTTCCAGAGAAAAGGAAAAAGAACCACTAGACAGCCAAGCCAAGCCTAGAGCAATGTGTGAGGACTGAAAACCAAAATGAATCAGTCGTCATATTAAATTGCTATGCAATCTCCATGTGCACACTCAGCCTTCGGTAGCCGATGCACCTAATAGCCCAGGAGAAATAGAACGATCTTGTCTGATAGCAGGTATAATAGACCAACGCTGAGCAAGAAGTGCCCGGCGGGAAAGTGACTCCGCGGGAATTATCTCTTCGTGTGTCACTCTCAAAATATTGTCGTGGATTAGGCCGACTAGTGACAAACAGATATACGGACTTATCTGCAGGGCGAATTAACGTGCCAAAAAGCTTTTAACCTGCTATTTCATTCCGACTCAATGAATTTGGGGTTGAAAATTACAAAGAATGGTTCGGATGGGAGTATAGCGAAAGGGTCTTGAAGGCACATTTGGGCTAACTGGATTCCGATTGATGGGGATAGAAAGGGAGTAGAGGGAGGATTGTCAGCCACTTTTGACTCCATCAACTTCAACCCACCAAGCTAAGAGAGGTTAAGGAGGAGGCTAACGGGACACAATCCATCTCAAATCTTTTGTGAAGCCCTCTGCTAAGCAGCTTGGCGAGTGAAGTGACTGCAGATAGATATATGGGGGGTCTGATGCTAGCAGTTATATAAGAGAGTGAACAGGCTCGGGAAAACAACAAAATATCTCTCCGTTATTTTTGTGCCATCAAGCCTGCCAAAATGATGCAACCTGATTTGTACAACCCCTTGAAGGAAGGCCAGGAAGGGGAGGTCAGGTTTTTGAGATGCGTGAAGAAATCACAGTGAACTAATCCCAAGCAGGTAGGCCTAGATGGGTTAGTAATGACAAGGAAATCCTTGCAGTGCTCCTGAGGGATTGCGAAGATGGAAACAGAGGGAGGAGAATGCCAATGGTATAGATGATAAGGAAAGAACCATTGGTCCTGACCCAGAGGACAGTTCACAGAGGCTGGTGATGCCTTCTCTATCCCTATGGTGATGGTTGATCGGACAACGTAAGGACATCCTTCAAGGTTCTGCAAGATGCTTTTGCAACCATCTTGAACATTCACTCAGCTAACATTCATAGTCTTGCCTCACATGGTTTATCGCATACTCTGATGGGTCAGAACCTTTGGTTGCAGGAGACACTAATGACACCAAGCTACTGAAGACGCCAAAGCAGGACACATGGAGAGGTAATCTTCTTCTGAGTTACAAAAAGAGAGGGCTTGATAGGGGGTGTGGACACCACTTGATGGGAGAGAGTGGCGGAACTGAAGAGACACCGAAACAAAACCACAGGAAGTCCAGATGGCCAACTTAGCCCTTAATACTCTTCGCGTATAGCGGTGGACAGTTAAACTTCCCACTAAAAGCCACTGACCTCAACAATAGCACTAAGCCTAAGACTGACAAATCCTCGTATTGTGACGGCCTTAATCCCCTCCTGAAACCTATTTAAGACTGATGAAAGGAGAGGTCTCCAATGGTATTGACAAACAACTTAATCAGAGTGTACAGCCTGAGATTTCAGGAGTACCCATACAGAAACTCTGGGTAAGAATAGCTGGAGAGAGAGCACGCTGGGTCTTCCCGGATTATCCCAATAAGTAGGCTATTCAGTATAGCTAACTGGAAGACAGATCCACCCTAGGAAAGCTAAACACTTGGCTAATCCCATGGATTAGGAAGGCAGTAATCCGGAAAAAAAGATACAAAACAGGGAGGTTCATACAACCATAACAAAGTTGTAAGTCACCAATGGTAACCTACTACGATTACATGTTTAACTGAATTAAAGTCAGTTCTCTGCATGGAAGCGCATAGAAACTATGATACTGTTAGGCCCTACAACTATAGCATATTCGGAAATTTCAAAATTAGTCTTCCTGTTTCATTCAATGCGGCTTGTTAGGTAACTTGAGTGATCATAAGGACTTCAGCTTCAATGTGATGCCAAAATAAAAGCAAAAACTTCTCAAAAAGTCAGCCATAATTTAGTCCACATGAAGCCATTGCCTTATTACCTTTGTTAACCCAGCCTTGGTCCCAATGTCCTCATTTAACTTGTACAGAATGTTCCTTGAGATACCTCATCTCAAAGATGGTAAAGGGCAATTCAACAGTAACATAAGGTTACATGTTAAGTCACTTTGACTTATTCCTTGATCAATCATTCTTGAAGGACTCCAATTAAGAAATGTATTATTTAAATCGGCAAAGAAACAGTTTACGATTCCTTGAAATGCATGCAAATATGTAACAACAAAAAAGCTTTAACTTATATACGTTACAAGATAAGACATCAAACAATGCAATTGCCCAAAAGCTCCTTCTAAAACTAAAAGTTCCTCCTCCTTTTGCAGCTTCAAAAACCATATCTGACCTCTGAGAAGTGATCAACTTTGAAAACAAGACGGCTTAACAAAGCCCTCCTCCAAAACAGATTCAACATCAATCAAACAAACGTCAGTTTTCAAATTAATACCTCTAATTGGCAATTGCACATTATGTAGGCCAACATACATACATTTCCCAGGACCTCTGCACTCGAATCCAGTTTCAGAGACTGTACCCCTACCCTGGAGCTAGTCTGAATAGCCATTTGCAGACCGACTACCAACACAATTACACACTCAAATAATGGCAGTAGCATTCTCTTGTATATTGCTAAATGAAGCCGAGTGCTGTTCCAATATGGAATATAATGCAAGGATTCTGAAAATAAAAAGGCATCTGTGTAATACACTCCATTGAACCTCCCCTTATCCCTCGAGGTAAAAGGAGAAAACTCTCAGAACATTACCAGCGTGCGAAATGAAAAGAAGCTTTTTACCTGGGAAATCGGCCGTTCCACATCAGGGCCTCTCGGCAAGAGGAAATATCCTATTACATGTAATATTTTCCACCACTTATAGCTGCAGCTTCCATTCTGGTACCTGAACAATTCACTGCGATGCACAGATGAATGAACCCTGTATTTAAATTGTATCAGCTCTCCGCCGAACACAGAGCCCCGCAGCCAATTATGTTAGCAGCTGACCTTCATTACGACATGCAAAACACTGCTTCGACACTGCAAATATAAAGCCTTTACAATTGGAAATGTATGCAAATGTTCAAGAGTATTAAACCGGCAGCCGGGGAGAGAAAAATCACATACAGTGGAGTCTGTGCCCCAGCATGGGAAGACGATACATTCTGCAGAGAGATAAGCTGGATAGATCCTGATGCGGTATTCGTCAAGAGTTTCTCAAGTTACCTTGTACAAACATCTCTTCTTGAGTAATAAGCTTGGGGGCTACAGCAATACTTTTACACCTATCACTAGTCCCAGTCTCTCTCTTTCTTAAACCCTGCAGTATTTCTACTTCACCAGGAACTCAATCAGGGTTATTCTCCCTAGTCCCCATCAACCTCGGGCAGATCAAGAAGGAGCAAAGCGTCAACAACAAACAAGACTAGGGGTCGATTTCACCAGACTCATCATAACATACTATCAATCGAAGGACTTCGGCTGCATTGCAGCCCTACGTAGGATACAATGGGTTATTTGAGTTACGATCAATCATAGGGCTTTGTGAAATCAACCCCAGGACAGGTTACATGTAACCTGCAAGATTGGAAATAAACGGAGGCCATGTGGCCTTCAATTCCCTGGTTCTTGGCCTTGGTGCCCCTTCAAATGTTTCCATAGACATTATGATTTTCCAATGGAAGTGCCCCTTGCAATGGACAACTGGCCTTGCCCTCACCAAACTTTATTTCCAGCCCTGAACCATTTTACTAATGGTTTGTTCTGAACAAACTCCTATTTATATCAATCCTTCACATTCATTCATTCATTCTGAATCCTTCCCCACAAATAATCTGACAATTAACCAAGTCAATATTTCTGACTCTGAGCCAAGTGTACATGCATGTGGTCTAGCAGTTCCTGACAATGACAGATGTCTATATACACTCTGACAATCTTTGACACCACGTCCCTGGAAGCTGATCAACAGGGTTGGTGATCTACAGTGCCTTCACATGGAATGCACACTCAAAGGTTGCCCTTCTCTTGGCATAAATCAGCACCGCATGCTCAGTGCTTTAAGAGTATGTGCACTTGAATAAATCGTGCTGGCTCACGTGGGATTCGAACCCACAACCTCTTGCTTTCTAGTGCAAATACATGTACCTACTGCTAGTCATCTGTCTCTAATATAAAATGAATTCACAGGGGTACACAAAGGAATGAGGCAAAGCCTCCTTACTAGAAGGGTCCACTCAGGTTCAGTTTGATACCAATTGGATCAAGAGGTAGACAGGGGGTAAAAATTAGTAGTGAGGGCGAAACATGACTTACAAATGTCCTAGAAAACAGTACACTCTAACAAATGTTCACAACTTAATTGACAAATAATTCTATTCACTCTACTGGTTGCAAAGTTTAATTCTGAAGATCTAAGAAAATGGGGTAAAAACCAAGTTGGCTCTCACAGCTAGTGTTTGAAAACATAAAACTTTGAAACCACATTTTAAAAACTTGTAGCATCGGGAAATATTACTTTAGTTATCTTTCAGTGGTGTATCCATCATGTCCGGACAAGCTCGGCAGACTTGGGAATCTCAACCCGGTCCAAAACAAACTGCAAATGCTTACCTTCCAGCCCGATAGGTTTATCGCAGGCCAAGAAGTCAGTCCAACTCCTGGGAATTGGGAGGCAAAGCCGTCGGGCAGACACTCCGCGTGGAATCTCTGCAAGTAAAATAAAAGCAAGCCAGACAAATCATAACACTTGGGGAAGTCGAGGAGACCCAAATCATTCCCTCCTTGAGGAGTTGTGCCTCTCTCTACTGTCCCTGATACACTTCCTGCTGTGCAAGTATTAATGGTGTATCATCATGCACGCTTGACATTTACATGGTACTTTAGATATTGGAATATTCCTAATGTTACAGGCACCGGCTTCAATAAGTGTATTGGTTGAAAAGAATCAATCAATGCAAAAATCCATAATGCAAAAAGCTGCAGCATGCATCATTGGGAGGTCAGAGCAGATGCTTTGCTGGGATTACAACTTGTTGTGTCTTCTCATTTCTGGAGTGAGATTCTCCTTTTGGTCATGGCTTTTGATTAGTACCCTGATCAAGGATATTTGACAATTAGGAGGCTCCCAATATAGATAGGGCTGGAAAGCAAAGATTGTAGAGCACTAGTACTGTATGTCATTGATGTGTTAAGATTACAAAGCTAGTTGGCTAAAGGGAGACCCATCCTAAGACTAGATACATGTAGCTCATATGGTAGAGCACCCTTAGCTTTATAGCCCAAGGGTATTAAGTTTCAATTTGGCTTCAATCGACATTTCCGTTTAGCGACTCCAAAAAATCATATAACCTATCACACCCTAACCCTCCTGTATGCCACAGTTTACCACACCACAGTGTGGTTCGCGTGGTAATGAATGGCCTAGAATCCAGCCCTCGTGTGGAGACTGTAGTAATGTGAGGTAAGCAGCTTTAGTCTTGTGTGCTATTAAAAAGTGTGGAGGGTTAGGGTTAATGAACAACTACTCAAAAGTTCTTCTCCCTAAATGAAATGAATCAATAAAAAGGAATGCGATAAGCCACGTGCAAGTACACAAATTTTACCAGGTTTCGCCTTTGATGTGACCTACTGATAGAGTACTATTTAAAGTGTAATGTCACTTTCAGCAGGAAGATCACTGCGAACAAATAGAGCATGCGTGGGTGTACTGTGTTGGCTTAAAACGAGCTAGATTGTCAGTGGTAATGACTTACAAAAACAAATGTGCATAGGCTGTATTCACTTTGGTATAACTTCATTGTGTCATCAGTATCTTGATGACAGACTCAAACATCGAATGCTTTTGGTCAAATCCAAACCGGCTTACAGCTATGGCTGCAGCTGTTGCCATTAGCAACATTAAAGGCTTATAGCACTCTAGTCTGCACTGCAGCAAAGGCTACACACAGAAATGCTCTCAGCTACTTGTAGCCACAGTCCTAGCCATACCAGTTCATTTGGATCAGGACATATTTTTCAAAACTGGAAACAAATTTCCAGCAAGGATCCTTAGCAACTGTCAGAATTGGACCGGACAAGGAATAGATAGAAAAAAACAACAGCCCCAGATGAACAAATGCATCGTTCATCATTAATTTGTTTAATGTATTCATTCATTTATGGATGGACAATATCCATTAAGACTTCTCCCATTTGACTATACCGTTCATCCCAGGGGTCCAATGCACAAATTGAAAAATGCCCATTACACAGAAATGACTGGCCCGGTATCGGTCATTATGAAGCTGAAAACTACCATACAAGGATGCGGACACTAAACCATATACACAAATGGAGATGATAAATTGGACGTATAGAACTGCGGAAAGTCATAACCTCCGTCCACGTGCTAGTTAAACTGATACAAATAAGCAATAACTAAGGCCTGAATTTCACGATACAAATGATTTAAGGCCGAAAATTTGACAGATGGCAAACCTTATTTCTGACCTGTTTAACTATATGAAACATCCCCTCATTTGAGAAGAGAAAGCTGGATTCTTCTTGCGAGTCAACGCTCTAATTTCATTCCGATAACCAGTATACATGTACGTGCAGCCAATGTAAATGGTTTAGATCAAAACCTCAAGCGAATGGAGAAGGTAACGTTCACAAACACCGTTATCTACTTATTAGTTCTCCACAACGGGTCAAGGGACAGATTTCATAAAGCCCTACGATCGTTCTTAGCTCGAGATACGAAGGATAACCCATCTTGGGGGCCTATCCTATGTAGGACTGCTATGCATCACAAGTCCTACGATTGATAGTAAGTTGCGATGAGTTTGGTGAAATCGACCCCTCAAGTGCTCCTGACTGGGAACAGATATTGCATGCTTAGCGATGCTTTTCAAGTGTGGGATCAGAGCCGAAGAAAGAAAAAAACCACTAACTAGATGCTATAAGATCAGAAAGAAGCACACAAGACCATCGGCCTTGCAGGATAAGTCAAAGCAGCGCAGGAATGATAGATCTCCAAAGGCACCACACTGATGAGCCCCAACAAGCTCCGCGTGACGTCAATGACTCTATTATTTCTCAGGGAGACTGCAGTTGCAGATCATGTGGGAATCCTTAAAAGTGGAGATTATACTAAAGACGGCTCTTCACGCTTAATAATCAGTATCACTGGTTATTTTGTCCCCCTCGTCCTTCGTCAGTGATGGGCTCCGTCTTAAGCTAATTCATAGGAGTTAAAATGAAACCAGGACGGGAAGCAGGGTCCTGATGATGCCGTACCGGTTTGGAATTACTTTGCATAATCAGGATTGGAATGCAGATGCCTGTGTGTGATGTATACAGCAACATGACATCAGCGCAGGATTTACAAGATCAGTAAATGACGGCAAAATTATAATGAAGGATAAGGGTCTGACTCTTCTGAGATGAGAAAATATGAGATCAATGAACTTTGGAAAGTTAGAAGCAGATACATGTAAGAGTACGGACAGAGAATCAACACTTGAAGCTTATACAAAACAAAACATGCTTGGAGTTAGGAGGCCTGATGTTTCGATCTTAGCAGGATCTTTCTCAAAGGCTATATGACAAGAGGACAAGAACATGGGGAAAACATTCAAATTGAGAAGGAATGATATGATTCTAGCAGGATCTTTCTCAAGGGCTCTAATCTAAATTTTTGTCAGTGAAAAAGACCCTGGTAGGATCAAAACATCAAGACCTCTTTGATGCAGATGTACAGCATTTTTTAGTTGTATAGAGAGGGAAATGAAATGAAAGGCTAGATCTAAAATAGCAACACTTTCATTTGTTTGGTTGTCTCACAGAATTATGGGAATGTCTGTTGCTCATTTCAGGAGTTTTCGTCACAGAGACAGAGATGCAAACAATGTTCAAATGTAGCAATATTTAAAACAGGATTCTGTTTCACAGTCACTGAAGTATTTTGCTTTCAGTTTAGACCAAGAAGCAAGACCTCTCTGTGCAGCACCAGCAACTGGCGAGACGGGTTGGAGTGGAAGTCTGATTCTAGGGAACACCAAGGATTTTCCCCAAGGACCAAATCAGAGGGCTTCTACCTTGACCAAACTTCACAGTTTTCTGTAACACACAAGCTGCTAAATTGTCTCAAATCACGGAATGTTAAGTCAAAGTAGGAAACTAGAATGCTGGCAGATGCTGTGTCCGCACTACACTGACAAGAAATTGAATTTTAACTGGATGCCATAGAATGCTTGGAGTTAGGAGGGCCGGTCTGACGCATTTCGATCCTAGCAGGATTTTTTACTAGGTTTATTACTTGGATGCCATAGATACACAGGTTTGCGGCTGTAAACCTGTGTAAACCTGTTTGATGTCACATAGAGACATCAAACATGTGACATCACATCGGAAGATCAATCAATGTTTCCATCAGCAAGAGTATAGACACTCAATGCCAAGCATTTCATTAATGACATTGCCCTCGGCAACGGTCGTTAGAGCTTAGGATCCATTGCCAAAGCAATTAATAAACGACTATTCCAGCGTATGCACGTAATGGCTTCTAATAAATACTGATTAGACCTTTTTCGGCTACACATGTATTTGAACTTTCTAAATCAGGGGCCTTTCTCAAAGCTCGGCTCAGGCTCCATTTCGTGAATCCATTATAAAATTACAGATATCAAAATACAGTTGAGGCTTTTGGTTGCGGTTCGGAAATACATTCTCTGGTTAAAAAACAAACAAACAGAGCTTCAACTCCAAGAAAAACCACAACCTATATTTTCAGCATGTGGATGACAGAGATGAAGCCGGAGCCTGAGCCAGAGCCGAGCTTTGAGAAAGGCCCTAGATCTAAATTTGCTATCTGTCACCAGGTAAGCCTGTGTTCCTGACAAAACTACTAATAGTTCAGGACTTACAAACTGTACAGACGCTTAGAAATTGTTAGTACACACACACACACAGGCCATAAATCATGCAATCTCTTTCACCTTCAAATGGTGCCTTTGTAAATTTCTTGTCTTTGATCTCTATTCGGTCTCCCATGGTCTCACTCAACAGCTCTCAATAACACAGCTACCAGAGTTTGTATATTATTTCACAGAGGTCCAAGTTTTTTTTTTGCTGCATACAGGCATGTCTGCATGTGCCAGAAAATGAACCCCATGTTTGTTTGGGAGTATATTACTGTTAAAATCCCCCCATGCAATTATCCATGTTCTGTTGATGGGGAAGCAGTCAACCTTAATAGGAGACTGGTACCGAGGTAATGACAAAACGAACAAGCTGAATAGATACAACAATCTGATTACAAACATAGCACCACATGTGACTTGCCTAAGTATCAGAGCCCAATTTTGTTCCCTTTTAGTCTAGTTTATAGCAAGTGACTGGAGAGAGCTTCTACATTAGTGGTAATAAATAATAGTGATGAATGAGTTTAGAGCCACGTTCTCAATGAACTTGGCTCTCCCTTGAGCCTGTACATCACAAATACGGTAGTCATGTCACTTCTAACCTCACAAGCACTAGGCAGCTATCACGACAGCTCTTACCATGGAATCCAATCCTTACCACATGCATCAGATTTCTATGTTAAATACAGAACCAGCAGAAAGGTTCTGGCCTTACTTTGCACAACATTTTCAGCTATAAAGGGGAGATTCCTTGATTTTCAAACAAAATCTAGAAGATGTGCAGCATCCCTAAATTGAAAGAACAGCAAAATTTTTCACAAACGCTTATAATGAATAGAGCCAAAATATCAGCATGTGTAGATTAACCCTTACCCACCTGCATACCACAGTTTACCACACATGGCCTTTCACGAATATATCCTGAATACCACAATACACCACAGTGTGGTTGGTGTCGTTTTGCATGGTTTATGATCCAGTGAGACCCGTGTGGTAAGCAGTTCTTATATTGTGTGGTGAGCATAGAGGGTAAGGGTTAAAAACCTGACGATAAAAGTCAATGCTAGTTCACAAAAATGAAAGCAGCCAAGGTTTTGAGTCAACAACGTTAAGAATCACTATTTATACAATACTCTAGCCCAAATCGTGAGGTTTTGTAACTTTAAAGAAATGTCTCCCTCTTGGCATTTTTACTCTCTACAATGTATCACTGACGGGTTACAATTGATGGATTAGGTGTTCTTTAAACTAATTTCAGAAGAATATAAAAGAAAAACACTGAAAGCCAACATTTGACAAAATGCACTTGTGGCGTTTTGGCTTTTGTTGGTAATATATTGGCAAAAGCACAATTGAACTTAAACATTCCAATTGTAAAGAGACTGGTTGGATACAAAGTTCCTTCAACTGAACTGAACTTTTCTGCAGAATCCGAAATTACTTTATGATACCACAATGAAGGGGACTAGCTATCGGGGCAGGTTTGGAGTAATTGGGAATATAGTATAGGACATGAAGGGGGCATAGCTAGCCAAGTTGGGGGCTTACTGGTGAAAAAGGACAGTGCATTGTTCTTTTTTTATATTTTGCAATGCAAGTTTGTTTTCATTGGGAATTCCGACATCAACAACTTTAAATCGAAGTTGACAATAGGAATATTCAAACGTCAACAGAAGCTGTATCTTTTATTGAGATTACTGGCCTGGTCACAGCAAGGTATACATGTAGTGATGTATTATTACTTGCTGTGGCTAGCCCTGGACCGTGACTTTAGCTAATGGGTTTATTTTGCTTGGAAACTGGCACCCCTTGAGCGTAGCTATTTGACGACAGGGAGGCCCCATCAAGTTGGGTAGAGAGCCCGTTTGACAAAACTCCTATCAAATTTCCCACTTTTCTTTCCGTTTCTTCTGAAAGAGCTTCTGTATGGAAGCTCTTTCATCTGGAAGCTTTCTTATGGAAGCGTTTAACATTTCGCAAGTATACTGAAATTAAAATAGTATAGTTCCTACGGTCCACCTCTGCTTGTGACAGAACACAGCTCTTCCAGTTGGTACTTTTAATATACAACAACTGTGTATGGGTCCAGAACCTGAAACGGCAGACTAAAGCCCTGTCCACACTGGACTTTTTTTCCCAGGGTTTCACCGAGCCGATGGGTAAATGAAAAATGGGCAAATATTACCAGTGTCCGCACATGGGCTTTTGACTCTGGTAACTTAACCGTGCATGCGCAGAAGAATTACCAAGATGTCAATACTAGGCTTGTGAGGGTACCCGACTCGCTCAGGAAAAGTGTCTCGGGAATTCTTCCTGGGCCGAAGTTGGCCGGTAGAAATGCCTGTGCGGGTCGGGAAAAGTAACTGAGAGGAAGACTTCCTGAGACATCTGCACTGGACTTAACTATGGGTATAAAAGTACCCAGCGTCTTGGTAACTTTGGCCCCAAAAAGTCCAGTGCGGACATGGCTTGATCCCTTTGCAGTATCAAGTAGGGAAATTGGCCATTCTATAGTCACAGCCGCTTCTTCATGTAACGTAGTCAACACCTTCAATATTCTGCCTTGGTCTCAACTACTGTAATTAAACAATGTGACAGAGGTCCGGGTTACCTACAGATGCATTCCGGGGGGAGGGGGGAAGGTGGGGGAGGGAAGAAGGGGAGGGGGGTTGTGACAGGGATGATGATGTCATAAGATCATGACATCCCTGTCACCCCAACCCCCGTCACGAAGCGATTGCGCATACAGTAACTACGATCAAATGTTCCCACGTAAGAGGGACTCGCTGCGATTTGTTTGTGCGTCCCTATATACGCCACCAATGATGTACGTAGGGATTTGATTGTTTGTACATGACTCACGGAAACATCCCAATGACTGATTCTTCAACCTTGATCTTTAAAGCTGAGAGGATTCCGCACTGATTTATCTCTGGTGCAATCACAATGTGCGCTATAATTAACTCGTTAAGACGTATTTGCATCGTCAGAGAGTTGGTACCCCAGCTAGAGTCTGTGACATCAGACGCTGAGGTGAGATATGAGAGATGCCATTGGACCTTCTCACTCCACATTGCCAAGACTTTGTTATCTTAGGCAAAGAGGGTTCAGTCTCGACACGACACGGTATATACACGTACGCCAGCTGTGTTGATATGTCGTAACTGCTGCAGCTGATATGTGGCAGCTACCAGGACTTCATGTAAACCAAACACTTGTGAAGATATACAACCTAAGCAGTGGACTTGACAAATAGAGATGAAATACAAGCATTGAACTTGACACAAATGGCAATCCAGTGAATACACTTGTAAGGAAGATCTTAACCATTTGCAACTATAAATTTGATGTTTGTGTGAAGCAATACTTAAGCACACCTGAAACAATTCACAAACTATTAGGAGTTACAAAACAAGTGTGTATAAAAAGCTACATCCTCTTTGAGTGATCCCCATGTACTGTTTCTCAGGTTGCAGCACTGCTGAGCGTATCAATAAAATATCCTTGGGATATAGTGGTATGTTTGTAGTTTCATGGCTTCTGACTACCAAACGAACAAAGATAACTGACTATAAGGGACACCACCAACATACAGCTGGGTAGCTCAGTTGGTACGGTATTCCGGAGGCTGCTACTTGCAAGTTCAAATCCCACTCCAGTCAATTTTTCTTTGTTCACTTTTCAATGACTTCAAAATTGACAAGTCAGTTTCCCTTGCAGTTATTTGATGATTAACAACATATTTACGTTTGTTCATGAATTTGTTCTGCTTTTTCGGTGATCAAACAGAGGTAGCAGTGAGCGTTGCATTTGTGAAGGAATCAGTAAATCAAGAAGCAGCTAGGCAGACGGTGAGACTAAAGCTCATTATAATTCCATTAAAAAATGTTACTATCAAGAACTTGAAGATGCACAAACTGTTCCTACAACTGGGACAGGGTTATAAACCAGCATCAGATACACCGGAAGGGAAGCATCAAGCTTTGGATGCGTGGGCAGCACCATACCGACCAAACACTTGTGCATGTCCCTCACTCTCAGCTAATCAACTAGGATGCAATTAAGTTCAAGTATGCTTGTCCAAACAGTTGGATTTAATGGACGGGACATTCTCCTCCTGTTATCGTACGCGGTGGGAAGCCACGTTTGTGACGCGTTCTATTCCTCCTGACGTCACCAGAGATAAACCTCTACTGAAAATCCCTTCCTCTGAAAAAAGGTTTCTCAACTGCAATAACATTTTACAACTGTTTATGTTATTATAGTTCTGCTGAAGACATTGTATTTTTAAAGACACTAATATTAGATTGTGTGTTTCATTTATTGCATTTTTCATATCTTCAGTGCTTTGACCTTACAATGGTTGTTATGATCAAATCCTTATTGCCAAGGTTACTGTATGTATCATATCATATGCGAGCTACTGAGCGTGTCAGCACGTCACTAATTGCAAATGGCTCCAAAAGGACAATGCACAGGAAAAGTTCAGTGGAAAAGGAATCTAGCCAACCGTGAGGAGGCTTTTAAGGATGTCATCCACTCTCAATTACCACACGGCATTTTAGCATTGATTAAAATTTAACAATATCGACGGCCGCTTTTCAGCCAATAATCATCCCACTCCCTTTATTCTGCAATGCAAAACAACTTGGACCCTTAAACGTGTGCATAAATGGAATATTTCTGCTGGCATGTAATTCTGTGCAGATATACGAAGATAATATAATATCAGAGCAAAACAGTAGACCCCTTATGGCAAGAATTATTCTACATTTACCATAATGCAAGAAAACATTGATGGCCCTTTTCATTTCTACAATTTTTTTTTTTTTCAGTAAGGGAAGAACGCTAATTTCCTGGCGCCATAGTAAAAACAAAAGTGGAAAACTTGAAAGAGCGTACGACTCACACAGTTTGTAAAGAAAACAATCGGTCAGGCCTAAGTGACTGCAAGGCAATACAAGTAATAACGCGAGGGGAAACGACAGGGTTGTCAGGATTTTAAGAAACCTCTGGCCATTGCTAGCTTCTTCTTTTTATCGGAATAAAATCTCTTTGCTTCCTGTTTAACATGCGACTCTATTTTTCTTGGTTTTGAATGAATTTCTACATTTTCTTTGCTGAATTGGCCTAATGCATGAAGTTATCTGTGGCCCATCGTGTCTACTATGGTAATTTTCGTATGTCTCAAGATCTATTCTGTGGGATCTTGTCAACTTTAAAGGGTATGTTCACATGAGCTGTTAACATCCCTGCTAACTTCGCTGCTAACTTAGCAGTGAAAATGTGTGGCCATTAGAATGCAATTTTAGCTAACTCCGCTGTCAACTTTGCTACTAACTTTGCTGTATGAACGCAATGGTTTTTGTGACTTCTGCAATCTGCACACACTGATTGTGCAGTTAGCAGTCATGAACGCAGCGCGTGAATGCTTGGTGAATATTAGCTTTCTCAACCAAACTCCCGCTAGCAGCGAAGTTAGCAACTTGTGTGAACATACCATTTCTTGCCCAAATGCTCCCAGCCTGTTTGCGTGTTTGTTTGTTTACTTGTCTGTTTCCACAGCTGCCAGTCCTAACTGTTTCTTTCCGCTGGCAAATTTCTATCATTATTGGGAAGAAAAAACCCCAAACCTTCTCCCAAGAAAGAATCTGCATGTTGTTACAGCAGGGACATAATTTCACTACACCTGCTTTGTAACGTTGTATCGGACGTTCTCAAAGAGAGAAACCGCCTACGCAATCGTTTCACTTTCACCTGTTCATCAACCTTTGGCCACATGAGTCGCGCCTGACACCCGAGACAGTTTACGGTGCGTCTATACTGAGCAACACCTGTCACGCCATTCAATCGGAGAAGTCAGCCATTTAAACTCCTGCACTCAATACTATCTTTGCAAAGATCATGATCGTCATTATGTATTTGATTTAGAACACATAGGTTAGTATGGAGTTTTATTTCATTATAGGTATGAACTGAACTACAAGATTTATATGTTCTGTTTCATAAGGGTTGGCCTATGGCCTGGCTGGTCCAGTTTCACGGCACTGTTCACCACGGAATTCTAAGCTTATGATCCACATTCCTGTCTGCAGGGTAAGCGCTTAATGTCTATACTGCTTACTAGCTGAGTAAGCGAGAAATAGTTACACAAACTATACGCACAACCACAACTGAAAATTCTCCAATGTCCATGACATACATGTAGGATCTTGTAAGCACAGAATTTGTTTGCTTCTGTAAGCACCGATACTAGGCTTACGGTAAGCAGAGGCTGCAGAGCCAAGTAATTGGGCACTGTAATAATTTGATTTCAAACAGCTGCTTAGCAAAAAACATTACTTGCTAAGTAAATTTGTATAAACGTGCCAAAAGGCAGAGTGCCACTCCAAAGCATTCCATAAAATTTTTGGCTGGAAACCTGTATTTGTGTGCTTAGTACAATTGTGCACATGCTATCAACCCTTGTTTTCAAGTTGCCAAGAGGCTACTGTGAGCCTGGTTTCATACCCTGATGGGTGTTTCTCGGCATCTTTTAGGCACCCATGTTTGTTATATCAGACACAATATTTCATCAAACAATCTGCAATTAGTGCTGCATATCTATTAAACAGACAAAAGATGTCAAAGCTTTAGCTCTGAATACCTCGGTATACTGGCATTTTCATATTGTGCAATGAATGATATACATGTACCTCTTGTGATACTTCACAATTTTCTTTGCTCCATATTCGTCTATAATAGTCTGACTCCGCCCCACATCTTAATTGACCTGTCACGGCTCCACCCACCTACATGTATGACTTTGCTCAATCAGTTCTGTAATCTAAAAGCCGTTTTCAATAGTAATTCCACAATTTCATTTTCATCCCTAGTCCCATGGGGATTATGTAAATGGAAGAATACAGTTCAAGGAGTGTGTGGGTCTGTCTTTCAAGAAGTGACTGACAATGTAATAGGCCTATCCATTACAGAATTTGCTAAATGAATAACTGAATCCAAAAGTTGAAGAAAATTCCACTTTCATTTCTCAATGATTTTCATGATGACATTTTTGTAGGATAAGGCCATAAATGCTTTAAATGAACCTTTCCCAGCATTTCTTTTCTGAAAACACAGATTTTATTTTGGTATTGATACGGTTTTGGGATTTTGGGAGTTGAATAAAAATCTGATTCTTCAGAGTGTCACAGAGCATGTGCCGGCATTTGTTGATGTAATAGCCAAATTTTACCTTTAAAGTGAACTACCATTTCATAAAATAACCCTTTCCATTTAAACTACAATACCATTTCATAAAAACAATCATTTCCCTTTAAACTAAACTACCATTTCATAAAACAACCATTTCCCTTTAAATTAAACTACCGTTTCATAAAATATCCTGACCATTAAACTTATGTTAACTAGAACAGCGAAGCTGTCATGGCTCGCTGCAGCCTTAAGTGCAGTTACAAACATGATAGCAAACACCCATCCCCAAAAAAAATTCAACATTTTGAAACAATAGAAAAAACTTCAACATTTTTCATTGACAATAATAACAACATTATTCTGGATAACACACCCATCTAAAAAAAAAAAAAAAATCAACATTTTGAAACAATAGAAAAAAATTCAACATTTTGAAACAATAGAAAAAACTTCAACATTTTTCATTTACAATAATAACAACATTATTTTGGATAACACACCCATCTAAAAAAAAAAATCAACATTTTGAAACAATAGAAAAAACTTCAACATTTTGAAACAATAGAAAAAACTTCAACATTTTTCATTTACAATAGTAACAACATAATTTTGGACAACGCACCCACCCAAAAAACAAAAAAAATGGCGGTTCAAGCACATACTAAAAAACTTTAACATTTCACGTGGACGGACGGACGGCCGGCCGGACGGACGGGACGAACGGTACTACTACATAGGCTTCGCTTTGCTTCGCAGCTCGCCAATAAATCAGTTGGTGAAGGTGTACCACTATGCCTTCCAGAAATGAATGAAATATTTCTAATACCTGAATTTAAAAAAGGTTGACATTCAAATATTGGGAAAAATAATGAACCTAAACTTGATTGATGGCGGCACCATGGAAGTTTTTGTGAGCATGTTGAAGGCTATCTGTCCCATTGCCAAAGCATTCTCCCAAGACATTATATGGATTCTAAGTTCAGATGGGCATGGCAACATTACATGGATATTCATATAATTACAGGCAGCATTATCCTATTAAAGGTACAGTACAGGATTGGTAACATACCCAAACAGAAATGGTCGCAGATTTACCTATAACTTTCAGGGTATGAAGATGGTGCTGGTAGAAACATACCGTTAAAATATTTCCACCTGAAATGGTGTATTTATCCAGAAATTAGTCAAACGAAGTCCAAAAACAGTTTTGATCTTGGGGTAAGGTCAAAATCAAAACCATTCTTTAGGGGCTTATGTTTTAAGAAAAATTGAGTCGGGTTTTCGCTATTTTCTAGTGACTCTGATGTCCGATTGACCTCAAATTTTCACAGGTTTATCATTTTATACATGTTCGATCAAACAAAGTGTGCGTGAGCACTGTTCTGTGACCTTTACCAATCATGTATTATACCTTTAAAAGAACAAAAAACCTGCAGGTGTCTAAAACTAAGCCTCTGGAAATACATAGCACAGATAACATGCCAAGATAAGAACAAAATAAGGTTTCTACATGGACATGGACAACATTAACATATTTCTTCAAGGCCAGAGAGATTTTTATCATGTGCCAAGATAAAAGTCAGTCCTTAATTCCAGCCGACAAAAAAGACTGGAATATCCCCCGCAGCAATGAAATATCTTCTAAAAAAGAAAGGGGGGAAAAAAAAGAATCCTTTTGGGAGAAAACGAGAGAATGAATTGATTCGCGGTACGTACATGCTTTCCGCTGGTAATTTTCCATTTGCATGTAATTCCTGTCTTTTTAAAACTTCAATTAAATGGCAGCTCAGTTAAGTCAAAGGAGAGGCACAAAGACAAGGCAAAAATCATATTCATTTTCTGACGGGAGAATTTTCTCGACGTTTAACGTTCGTATTGAATCCTGATGAGCTGCATATCCAATGTTCCAACCATTTATTGCACAGGCTAGCTTTTTGTTTCTCACAACTTGTATTTTTTTTTTATGGTAAAAGATGCATTGGAATGATGCTATAATGGACAGTGCTATTTTACTGAACATTCAGCTAAACCGAACATCATCCTTGACTCCCAATTTACTAAATCATTTATTTGTTATTGCAATTTACTAAATGACAAAGTATTGGCAGCTTAAAAAATTATTAACAATTGACCTCAAAATTACGTACAATTTCCACTCTTCGTCACAGGTTTTTCGCCCCGAGGAAATCAGAAAAGCTAATGAAAAATACGCACAAAACTGCCCAAGGTTTCAATACGGCATGTGACAGAATCTTTACTGAAAGCGAGGAGGAATATGTGTTAGGTGCACTGCACACAGTTTTCAGACCAAAATGGCCCCTAACTTTATGCTTTAACCCTAATCCTCCTGAATACCATAGTTTACCAAAAAATGGTTTGTCCCATGGCAAGTGTGGTATCCTGAATACCACAATACGATGCAGTGTGATATGTGTTGTTTCAGATCCAGTTCACCCTACGGAGATGGGTTAGTGTGTGGTAAGCAGCACTTATGTTGTATGGCAAATGTAGAGGGTTAGGGTTAATAAATGTACCTATAGTGGCCTTGAGGTTTGATTTTCGCTGGATCAAAGTCGGGGAAAAAAGTACAGAGAACCTGGAAACGCCTTCCTTTGTCTCCTCTGATCCCAATCCACTTAATTTCCGGAGAGGTTCATTTATTTCCATCACTTCCGACAGTAATGTTGCCCCACAACATACCTTTCGCCAAAATATTTGTGTTTATTGCCAGGTTCCTAGCACCCTGCGTTAACCCAACATCTGCCTGTGACGCGGTATCACGTCATACAAAAATAATCATTGACCCAATTGTACTTGAGGTATGCTACCAGCAAGATAATGGTGGCTGGTCTCAAGGGGGCTCACTAGGGTGTCTGGTATTCAACAACCCTCCCTAGAATCATTGCATGCATGTCTTAAATCAGGAAGATTCACCAGACTATTGGATTGCAGTAATTAGTCTTATGCGATTTGCATCGATTCAGGGACCTCAATTACGGTCTGCAAATTTAATTGGAGGGTCATAAAACCCGCAGGTGAGTCAAAGTTAGTGATTCTGAGAGGGAAACTTAATTACAATCATAACAAAGTTTGACATCCAAATTTATATAAGGCTTTAAATTTATCACTTAATACTATATGGATGTCAATAATGCATCCAGAGAGATGCGATGAAGATAATGGTCATGTATATTTGCTAGGTAGGACTATGGAGCTCTTCCTAGCTCCATGATAGGCCTACAGACAAGATTCACGCCGCAAAAGCAGGTTACCAACCAAATATTCCATTTGATATGCGTCCGCTGCCTATAGTACAACCGGTTCCCAGCTAATGCTGAGCACATCATAAAAAATGACACAGTATGTGAAATATTAGGTGTTATAGAAAGTACAATTTGTTCACTATTTTCCAATCTAAGGGATTTGACTTTAATACACTGCTGACCCCAGCTAGATCGGTAGCCTAATAGTATGGCATCTGCACTAGCAAGCAGGAGGTTGTGGGTTCGAATCTCACCTGAACCAATGCATCATTCTTTTCATGTGCACTCAAAAAGCAATTCTTGTACTGCTCATCTACGCTGATGAAGGGTAATAAATCATTTGCGTAATTCCATCTCCCTGATGAAAAAAACATTAATAACAAACATTTTCCAATTTGTTCGGACGAATACTACTTGAGAAGTGACCAACCAAACCAACTGGATGGGGAAGGGGAAGGGGGGGGGGGGGTGATAGCACCCACAGTTCTGTTTCACCTGATCATAGAGAAAGGACATCCTACCTCACAAACCACCTTACAAGAACAGGTATATGACTTAATCACAGGACACATCAAGAATCCTGGTGACTTTAATACCAATTGATTGCTAGGTCATGGTCAATGGAATTATATTATCTCTTAGGGATCAGATCAGTTGTCAACGGCAATATTAACCAATACAAACCATGTTAAAGTATTTTCTTGCATAATTCATGACGCACGCTGATTACACACAAGAATATAAAGTTGACAACACCAACTCTCAGAATCTACAATATCCCTCAAATATTCCACCATGGACTTGATTTTTCTCCTCAAGAAGTGTCACGCAATACACACACACACACAGAGCATGGGTGCAATTCAAATCAATTGAACCCCCAAAGGGAGCGCCCATATTACACAGGAATGCTCCCTATAGAGAGATAAATTTATCTTAATTTGGACGGGCCTCATCAGCCTTGACCCTGGCATCAACCTAGCTCTCCCCTCCTGGACTGGGAAACTGGGTGCTAGCTTCTGTCAAGACTTCCTTGCTCAAAGTTCACACAGGCGAGACACTGCAATGACCCACAAGTATTAATGGCAAGAGTCTAGTGTGTAGTTTGAGCCTAGATTTCAAAGATGATAGTGGCAGTTATTGGAAAAGAAGCTGCTATACCAAACAAATGCTATACCTACAGTAGTGTCTGGTTGTTCTTGGTTTTAGAATTTTAGTTACTAGTCAAATGGGAAATCTACATTACCCAAGCTAAAAGGTGGGTTTAAAATGTCTCCAGACTCCAACCAAACCCTTAATTCATGTCACAAAACCTAATAACAGAATTTGTGTATTTTGAAGGATACAGGACCAAATTACAGAATTCTCTGATGAAAGATACCAACCAAATTGTGATGCTGCTTTTTATTAGTGTTCGGCCATTGTTTGCTGAGCATAACATTCACTTGGCTGGCATACTGATTTTATTTACCAAGGTTTTTGGTGCAAGCAAATTTTGATAAAGCAGCACTATGAATATGGCCCCTGCTGTCCACCATAATCCAACAACTTTGGATGAACTCTTGATTCAATGAGGAAACATTTGGCCACGATTTAAGAAAGTTGTGAACAAACAAAAAATCACAATTTATGTTTTATTTCTTTGTTTCAAATAAGAAAGATTTGAGCCTTTGCATGGTGACAATTGGTATGTTTGTGGCAACCCTATGTAATATTCAGTTTACACCTTTTGCACTTATTATTTTATCGAAAAGTGAACAATAGGAGGTCGGTTTGAATCCCACTTTAATCAATTTTTCATTGTTCACCTTTCAATGACTTAAAAATTTAGTCAGTTTTCAATGTAGCTATTTGATGATCACTTCTTATTTTGTCGCACCTCTCGTTAGGTCTCAACGTTCCAACTAGTCTGCTCTAGTCATTGTCATGTTTTTAAATGATTGATATTTTTTTATATATAATTATATTTTTTAATCTTGCACCCAAAAAAAAGCCACAAATGCAAAGAATAGATTTTTCCTGATTCAACAATCAATACAAAGTCAGGGCAATATTGAAAAGAAACATTGCATACATTTTGGTTCATGGCCAAATTGTTCCAAAGTTCACCCTTTTCCATTAACGAAAATCTCCTAAATAATGGCGGCAGACCGTTTACAAAACGGAATGAAAGTAATAGGATTTTGTTCCGTCGTGTCTGCCGTCGGTAAAATGCTGGACCGAACGTAGAGAGAGAACACAAGACAGAAAATGTAAGCTTATTAAAGGTGCCATTTGAATGACGGCATTGTAGCAGGTGATTAGTTCTCAAAATGGTCAAGGCGAATTGGCGTATACGTGAAAGGTCTGTTTTATAATTACACTGCCACCGCAGTGTCATTACAATGGGGGAGGATTATTGCTGCCATCCTAATTATTACATGCATAAACCATGCCGCTTTCCAGAAAACAACAAATTCACAAAGCGCTTCGTCTAGTACATGTTGTACAATGTCTACAAACATTTACTATAAAACCTGATGGCGTTTCAGGAGTTAAGCTCACAAGAAGCCACTGTAAATGACTGTAGTGGTAGTTAACGCATAATATTGATTTCGACAATACATTTCACCCATTTATTTATGCGGCTGATGTTCGTAAATAGCTCCATATTATTACGATGCCCTTTGGCTATTATTGTAAGCTTGTATAACTTGTTGTGTGTATATTATGCAGAATGTGCAATTTGGTTTCTACATTATTAATTCCTGCACACAGAGTATGCATAAGGCCTACACAGTCTACAGCTCGCTATATACTACCTATTTCAAGAGTTTAACCTCCGGTGCAGTCAAGTTTCTATTTTTCCTCCCAGACTGAAAAGCAGTCATTCCTAGAGTACAATTCACCTACCAGCTCCACAATCATTTCAGTAGGTCCCCAAAGGTGCAGTTAATATAATGGCCTACATTTTGTAGATGTAAAATAGCAGTCTGGAATCCAGAACGCTTCCAGCTAATGCAATTTCATTGGCTTTTTCCTTTGCAATTGCAAACTACCAGATTTTAATCTCTAATACAGTACGTCTCGGTTTTTTGTAGACTCGACAGAAATGAATGTACGCCACAAGCTTCATTGTAAGTCAAGTTTGAATTCTGAACAAAAACCGTAAATGGGGAAGAAGAAAAAAATAATAATAAATACCCTGATAAATAAAGGGTGGGAAAGCATACTGATTCTCTGAAGTATGTTTAACTTTGCAAAAAAGTTATGCAGCCGCAGGGAGGCAGGCCAAATCGAGTGGAAAAAACTTTGCGGGGACCGAATGAATCGCAGCAACAAATGAACTGCCATTACGGAACATCTATCAGGTTTCAGAACAAACAGTTACTTTTGTCAAGGCTGATTTTTTCCTCCGATCCAGGGGCAACAGACTATATAACCTCTTCATTGTACAACTAAGCCTGAATGAAAATGCACTTTCAGGGATAAGAGGGGAGAAAAAAAAACGAGGTTGATTTCCTGCCTTTGGCGAAGGATTATCAAGAGGGTAGGGAGAGATACAATGCTTCCCTTCCAATCAAATTATTTTAAGAGTGGGAGCCAAGCTATTTCTCTTTTCTCAAAAATTTCTTTTCGATAACACCATACTTGTATTTTGCAGTATGCAGTGAACTTAACATAGACAAGGGTTTATACACCCTGTCCAGGCAGCCTATGGCTATATACTGCGCGTGTCCACTTTATGATACATTTCAATTCCCAGCCATAAAAAATCTGCCGCATTAGTTGCAAAAGAAAATCTCCCCCATAAGGGATTCGGATCGGACACAGGAAGATAGCTGATGTGCTTTTAAAAGCATTTTCACACAAGGCAAATGGGAGAGGTTTTTTGGGGGGTATATAGCGGAGAAAATCAGACGGAAATTTGATTGCTTGAGATCGCTCGTGCAGCACACAATGGCAAGGAGATTTATACCCCACTCCACAAAGAGCGAATTTACCAGGAGTTTTTCCCGGAGATAAGCATCTTGGTTACGGCACTTCAATAAAGATACATGTCGTGCGGACCTATACATGTGCAGATTAGCAAAATGGCACGTTTCTACTACACTCTATGACATGTTCAGTCCAAACGCTAAAACACACTTATACAACATTACAAGCGAATAAATATGCTCAAAATTTCATTAATGGAAATTCAAGCAGTTTACATTTTTACTCTTAAGTTCCCGATCAATCCACAAACATGCTATAATTCAAACTACTTCAGCCCAGCGGTCAAACTATGCATATCCAAAATTAAATGATTGATTCTTGCAGAAAAAAAGTTCCATATTTACGGCATTGCAAGTTTAAGAATATGGTGATTCACAAAGAATGTAAAGATTTTGTATTAAAGCTCTGCTCTGTCTTTGCAACAAATTGCATTCAGTTTTTTATTTTTTGCCGCCCTTCAAATTGAAGGTCTATGATGGTGCCTTTTACTCACGGGTTGAGAATCATCGCTTCATTTCACATCTTCCTTAACCTCCAAGTAGCACCCTACCCATTACGCGCAGATATTAAAAGAAGAAAAAAAAAAACGGGACAGAAGGCAAATATTAGTCTTGAATCTCTTAGAGCCAGACGCCAAGAATCTCAGCGTGCAAACACATCAGCCCCGGGCCATACACTCAATTAATGTGTAACAGCTTGTCGATCAATTCCCTCCACACTGACTCTATGTAATCACGCAGTTTGTTGATCGATATTACAGCGCGGCTATAGTGCACCGGTGATGGCCAGTTTGGACTCTCTCTGTTCATATTATGAAGTTCCTTGCAATGTTTCAGGGAGGAAGCTCCCCCTAGAGCAAAAACAATTATTGCTGAGTTATGACTGTGACACAGTGCAGGAATTAATAATCCCCACCGCCGGCCATGAAGTCCAATCTCTGGGATGGCATTAAATGCAGTGTGAAATCATATTTTGTAGAAGGAGCGGTATAGAAAAACACCAAGTCAATCATTGTGTGTGGAGCAACAAGCCTTTTGATTCACGAGGCAGAATTTTCTCTGCTCTTGTTTCAAATGTCTGCTCTTTTAATGTACCCATCTAAAAGTCGGACAGGACGGGATGTCGCGCCCATGGAAATGTATGTAACCACAGCTCGTAAAGGTGCATGATAATAACTCTTTCTGCTTCTTTTTTTCTTGGAAGTTGAGCCAAGCACAGGAAGAGGAGGCTGAGTAGCTGGGGACTAGCTCTGCCGAAACTGTCTCTCCCTTCAACCGTTTCCTTCGCTGCAAATCAATACAGTGCCACAGGCTTGCCTACCATATTCATACCGGGAATGTACATACTGAATTACCCTCTCTTTGCCCCGGCTATATAAATTCCGCAAAAGCATCTCAGCAACATCCAAGACTTCCGTTTTTTCTCTCCAAAATTTACTGGGTTAAACTATTTATTTTGAACCACCCGTGGCAGTTAATCTTGTTTTTACAACGATGCTCTTCGAGGAACAAGTCGGTCATGAGAAAAGGACCAAAATGTCAGTCGCTGGAAAAAGTACATTAAAGTTACCATTTACTGTTCTACGAGAATCAAACTTGAAGAAGTTTAGTGTTTAAAATATGAAATCTGTGAGCTGTGTGGGATGGGAAACATACAATGATTGGACCCTGGGGAAAGAAGTACCCCAAGAATTGGCACTTGGTATAGATAGATATACAGAACTCAAGGTCCATGTCAATGCAGAGCTAGACCCGTGCTGTGATATTTGAAAGATTAAGGGTATGTTCACATGAGCTGCTCACTTTGCTGCCAACTTACCAGTGAAAATTTGTGGCCGTTGGAACCCAATTTTAGCTAACTTCGCTGTCAACTTAACTGCTATAAACTGTTTGTTAACAGCAGAAATTTGCGCTCTTGACTTTGCTTCCTCCGACTTAACAGCGAAATCTGATACTTTAGCAGCGCTGCTTACTGTGAATTGCTGTATGAACGCAATAGTTTTTGTGACCTCTGCACACACTGATTATGCAGTTAGCACTGTTGAACTTCCGCTGTGATATTTTAGCAGCAAAGTAACTTAGTGCTCAGCAAAATTAGCAATGCCTTCTATAAATTCTTTGCCTGGAGACTCACAGGCCTATTCCACATCTATCAAACTAACAAAAACCCTACTTGAATGCTTCATACAAAAACCCTTCTTCCTCCCCCTGTATATGAGAAGAAGAAATCCAACGGAGAAAAGAAGAAACTGCCCCTTGCAGACGACAAGAAAAAAAGAAAGATCCCCAGATACTTAAGGAGCCCTTAACAAGTTACAGTCTGCGCAAAAGACAACTTGCAGATCGGCTTCACAAGAGCTAAAAATACCACTCAGCGAACCTAATGCATTTTTGGTTACATTTCCCTCCGAGCCGGGGCGGCCTTGCCCCGCCAATGCGTCCGACTCAAGACGGAGGGCATTTCCTCCGGTTTTATTGATCGCCCTGTTCTTTTTTCGGCGATTCCGGTTTGGGTTTCGCGAGGGAGGAGTGCATGCAGGAGAAGGGGGAAAGGGGTGGTGCACTGCCGCGCCGAGATCTCTTTTTTTTACATATATAACTTGCATACAAGGCACTAGCACGAATAATTGACCCAACAATTTTTGCCGCACAAGATACCCCTTGGGAAAGTAATTACTGGTCTTGTGTTACAAGCATTTGCAGGTAATGCAATTTACTACACAAGATAAAAAAAACAGAGTATGTGATCTATCGATGCAAGCTTTGTACCACACAATGCGCAAACAATTTGTTCCCCTAAATAATACACAAAAAGACCTAGATGAAATTCTACAAATTCACTTGAGAAAACAAAGTAGTCACACCTGTATAGAAATATTCTAAACCAAATTTCTCCCATGCAAAATATATAAACTATTAAAGCAAATTTATCCTGTCTTTAATTGTTGTCTTCTTTTCAGATACTAACTGCAAAAACAAAATCAACATTGAGCCAAAGACACAAGTCATTCAAAATTATTTTTGTCATAATAATTTACAGTGTATGTGTGAAATACTTTTCTATAACAGACTTCATGACTGGAACAATGAAATTGGATAGGTTATGGACGTAGGCAAAGTGTTCACGGTTGACTTGCAAAACTGCACTGTGCAATTCATAGCGTTTCTAGGAAATTAATTACAAAACTGTTAGCAGGGGGGTGATTTGTGCCAAGAGGCAGAGGTAAATGGTACCATAAATCAAGTAAATGATATCCAAGACATTTACCCACTGATGCATCAACTCATAAAACAAGACAATTAACTGGATACACTCAATTTACGCACAAGTACCGTAACAAGCTTTTCAAATAATACAACTTGAAAATATGGCCGTTTTACTTTTATGTGTTCTTCAATCAGAAGCTACACATGTAGCAGATGGAAATTGTACTATGGGACTCAGCTTACAAGTGTCGGCCGTTTCAAATTTCCCAGCGGGTTTTTTCTCATTTAACTTTATTTCCAAACGACGCGGAATATTGACAGTGAAAATACAACACCATGCACCCTTTTTCTGGCAATTAGAGGCTTCCCCTCGTTCTCAGGCCTTCGTTTGCCTGACAGCAGTTTCCATTAGACCCAGACTTTACGCAGTGCAATTTGGACATTTTTATTATATTCTTTGCATATCATTTTCCTTCCTTCTATATTATTTTGTCTTCTGCGGTCTGATAAGAGAATGTCAGTCTTGATAAATCCAATTTATTTGAAATACAGTTTCATTTATATGCGATGTCAAGATGTTATTTTAACAAGTTAATGCTCCTAACCGGTAATTTGCGTGCAGATCTCATATTCATTAATTTGAAAATTTGCAGATGCGTTGGAAGTTTGCAAGGTTTGTGACAATATTGGAATCTAGAAGATCAACGAAGGCACTTTACAATTTTTCCTGAAGAGCTTTAAGCCTATAAGTAATAAAATGACAAGTGTACAATTCCATGGTAGAATTTGTTGTGTAATAAATTCAATTGTCACTTTAAGTACAGTCAAGCGTAATGATGCATATATGTAGTCGGCAATATAGTCAGATAACACTACTGACTTCTTCATTTCAGCCCCATAGCAGTAAAGATATGTCCCTCTCTATGTTTGTGAAGTCCTCCCCCTCCCGGATATTTCTGCATGAAATATTACTTAATTAAATATCACTAAGTTCTATTCCTTATCGTCCTTTGGTGACTAACACAAAAGACACGTACACACCAAAGAATCTCTTTCCCGACATTTGAAACAAATCTAAATTCCGTTCGCAGAATGTAAAGCATTTGATTGCCCATCAACGTTTTCTCCGCATTTATAAAAAAAAACCAGAGCTTGAGTTAATTATGCATGCAAATACACAAAAACAACAAGTCAATGAACTTTGCGGTCGGTATGTTATCGGAGACTATTACCTTGAGGTAAGATGAAGGAGGGCAGGTTGATGAAGTCAAGTCATTTGCTATTAGTTTACGGCTTGCATCATCCATTAAGGACACCAAGTGGTCTGTTTCACTCTCCCGTTTAGGAGCAGGCTCATGAAAGAAACAGCAATTGCTACCCTAATGCCATGGAAATTAATCCTTGATATTAAATGCAATCAATAAATTAAGACCAAACGACCGCATGGTTTATATTTTGAATAGACTATTTTTTTCTGGGAGGAAGGTCAGGTTAAAGCTAGACAGTATAGGTCTATGCAGTCAGATAAAATTACCAATTAGTCTTTTTTTTCTGTTTGGAATATACTGGAAAGTGTTTAAATATACTTTACATTTTACCCAAAAGCTATTTCATTAGGTATACTGCATGATTGGTAAAGGTCACAGAACAGCACTCACACTTTGTCTAATCCAATATGTACATAAAATAACACACCTGTGAAAATTTTAGCTCAATCGGACATCTGAGTCACGATAAAATAGCGAAAAGCTGATTCAATTTTTCTTATAAAACAAAGAATGGTTTTGATCTTACCCTGAGATCTAAACTGTTTTCGGTCTGTTTTACTAATTTCTAGAAAAATACAGCATTTCAGGTGGAAATATTTTAAGGGCATGTTTCTACCAGTACCATCTTCATACCATGAAAGTTATACGTAAATCTGTGAACATTTCTGTTTGAGTATGTTACCAATCCCGCGCTGTACCTTTAAAAGGGTATCTTGCTCTTTTCTCAATCAGTTTTTCAACCCATTCTTTCTAAATATGATTCATCGCGTCGCTAAAAACCAACTGAAAAAGGCTCCTTCTTTGGGCCAATTTCACTGCCATGCTTAGCACAAAAATTTGCTGACCATGAAATTTCTGACTCAATAAAACAGGATTAACAACCAAACTTCCATGTGTTCTGTATCAATTGTGATTTTGGCTAACGTTTGCTGACCATGAATATCAAATGGAATTTTTAAACGGTGGTTTGTTTTATTGAGCAAGACATTGTGTGCTAAGCACTTTTTTTGTGCTTAACAAATCCATGGAGTTGCCCCTGGATGAGGAGAAGTACATGTATCCTACAAGAAAAGTAGAGATTCTCAAAGAAAGAGATTCTTCCCACAAAAGAGCATCTTAGAATCGGAGCTTAACAAGAAGAATATCTAGCTGGAGCCATTTGGTTTCTCTGAAAGTCCCACTTAATCACCGGGAGTTCAGACTTCACAATCTGAAATCCATGCCTCAAGTCATATGCCAAGATGCAATACAGTGTAAACAAGCTTGAAACTCTTCACAAATCAAAGCTAATTAGATGCTACCAACGCAGCAGTGGATTTCCTCTCTCCTGAAAATCCCTCCACAATAAACATCCGTTTACTTACTCAAAGAGTTCCCTTTACTTCTAAGCATTTTTTTTCTACCAAAGAAGAATGGGTTCAAACTGACTACCAAAGGATGAAGAAAAAGGATGCTTGAAGGAAAACTGAACCAAAAAAAAAGAAGGAGGCAAAAAAAAAAGGCTAGTCAGGAGTATCAAAGCTAATTACTGGTTCTGAAGGCATCACAGAAGTTTTCACAAAAGCTCCTAACAATGAACTCTTGCTACGGTCCTCCACTCCCTACCTGCGGGGGTTTGAACAAGATTCTGGGCAACAAATGAGCAAGAGTCACTGCTTGTTGATAAAAACTAAAAGGGCATTGAAGCCTTTCAGCAGTCACTCTTTTGGCTGAATGAGCTAAACCCTCTTGGACCTCAGGTCCATTGAAGTGGACACAGTGAGGGTCTGGTCACAAAATAGTCACCTTCCTGGGAGGTGAACTCCCCTATAAAAATGGACAACCACGGCTACCTCTTGCAATTGTAGGCCTCCTGAACTTACTTTAAAGGGAGGAAAAGACCTGCATAAAGCTCAAACACGCTGCCAACTGCATTCCCCCATGAGGGACAGCGCATCCTCTTCAAAGAGGCAAGAGAAAGGAAAGAAGAATTTGGAAGACTCCTCGTGTCCTCCCTGAAACAAAATATCCACTGATAAAAATGTGTGGCTGCATGCCAAGTACATTGTAACCTGGTACGAGGTTCTGCTCCTGAAAGCCGAGGAGTATTAAATGACCTCTAAAATGAGCTTGGAAAGAACTTTTAGTCAATGTCACATGACACTGCGCGATGCATTTTTTCTCTTGTCTGCTGTTGCCAAGACAGAGCGACAATTCAGAAGTGACAAGTATGGGATGCATTTTATAACAGAATGTTGCCTTGGAACAGGTTAACGACTCCTGGAGTAATTTTGCCACGGCAGTACCGAGTCTTGTCCTGAAACACTATCCATTGAAAGAGGCTTGGAACTTGACAACTGCGGAGACAATTCATCAAACTTCAATGACTCGTCAAAACCATGCGGTCTCTATAGACCCTATTCCTTCCTCCGTTTCCCTCAGACATTTCATTCATACATTCGAGAGAGATGTTCCTGGGTTTTTTTCAAACAAATTTGCTTGCAGTACTTCATCTGATCATGTTGATAATGTTTTCAAATATTTTGTTAAATTCAGATGAATTATCTTGGGATTTAATCAGGGTGACAAAGAAATGTGCAAAACTCAACGAGGGTTTAAAGGTAGTATCATACTTCGGTAAGACACCAAAACAGAAATGTTCACAGATTTACGTATAACTTACAGGATATGAAGATGGTGGTGGTAGAAACATACCGTTAAAATGTTTCCGCCTGAAATGGTGTATTTATCCAGAAAAGAGTAAAACAACGACCAACATTTTTTTTTGATCTTTTAAAAGATCAAAAATAAAAGACAAAAGACTTAAGAAATCCTGTGGCCGCTTTTCACTGTTTTCTCAAAAATATTTCACAGATGACTATTACTGTATCGTCCTTGATATTTTTGCCCATGAATCTGTATTTCTTTGACAAAAACCAAAGTATGATACTACCTTTAAAGGACAAAAAATGCATTATCGACATATGAACCATGGAAACGAAAAATCCACTGACACATCCAAAACGTTTTTCTTTGACAGAAGGAGAATAAAAAGTATAATGGGATCAGGCACTGCAGATTGTGCTTAAGTAACCATGGCATGCAAACAGAATTAATTAATCATTTAATTAATGCACCAATTCTTGAATGCTAATTATTTGATTAAGTCAATGAGATGAATATACTGTCATCAATTAGGGCAGTGATGTTTATCCTTGCCAAACAAAAGCATTAGAGTTGTGCAGGATGTATCATAAAATTATGTACTTAAGGATGATTACACCTTTAATTACATTCATTGTAAATGTTAAAACGACCAAAACAATTAACATATGTTTAGAAACTTGATAACCAAATTAAGCCAAAACCAAAATGTTTAGAAATCTGACCTTTCATTTCTCAAAAATATTTTTGAATAATATTATCATTGTTTTTGTTCAAACTTGTTTACAAGGCCATAAGTGGTTTTAAAGAGACTTTACATGGATTATTTCTCAAAGCACATACGCATACTTTGACAAGTTTATTTTCATACTCACAGCAAACTGTTTCATTCTTACTAGGGCCTATAGCTTTGCAGTTTTTACCAAAATACTGTGCCGACTTCGGAGAGTGATAGAGCACACTGAATTAAATGTGTGTACATGCTGAATGTTTCCCTTTATACTAACCATAAATGTATACCCTTTATTTGAATAACTCACCATTAAGGTAATGCTGATTCAAACGATATGTTATTGACTTATTATATTAGTTCCAGCGTTAATTCTATTATCAATATTACAGCAAAGAGTTGACAGAGTTTGGAAACGCTGGAGAGCCTTGAGTTGAAGTTGGCTGTAATACATCTCAAAGATGCCTGACAAGCACTTGACTAAAACATTGATCCTTCAGTCACAGAAGTGATATAGAAATGGTATAAAAATTGTATGTCTTCCGACAACTACTATATGATCATTTGCACGTATGTCAAATCAATTTAAAGCTGTACACGCAGAAGACCTTTCCAAAGAATTCCATGTATCGGTAGTTTGTTATTAAAAAAAGGAGCAGGTTGATGATCAATCAAAACCAAAAACAGCACAGAAATTTGTTGCACCCCTAAAAAGGGTTGAATTGTATAGAGAGAAGTCAAACAAACTCACCAAGCTAAGGATCTTGCAAAACCTCCAAGAGATAATTGCAGAAGAATCTCCAATGAAAGGATTGAAATTTCCAGCGGTGGCGATTGCGGAAGGACCAATGCACCCAAGCAGAGTTCAGTCAAGAGAGCTGAGGTGGTTTACACGTCAGGCAGTGCCGAGGACAAACCAAACCAATCCACACACTAACAACTAAACCCCTGGACTGGCTGCGTGTATGTGTGTGTGTCTAGAGTGACTTGCCTCCAGTGACTTCAGCCCAGCTTTGTCACTGAGCATTTGTGATGCTCTGCTGGGCACACACCATCAAGCTTGTAAACCAATACTCTGTGCTGATTGGCGTGGGGCTCCCACAATGCCTGGGCCAGGGGCAGTGCAGTGTTGTTTTGTGTGGCTCGGGCCGGGGAAGGATGCAGGTTTCTGCATCTGAGCATGCGGCGGCACACTGAGCAAAAACGAAATAAAAGACAGGTAGGCCCTATGTCAGCAGGACTACGGGATGATGATGACAAAGATGAGATAGATAACAGGGGCAAAGCCATCATGATGCACTTTGATGGGGAGGGGGGACATTCAAGGCGCACTATTCTTCCATGCGGATCAGTTCCATGTGGCGAATCTAAACCAGGGCACACAATACCACAGAGCTGTATTACAAGAAATATCTGCTAAGCAAATTTCCGTGGTAAGCAGAGATGACCAGTTGCAAGATATTGCACGGAACTTTGATTGGTAACCTGTGTTCCCTATCAAAAACTTTATGTGCTTAGCAGATAAGCTTTAGCAACATTTCTTTGAAAGGGTATCCTAAGGTTAAAAATACCCAAAGTGAAAGCAAAGCTTTCAAATTTAAATGCCACATAATTCTCTTAAGTTCTGGGGTCGATTTCACCAAACTCATCACAACTTACTATCATAGGACGTAGGCCCATGATGCATTGCAGCCCTATATGGAATCGATGGGTAATCCTTCATAAGTCGAGTTACGATCAATCGTAGAGCTTCGTGAAATTGACCCCTTGTCTTTTATAGCTTATAATGCACAACATAAAAGATGCACAAAGTTTCATAAATTAGAGAGAAATTCTCAGCTAAAAAGCGCAGGTAAGTTTAAATTTCATTTATCCCGATGGAGCAGTCTGGTGTAGTCTTTACAATGATAACAAATGACCATGAGTGAAATGGATGAAGCAAGGTTAAGTCATTCACAACAATTGCTCCATGACATCTGTATCATCAAGCATCATTTGTTAAATGCATTATCTAATCAGTTGGGAAGAGTTTAAGACTGTTCTAATTCAATGTCCAGCTTAATGTCCAGCAGGGTAGGCTTCATAGAACCCTGTTAGCTGAACAGAAAAAGCATTCTTTCATATTCTAAATTTGTGGAAAATTCAAAGGTGATAAGATTGCTTCTAATTACGATTTCTGTTCAATTGTGAAATGACGCAAAGACCGCACGGACGTCTTCTTCCTTTTTCAACCCTTTAACTCTCAAGGCACTAGGAATAAGACATTAGTTCCTCAAACCTCTCCACACCACCCAATACTGCCATAGCATGAGTTATGTAATGTATATACAGTATAGTGCAATCAATATGAAATGGCAGTACAGAAACTGCTGAAGTAGTGGTCAATGACACAATTATTAGTTCAAAGTTTATCTCATGATTTGGGACATCTAGACCTGGTCAATCTGACGGCGACCAGTACTAACTAAGTACTGTTTCATTGTTTCTGCAAGTTATTTCCAAAATATACAACATTGGAAATTTTCTGTCTTTAATGCGTTATTAGTTGTAGGTACTAGAGCATGACATGTTGATCATGACTCAGTTTGGGAGCTTTATTGAATGCTAAATCAACTGAAAGTACCTGTCTACACCAATATTTTCATGCACCTCCACGGATGTGTACAAGTTGAATGTACTTTCTTTTTCATGGTTTCATGCTTCATGGCAACTTGAATCTGAATCCCTTTTCTATTTTAACATAGCCCAAAAGTAGTAAAAAATTGCTAATAAAATACCAGTATAACAGAGATGGACACTTTGGCCGCAACACTTCCAAAAAGCTGGGTTACAATCATCAGGCCATTTTGGTATGTTTTAGTTTTGATTGATTCAGAATTGAGGGCGGATAGGGAGGAGAGGGGCAAACTTGTACAATGGAGCCATAAAGTCAAAGCTTACGTTCGTAGCACTATAGCAAGGCACCATGATTAAATGCAAGCACAAGTATATGCATTAAATGACTAAGCACAATTGACTACATGGTGATGTATGACACAGGAATAATCCTTATATTAACTGAAGAGATTAATGTACAAAATAATTTTGGAAGAGGTAATAACTTCCTCTGCTAAATATAATGGTCACATTTAATTAACTGCGTATTCTATTTCTGTCAAATATTAATATCTTTTAACAGATGCACTGTTGCCATGGTGCTGTAAAAATGTCATGTTCCCAATTCATAAAGGGATTAAATCTAATTTAGATAGCTAAGCAAAATCAGCACCATTAAAATGAAATGTGCGATATAACATCACTTATGATGTTGAATTCATAGCAGAAAACACTACTGATTTTTTGTTAATCAAGCGGCCGTAACATTTATTCATCTGACCAAAAGGAACTTAGAAAATGCATGGCTTAAAATTTGTTAACAGTTAAAAAATCGTCATGACTTTCTGAGGTAGCTTTACAAAAACTTGGCAAAAAATTACTGCGATTTCTTGACAAAAATTTTCAAATTGGATACTTGAAAAATTCATAATTTATATAAAAAGCCCCAATTATTTATCTGAAGCACATGAAAAAAGTGTTTAAAAATTACTTTGCACTGATTTATATCCAAGAAAACAAAAATTGAAAATGAATGAGATTTGCAGAGCTAAAAAATGCAGACTTTAGTTAGGCCCTAGTATAAGCCTTAAACAATTTCAAAGACTTGTGGAGAAAACTGCCCCCCCCCCCGAAAACAACAACAACAACAACAACACAACACAACAACAACAAACAACAACAACAAACAACAACAACAACAGTTCAGTCACTGGACGTGAGCCTATGAAAACATGTACCTACGCCAACTGACAATGCCACCTGAAAAAAGGGAAACCAACTTAACCAAGATGCTTCCGCCAGGCAGACTTCCCACACTGGAAAAAAAGTTGACATAATTTTTCATTCGAGCCTCGCGGCGCAGACGATATTGTCACTATGTCAGGGAATTAAGTGATGTCATTATCCCCAATAGATTTTAAAGAAATAAATAAACCCCCGTTCTTGTAAAAGTTCATTCCTAACGACTAAGCACATATTCCTTTACCAAAAATATCGTACTTAAAATAGAATTCTGCATTTTAATTGAGAGAAAATGAGTGACAATGTTCGAGCTCTTACCCAATTTTGCAGCGATTCGGTGATTTTTAGTGCACGAACGCCGTTTGCTCCGTGTGCATGCCGACTTGGAAAATTGGTCCTTTCGTCGTTCGGTATCTTAATCCGTAATTTCCTTCCTAAGGCGTACTTCTCCACACTTCCCTCAGAATTCAGCTTTTTCACATCAAAATGGACATTAAAATAAGAACAGTAGTTGAACTTGGTCACAGCTAAGTCACTTTCTTTTTGCCTAAGTTACGAACGGAATTTCAACAACTAAACTTACGCACGTGTGTCAGAGCTCACTTCAGTAGTATCGATTATTTTGTGACTATTACTTCGATACTCGATAATCATTATTTCGATACTCGCATTTTCTACGCGATACTGAATGATCGTATATCATGCACGATGTAAAATCTAAAACTTTCAACTTTCGTTAAATCTTTTGGTATCGATACCAGCCAGAATAAAAAGACAGGCAACAGTAACATTGAGGGCGCTAGAGCAAAAAATGACCGGAAAGTTTAACCCATTTCGCCCAGAATTATTGTTACTCTGAATTTGGCCAGTCTTGGGAATTTTTATAGTTTTTCCCCCCAAAAATGTAATTTTCTTGGAGAAAAGTAGTTGTTGAGGATGAGACTAGCTTATCCATCGTAAAGTGCTTTCGTTATTTTGGACGATTAAAGCTTGTATGAGCAAACCATTTCACAGACAATACTGACAGGCAGGTAATCGATCCGTCTGTGGTCTGTCAGCTTATCAACTAAACAAACTAGAGATTATCCCATCGCCAAATAATCCCACGGGATTATAATTCTGCCTAGTCATTGTGCGTAGATTGTCCATCAAGGATTAACCACCAATCTAACTTAAATGGATGATTTGAAGGTGTGTTAATCTTAAAAATGGAAAAGGGGCAAAATAATACCTTCATTATTCTTGGGAAATACCCGACATAGCCCTGAAATTCTAGTGTATAAGGTTCTGTATTCCAGACCAGCAAGCCTATAGCTTCTCCCAAGGCTGGAGTGGGATTAAATTAATCTGGTAGACTCGTTTCTTTTGTGGTCAAATTTTCCAGTCAACTTAACATGAGATGAGAAATGTTGATCGCTTTTGTCCAGACATTAGTTGGACCATGCGTGAAAAAAGAAAGTTGAAGCAGTCCTTAATAGTGACAATTGTCCATCGGAGGACGAATTATTCCCTTTTGAAAACTGCAATAATCGGCCCTATTAGTGAATAAAGACGCCCTAGCAGGTTTCTTCACTCAAATAAAAGTTGTTCGGGAGTTAATCGTTTAAAAGATGAAATTCTCTCAAAAACTGAACTGAAACGAAACATTGATGGCGCGAGAACGTAATGGTATAACACTATAGGTAGGTTGAAAATCTAATGAATGGCAAGCATTTTTTAGAAATAACACAAATTCATTAAGGTGTAGGTATAATGTCCTTTCACAATAAAGCCGTAATTATTCGACCTTAAAGGTAGTATCATACTTTGGTAAGAAACCGAAACCGAAATCTTCACAGATTTACTTTTAAATTACAGGGTATTTATCAAGAAATTAGTAAAACAACGACCGAAATTTTATTTGATCTTTTAAAAGATCAAAAATAAAAGAGAAAAGACTTAAAAATACTGTGGCCGTTTTTCACAGTTTTCTCAAAAAGTGGGCACCGTATGGGACTGAAATTTTCACAGATGACTGTTACTGTATCTTTCTTGATATTTTTGCCCATGAATCTGTATTTCTTTGATAAAAACCAAAGTATGATATCACCTTTAAAAAGATGTGATCGGCTAGAAATAAAATTCAATGCAGTTCAATTCAATGCATGCCTCACACAACTGATCTATACAAACTGGATAGGTCGCGGGTGCAGTGATTAGACGGCGAGCCGTGAAGTCACCAGCAGCCATGTTAGGATATTCAGCACAATACTCATTGCACTGGATGACTGCACAGCAAGCAGTGCAGCAATTCTCTGTATACGCCGGCCTACGGGCCTGCCAGTGTATTGAATATCCCAAAATGGCTGCACGGATGCTTCACCTGCAGAGCAGCGCGACCTATCCAGTTTGTATAGATCAGTGCCTCACACACTGCCCTGGAAGATCAAGCAACATATTGAGGGCGCTGTTTAAGTTCACAGTGGGTTACCGGTACATTTTTATAACATTAGGGCCCTTTTCCAAACCTCGGCTCCGGCTCAGGCTCCGGCTCCGGCTCCATTTTGTGAATCTATTCTAAAATAACTGGTATCAAAATAGAGGCTTTTGGCTATGGTTTGGAAGTAGATACACTATTGTTAACAAGAAAACAGAGCTTCAGCTTCAATGAAAAACCATAACCTATATTTTCAGCATATGGATGACAGCGCCGGAGCCGGAGCCTGAGCCGGAGCCGAGGTTTGGAAAAGGCCCTAGGCCTCCGCTGAATGTTCCAGGGACAGTCGTGCCGATCATTCCCATGTGTATATCATGATTTGTTAAGAATGGTTGCCCTTAATGTTAATAATTAACTTATGAATTATTATGAAATTGCCTCTGAACTTCTACGGCTATAATAATTATTTTTAACAGGAAACGTAACTGAAAAAAAGAAATCGCAAGCCCAAACGGGAAATTGGTTACCAAAAAGGAGAATTTTTTCAATTCTGAGTCGAGACAACAAATTAATATCTCAAAGTGGACATCGTGACGTCCAGACAAAACTTACTTGTTTTTTGTTTTTTTTGCAGTTCATCCAAAATGTGCGACGAAAACGGTGGGCGGGGCTCCGGACGTGTTGAGGTCGTCAAATAGCATAATTTTATGAAATATTTAATGACATAGGCCTATAACTAAACCTATTATTGTGTACGCACGTATACTGTTAGTTAAGAAGGGGGAAATGAGAGTGAACTGCCGTTGATGATGCGTTTAATTAACGAAAATAAGACTCATAAAAATAAAAAAAGTGAAATTAAAACCATGTAGTAGAACCTGTTAAATGGTACCTACAGATGCCTTCATAAACTTGAACTTTTGGTTTAATAGCATATAACAAATAACAAGTATTAACAAAAAGTAAAAACATGAACATTTCTAGGGAAAAGTTAAATTTATTCATCAAGAAATAATAATTTTTTAGGAAACTCAGGCAAAATGTTGATGTAAGACTTAAATTGTAAACTGAAATTGTGTTTAATTGTTAAGTAAACTGAAAGAATTGCAACAATCTTACAAAATATATTTGCACGAACGCAAAAACAGATGCCACACTAAACAGACAGATAACCCGATGATGAGACGGACAGACCGAACGGATGGCACTACAGACACGCTCCACAGCGCGCCAAAAATAATATGTCGGCACCCTAAGGTTGTCTCAAACAGTACAGAACCTTCACCGATCTAAATATGGAAGATGATATCGCGAATAATATTATTAATAACATAATTTGGACATGTCCGGCTCTTGTCATTCCCAGGGGGCGGAGGAAGGATTCATAGGAAATCTCACTCGGTTTTCTTTCATTAGTTTTCGTGACAATATCAGTCTTGGGCCAGGAACAGGATTGAATGTTTTGGAACTTCTAGGAACATGAAATTAGCAACAGTTTGAAAATGTACAGGTAAGGAAACGGTGTTTAAAGGCATAATACAGGATTGGTAAAGGTGACAGTACAGCTACAGACTGTTCATCATTTGATTTGCCATGGAATAAAAACAAACCTGTGAATTTTTTCAGCTCATATCATCATCGGAAAAATGTTCATGGTATTTTCAAATCTATTCACAAGAGTTTTAATCTCAACCAGAGATCATACTGTTTTCCGTCTTTGTTTTATTAATTTCTGGATAAATACAGCATTTTACCCTGAAATATTTAAGCGGTATGTTTCTATCAGCACCATCTTCATATCCTGAAAGTTATAAGTAAATCTGTGAACATTTCTGTTTGGGTATGTTATCAGTCCTTTACTGTACCTTAAAATCACCCGAAAACATTCAAGTGCTGGCCTTCTGCCGATCGTTTGGAAAAAGGAGTCGAAAAAAACTTATTTTCAAAAGAAAGCGAATGTAGAAAAGATATATGGTGTAAATAAAAAGAAAGAAGTTTTATTTTCTGTTTGAAGGATCTTTCAAATTATTTTTTATTTGAATGAACTAATTAAAATTCATAAGCATTTCAAATTTTCATTTTTTAACCGTCTGGTAAACGTAAAAATAGGTAGTGCATTTTCCATAATTGTTATCTTTTGAAATCAAATTTGTGATATCTTATAGCATGATTTGAAAATGACAGAATGATACATGGAAACGTGAACAAGGAAGACTGGAACAGGATAAGAACCAGCGAGACCGGAGGTTCGTTGGCTTTAGTCAATTTGTCTTAATAGTTCACTTTTGAATTTTCAACGACTTAAAATTCAGACAGTTTCCCTTGAAGTTATTTGATGAGATTTTGATGAGAAAGATACATTGATAATAAATGTTTTGAAATTAACTTGTTGTGTTGGGTAGAAATTACTTTTAAAAGTGGATCAATCATTGCTATTGGTGGGCTCATGTTGTATTGTTATGTGGAAATGCACTCTATAGTGGAGCATGCATGGGGTTGGGGTTTAAAAGTTCAAGGGTACCATGTTTGTTGTTGTGACTGACCTGAACTTCAGGCAGGGAATGGAGTTGGACCACCTCTTGAACTCTGCTGCACTATTTACATGCGACGTGTTGGAGGGCATCTCCCAGCCAACAATTGTTCAAACAGTAGTGTCTGTAGATCACCTGTTTCAAACCTTTCATTTTTCAAAGTCTTGTCCTTAAAGGTAGTATCATATTTTGGTAGCATACCGAAACAGAAATCTCCACAGATTTACCTTTAAATTACAGGGTATAAAGATGGTGATGGTAGAAACATACCATTAAGCGTTTCTGCCTGAAATTCTGTATTTATTCAGAAAAGAGTAAAACCAACTTGAGGAACTTGAAGGCATTTGGTCTTGCGTGATTGGGGTGCCCCTTTTTCTTCCTGAGTAAATCTATGTTTGGTTTGTGTCTTGATTATCTTGGATAGACTTCTCGATGGTGCGTGGGCACTTTGGTAGGCCTACCCCTTGGGGCTCCGCGTTGAGAGAGCAGAGGCAACACGAGGAAGGAAATTTCAGTCACAGACGAGAGAAGTTAACCGTCCGGAGGACAATGACAGCAGGGAGGAAGGCCTGAGCATCACGCGAGGATTTAGGGTCAGCATGGAGAACCAGCCTGTGTGGTGCCATCCTCGGTGAAATGAAGGTCATTTGGATGTAGTCACTAAGATCTAGTCAACTGTATTCCAAACTGATGCAGCCTCAGCCTAGAGCGTGAGACTGCCCTCCTGGCAACGGACTGATTCCAAGTCTACTGTGGGACCCGATGAGTCAATGTCTTGGCACTGAGTGGCCGTCGTCTTTAGCAAATGACACTCCTTCCTTTGATGTGAAGTTTCCTGTGCAAGCAGCACTGAGTATAGTAGCTGGGCCTGACCGGTGTTTCCCTATTTTCTAATGAACACCTCTGTTTAATCCTCCCGGATATGCCTATAAATATACACATCCCCATCGCACTCATCATTGACAGTTGCTAATCCCAACTACAACCAGCCTCACTTGTGCTTCATGTCGAATCACCAGAAAGAGACTACTCGAAGAACGGATGCTTGGCTTTGGATATAGCAACACCTCTGGAAAGTGGTCATAAGACTCCCCTGCAATTGCTATGTTCTCATTCATTCACCATTTGAACTAGCAGTAACCTGTCGCACAGTTGACTCCATCTACGGTCTTTGTCCTTTCGGTCAATGTTGGAACACTACCAAAGCTTGAAGCCGGAAGACCTCTTCGATATTTTGGAAACATAACCTATGTTCCTGAACTTCCCGGGGTACAACGGACGGATCTGACCATTGAACAGGTAAGACCATTTCCCATTTTGTCTGGACATCGCAGTTCCTTTGCAAAATTGCATTCTAGTATCTATGACAGATTTCAAAAGCTATAGTTCACAAGGTATCAAATTTGGACAACAAATGGAAAATTCAAGATAAGGCAGGATGTTGCGCCTCTCTATTTGAGGCTTCATGGCTGTGTCATACAAGGTTGTGTACACAATTCTGGTGGTGCTTGAAAATCTACCCAAGGAATAAGTGTGTCTGCCTGTACTTTTGTCTTTTTCAAGATAATTGAAAATTTGGCTGCACTGTTGCATCTGCTCGTCACTGTGCCGGTACACTCATTCTGTACTATTTTGGTACTATGCAGTATTTGACAAGTGACTTGGCTTGCTATTAGTAGTTGCCTGCAGACTGTCAAAAACTGTTTACTTCAAATCAAGTTCCATGTTTTGCTTTTCAGTAATGCTTATCATTTGTGTGTAATATTTTGGAAAATCTCTTTATTTTCAATTGATTTATGCTTGTTTCAAGCGTCTGTTTTAAGGATTAAGGGTTGAACCATTAAAAGCTACCCGATTTCTTGAAAGTTGAAAATTGACAAATTAAATGTACTTCATGTACAGTGTCCTCTCTTTGCATTCAAGGCAACAAAAATACTGTGTAAATGTTATAACACAACTCTCCACAGCACACTCATTCTATGCCACTGTTGCATCTGCTCATCACTAGGACAGCACACTCATTCTATGCCACACTGTTGCATCTGCTCTTCACTGTGACGGCACACTCATTCTATGCCACACTGTTGCATCTGCTCTCACTGTGACGGCACACTCATTCTATGCCACTCTGTTGCAACTGATTGTCACTGTGACGGCACACTCATTCTATGCCATTCTGTTGCATCTGTGATGGCACGCTCATTCTATGCCACTCTGTTGCATCTGCTCGTCACTGTGACGGCACACTCATTCTATGCCACACTGTTGCATCTGCTCATCACTGTGACGGCACACTCATTCTATGCCATTCTGCTGCATCTGCTAATCACTGTGACGGCACACCCATTCTATGCCACTCTGTTGCATCTGCTCGTCACTGTGACGGCACACACACTCTATGCCACTCTGTTGCATCTGCTTATCACTGTGATGGCACACTCATTCTATGCCATTCTGTTGCATCTGATCGTCACTGTGGCGTCACACTCATTCTATGCCACTCTGTTGCATCTGCTCGTCACTGTGATGGCACACTTACTCTATACCACCCTCCATTTTAAGCCTAAAGAGCATTAAAGTCAATGGAGATCGTTTAAAAGTGTATTTTTGTTTCATCCCAAAACACAACTTGCAGCATCCCGTTTCCTTTCCTTTTCCTTCTTCCTTGGAGTAATACCCTAAGGGTATTTCAGCTGTTCAAACACTAAAGAGTTCCTCTGAGATCCTCTCTGGTTGTCTAGATTCATTCTTAGGTCAATACAGACACAACTCACCATAGCACCATTCCCTATAAAGTATCTGCCCACACCCTAAGCTACTCTCCTGGCAACTAAAACACCCAGGTAAACTTGTACGTACTCCAACTTATCATATCAAAATAGAGATTAAACAGTCTCGTGACGTTGACTAGAACAGGCTAGTTGAAACATTGAGACCTTACGAGAAGTGCGACGAAATAAGAAGTGCAAAAGTATGAACGATTTTTACATGGTGTTTCCGCAACCCGTCCACATAAGAATTAACCAGCATTTAAAGTTGGAGCTGATTCTATATAACAAACTGAAAAGAAACTTTCATACTGTGAAATCAAATCTCAGAAAAAAAATAGAAAAAGATAATCCACAAAAAGAAAGAGAAAGGTTTGATAAGCATTACAAATTTCCAAACTCAAACTAAAAACCACTGCACATTACAAGGGATGAGTTGGATTTCGGCCATAAAAAGGAAATGAAAATGTCTGTAATAAATTAGATTAACGTTCAAGTAGTTCCGGCTATGAAACTCTGATACAAAATTCTGTGTAGTCTCAAAGATGAAACCACAAACACTTGTGATAATTAACATCATGTTGAGACACCTGAAACATATACTACCTCTAATCAAATCTTCCACTAATTATGTAATCCGTTTGCATAGATATCAGCATCAACAACAACAAAAGACGAGAAAGTCCGTAGTTGTAGCTTGTGGCCCTGTTGACACTAAAAAGGCTGGGTTTTAATTTTTCCTGTGGGGAATAGGTTGTAATTGTGGATTATACTCTGCCTGATATGAATCTATTATGCCACAAATCATTAGTGGAAATATGCACGTTGAAAGCCTTAGCACTCTACACTATGAAATGATGGTCAGCCTGAGAATCAAATACACTGGACCAAAATGATTCACCAAAATGGATCTGACAAGTTTTGATTGTTTGCTTTGTGAAAGAAAGCTTATGCTGTGTGCTTGGCAATATATTTATACATTCATGGTGTGATTAATACACAATCTTATGAAGTACTTTTACTGCCTGGCAAAAATAAACTCCTAAAAAAAGTTCAGCAACTCAAGTTTGAGGGATGATATCTTTTTTGTTACTGATCTATGAATGGTGCAACTGACATCATTGGAAAGCATGATTATTTGTCTTTACAATGGTGCGCCATTTGTTAAGCTAATGTAGTCATGGAATGTACAGTCCTAATAATGCAGCAATGTCAAAAATGAAATGTTGCAAAATTTGTTGTTTTCAGTAGTGAATTCCCAATCATTTCCGAGGATGGACTGAGTTTGATGTATGGTGTTGATGCGCTGATACGTGAAAGCACGGTCTAAACACGGTGTATACTCAGTTGCATTTTGCAATATTTCGCTTCTGACTTTGCCCTTTATTCAGGAAAAATGCACATTCCATGATTACATAATCACAACAGATGGCACATCATTGTAAAAGGAATAATCACACATTCCAATGATATCAGTTTCACCATTCATAGATCAGTAACAAAAAATATATCAGCCCTCAAACTTAAGTTTCAGAACTTTTTTGAGGAGTTTAATAAAAACTGTTGATTTGCATTCCTGAGGTGATTGCAATTAATGAGTATGGTCGCTCTGATTATATACTTTTTAAAAACATTAAAAATTCAACGTGAAATCCCTAATACACTCTCAGCATGAAAATTATCAAATGGTGACACTTGGTTACTGCTTTCCGCTACAAAATTGCACCGTATCATGGTGTTTGCTTTCTTTAAATTGTCTAGAACTTACCATTCTCGCCTCATTCCATGTCAGATCACTGTCTCCTACAAAGCCAACATCAATTGAAGTGTCCTTTGGAATAAACGGAAAGTTGAAAGTATTTAAGGTTTTTGGAACTTTCATTGTTTATCTTTGTTTGATCGTCTGGTGTAGTCTTGTGTTTGTCTTTTATTTCCTTGTTGTTGCTTTTTTGTATTTAAGTATAATTGTCTGTAAGGGCCGTTCTCTACAAGCCTCGACTTATATGAACAGCCCCATACTTCCCTTCCTGTTCACCTTCTTTCTCTTCAGTTTCATATAAAGGTAATATCATTCTTTGGTTTTTGTCAAAGAAATGCAGATTCATGGGCACAAATATAAAGAAAGATGCAGTAACAGTCATCTGTGAAAATTTCAGTCCCATACGGTGCCCACTTTTTGAGAAAACAAGTGAAAAAGAGCCTCAGTATTTTCTCTTTATTTTTTATCTTTAAAAGATCCCAAACAAATAGGTCAATGGTTTTACTCTTTTTTGGATAAATACAGCATTTCAGGAGGAAAAATTGTAATGGTATGTTTCGACCAACACGATCTTCATACCCTGTTAGGTATACGTAAATCTGTGAACATTTCTGTTGTGGCTTCTTACCACAAAGTATGATACTACCTTTAAGTTCTTAACAAAATCAGATCTGTCTCATATTTATTAGTATCATTACTTCCATTTTTCTCACTTTATCAAACTTGGTTTGTATACTTGTGGAAAGTATGGAAATAAATGTTCAGTTATAATTAAAATAATTGAAACAAATGTTGTTACTGAATTGAAAATTGAAATGCTATGAATCTTCTTTAGAACCAAACAAAACTGCAACAAAAAGTAGCATTTTGATGTATTGAGCATTTTTTCTTAGATCTACATTTCAAGCGCACTTAAGACGTGGGGGTGCAGGTAGGGGGGGGTATGGGAATTTAAATGTCACTGGTTTCCTTTCATTGTAAAGAGGATATGCAGCTGAACAGTTGACTAAGTGGTCAAGATCAGAATCGGTCCTTATCGGATGGAGCACGTTATATTTGGCCACTGATTAATTTGATATTTCAGAGAGATAAAAGGGAGATATAGTGAGGTCCGCATCCGGTTGACTGGTCACTTGTCAGATGTAGTTGGTTCGATATTTGTCACCCAGTTGCCGGATAATTTATGCCCAGGTGCTGCGCAGGTCAACCTTAATCAGTAAACTTCCAATCACAAAATGAGTGGGTGCTCACGAGGTGACATCGAGTCTACCAAACTCGCCAATGGCAACGCGCTCATGATTTATACCATTCAAACCACTTGAAAGTTTATTAAGTTTGAAAACGTGGCAGTCGTGTTGTACAATTTGGAAATCTGAACTTCAGCTGCTCATTTCATTGGTTTTGATAAAAAATTGCAATTTATTTTTTTTAATGATAGTACATTCACCTACAATCTTTAACTACATGGCATTGAGATGCGTGTATGCAAAATTTTATGCAACTCGGCCAATAAGATATGTTTTTAGAACATTTCGCTCAGGATCGTGACAGAGAATGTTGATTGGTCAATTTCGCATGTCCATGCGGCAGCAGCTATCTATGTGATGAACTCGCTCGCCAAACGGTACAATAGTAGATGCCCCTGATTGGTCAAAACTTAGAGCATTCAGCACTGGATTGGTTTGCATAATTAATCAGGAAATCTGCACGCATGTGATAGACGCTTGCTCGCTGTAAGGCGAGTGCGTCTATCACAGAGACTACCTTCACACCGGTGCATGAGAATCACTTGAAATATTATTCATGGTAAAAACAAATTTGTTTACTTGTGTCAACTTGAAAAGTTTGTTAGATGTTTTAAGTCCGCTGGCAGACATGGAAGCAACTTTTGCAGGTTTACTGTTTAAGTTGGCCATATTCAATGTTTTGGTGGTAGCCAAGTTTTACATCACTGCCTCTACTAGTAATATCCGCTTGCTCCTCATTGAAGTACAGAAATTATCATCAAGTGACTTGCCCAAAGATAGAAGAGTCATGATTGAATTGAACTTAACAAACTGGAAAATCTTGCAACATTAACTCTTAAAGGCAACATATAGGATTTGCAAGGCCTCCAAAAACAAAATTATTGAGTTTGAGACAGAAAATGGACTCAACAGTTCGTAAACAGTGCAAACAGTCACCATGGGAAATCTTGGTTCATCAGATGCTGGTTTTTTCAAGGAAATCTAAATTTATTGTCTTTTAAAAAGATCGTTGCTCTGAACGATTTAGTAGCAGTTTTGAAAGCGTGGTGTAACTGTGAAGGATTCGGAAGGGGGCAAGATTATTTCGGCCGTATTTCTACTATCCAGATGAACAAAGCGTAAAAAGGTACATGAAACAAGTTCAAACAACGTCTGTAAGCAAGTTTAAGACCTTCACTTCCAAGTACCAAATTTAGCCAAAACGCACATCTTTGGAAATCCTATATATGCTCCCTTTAAAAAGGTCCCTGTCACAAACTTGACCTAGGCCTTTGGCAAAAAGGAGCAACCGTCTGTCATGATCACCAAACAGATGGACTGATTCGTGAATGTTTCTCCACTCCCTCACGTCAAGCAAATGTTGGGATGGGATGTTGAGCCCCGGGGGAAAAGTACAGTGACTCTTGTCGGTGGAATTCTCATTTATTTCTGTTTCATTCCCATCACAGGTGCAAGAAGAAGAGACGTGAGTCAATCGGAGGAAGAGCATTGGACGCCGGCCAGGGCCGCCGATTTGACAGCAGGAGCAGCGTGGATGCTGGGACAGTTTGGAGTCCCTGCCAAAGAGGGTGGATTAAACCTTTTGTGACAGACGTTCCGTCTTCTCACTCAGTCAGCTTTTCCACGGCTTAGTACTCGTTTCATATGAGGAGCTAAGCCAGCTGCTAAGTGTGGTCTAGCATGACACCACCCTGTGTCGTGCTTTCCAGTTTCTAAATTGGCAGAAGAGGTTTTCAATCCAGAACCCTAACCACTGTTACTCAGAGAACATCCTCATGCATAGTAGGATGTCATTTTTCTGTTGTTGAAAAGAAGCGATAGTGTTCTCCGCGGAAGAAAAGGCTGGATGTAACCAGGGTGCCTACCTACACTTCAAAATGTCTGTAACCGTGCCTGCTGTCATGCCATCCCAGATTGGACCTTGTTCTATGATCTACAAGACTCCATGCAACATCGAGACCAAATCCCCTCCAAAAACGCTCCCAAAGAGAAAACCCGGAAATCGAGACAATCATATCTACGACCGCGTTCCACGGGAAGGGTCACTATTCAAGCAGTCTTACTCTCCAGTGATCTACCAACCCAAGCAGATTCCTGGGAAGTTGTCGCCACATCTCCTGAATCTTCTGACCAAGAAGACCCAGGAATCAAGTTTTGGGAAGAAAACCGAAGAGAAACCGACGGACAAACCCGCCCTCAAGACTCCTGATCCAGTGATAACCATCACCCTTTGCAAACCAACACAGGCTGTGAAACCCACAGATGATAAACCCACAGAAGTTGCCAAGAACAAAGCCAACCGACAAGGATGCCCTAATCTCGAAGAACAAATCAAGCCTTCAGCAGAGGCTTCGAAGCCTGCATCCAACCAGGAGGAAGGTCCTGGGAGCCAGAAGGGTGAAGTTGTCGCTGATGAGAGTTCTCCTCAAGGAAATATCAAATGTCAGGAGTCTGATGGATGCATGCCTTCTCTCCTTGAAAACTCCTTGTCTAAAGAGCAAGATGCTGACACGACAAAGACTGAAACAGCCAGCATGTTTTCATCTGATCTTCGCTCTACAACCTGCTCTGCATCGTCTGCTTTCTCCTCCACATCCTCCTCTTCCTCCTCATCCACTTCCTCCTCCCCTGCCTCCAGTAGCACTCTCTCTGAGTCATCCGATTCCAGCATGGCTAAAGCCTTTTTTAGTACGCCTAATCTCGGTTCGTCGACGCCGAAACGCATCAACTCGCCAAAAAACTTCACTCCGGTTGAAAATCTGTATGACTCATGGCGTATGGACATCGCTGCCAAAGCCGAAGCTAATACAGCAACTACGAAATCCGAGAACCCTGCCAAGCAGCTCAACAAATGCTCAGGCTACTATGCAGAAATTTCAGAATACATGCCCACAGGCAGTGCGGAAAGTCCCTCAAGCGTAGCTGCTGAAAAACAGGCTGGGTGTGTACCTTCAACTTCAAAGTTCTGTAACAACATCCATCGGGAAAAAGAACATGTTTTGTACGTGAATCTCCCGACACGCACGCCTTACGTCTCATCCTTAAGTAAACAGTCGCTCAAAGGCCGAAACGAAGAGATTGTAATTGTGAATCAATACGTAGACCCTAAAGACGAGCTGATGGATGCGCCCCAAGGCACTGTCGATGGCGCGGTGTCCGCCAACACCAACGCCCAAGCTAACAATCCCTATGAAACACCTTTGGATATAGGCACCACAGGCACTCAAACAGAGGTGGTAGCGGTATCCTGCGGGTGTGGGGAGCTCCTGTACCTCCCGACGGAAATGGAGGAGGTTGTCGCTCAGCTGAAGCATGAGCAGAACATGCGACTAGTCTCAGAGCAGTTGGTCAAGATGGTAGAGATTGAGGTCAAGGAATTGAAGGAGGACCTCCTGGCCAAGAAAACTCAGCTGCTTCAAGTGATGGAAGAAAAACAGAGTGCTGAGGTAAGGAAGGCCTATTGAAGAATAGAAAACTGCTCTAATAACACAATAATAGTCAGCTTGGTCAATACTCTAAAGGGATGTTTGTTTCACGAACAAGATCACGGATCCGGATCCCATTTTAGCGTATCCTGTATGGGACGTGGATCCGCAGATTTGGGATCCCGCGTATTAAACAAACATGCCCAAACATTAGCCAGCTATATGACCCCATGTGATGATCACCAGACCCATATTATGAGGATCACATGACCTACATTGTGTGATCAATATATACGGCTCCAATAACCATACATTGCCCATGTAACCATCATACGACCTCATGTGACCATCATATGACCTCCATGTGACCCCATAATATTGGATGTGTTCGTTTAGCTTCCACGAGTCCACACAATTCAACCTTGTCCCAACCCTCTCACTTGTTTTGCGCAGTATACACGACCATTCCCAGGTGAGGGCTGCCCTGTGGAAGCTAAACGAACGCACCCAATAATCACTCATCAAGTTTGATTAACTATTACCACATACAAGAGAATGGGTACAAAGCCCAAACTGCGACGATTCAACCACAAATATTATATTTCATTACATCCATATCACATGAGGCCATTTACATTTTACAGACACTCGGTTCCAGGCAATCTCAAAGAAGACACATCACCCATGTGTAGGTTTTCACATACTTTTGTAGTGGATAGCAAACAACTACAAGAGAAAGGACTTTTATACTACTGAAATTTTCCATTTCCACACTGTGTGATTGGTTTTCAACAGCTGCCTGTAGAAAATTGTCTTGTTTGACAAGGCTCATGACAAGAAGCAGTCATCTTGTGTGACCATTTGTTAGATTGCTTTAAGAGTTCAGCTACTATAAAAGACGATGTCACTTTAATACTCATAGGCTTCTAGGTTCCCTCTTTTGGAACAATTTCAAAATGTTATCTCTGAAAACTGAGCTGATAGGACCTAGTATGTATAGGACCTATGCCTTTATGTGATTTTGTCACGTAGGCCTACGAGGTACAGTGGAAGTTGTGGAACACCACTACAGTGGAATGTCACTATAACTAACACCACTATAACGAACACCACTATACCGAACATTTGGCTCTACCGAACATCATCCTTGACTCCCAATTTCCATGTACAATGTTTAGGCCTGCTGAACATTGTTCACTATAACGAATGACCATTACATACAACGATAAATTTCTGTGCATCCCAGCGTGTTCGTTATTAGTGGCGTTTCACTGTATTAACAATCTGCTTGGCAAACTTTTCTGGAAACCGGACAATGCGCCTCCAGCCATTTCCAGGCTTTGGTCATCCACCAATCAAATTAGAGAAAAGGGAAATTGGATTACGGGCTCCCGTGCAACTTCCCCTCCCAGGGGTGGGGGGTAGGGGGTAGGGGAGAGAAAATAATGTCCCAAGACAAGAGGGGACTGTGGACTGTGGGGACTCGGGATTCTGGCTATTTTACACGGCACCTAAAGTTGGCATTATTACGCTTGCGGGGAGAGGGGAGCGGAAATGGGTCGTTAAGAAAGTTGTCAAGGGGATGGGAGTGGATAATGTTGTATCAAGTGTTCATCTAAATCTCGACCGACTCAAAGAATTACAGCCCACTGTTGAATTTAAGTACTTAGAGCACGTCCATAGAAAACAATGTCACACTGTATAGGAGTGTATACAGTACACAATGGATGAAAATGACAGGATTTTTCTCTCCGAATGTGATGAAAATCTGCAAACGACAATAGATCACTCAATCCCTGGATGTCAGACAAACTTCATGCATGCACACAAAACCACACCCATACGTTTGCAATGTTTGTCTGAGATCCAGTGTGCTATTTTAAGGGCAAGTGCAGAGCGCTATTGGGCATCACTGTATGTCAACCTTTACTAAATGAGACTTAGGGTAAGACTTACAGTATTTCGCTACCTCCATTTGAGGCCATAAAACAAAATAAAGGGATTGGTCCACATGATGAAGCTGAAGAAATGCTCCAGCTTCACCATGTATCTCAAGCCCTTCATTTCATTTAGGATATGAAATTGCAGTATAACTAAATGAAACCTAAGCCTAGCCACAAGCCTCATTTCATAAAGGTCCATAGTTTGTGCAAGTGTGCTGTGATCGCATTGAGTGTTGCCACTGCTTAGTTAGTTCAGTCGGATTCTGAGAAAGTGGTGAACAAGTTTTGCAGCTGTTCACATTGTGCCACTCTTCCATCATACTGATTTTATTAGGTGCAGTCCCAACAGCAGGACTCAAAATATCCACTAGACCGAGGACTGAGTCTAGTTATTTCAGTGTCGGTCTAGTAAAGTGTGTACTGCTCTAGTCTGGCTGTCTAGTGACTTTGTTTTTCTTGCACAATGCAAATGGTTCCTAAAGTGATGATTTATGACACAATAATGCATACAATTATGGTTTTCCTATGTACATGAATGCCACAGGTCTAGTGAAAAAAGGCCAGGCTTATTAGTAAAATGCTTTAGTTACTAGACCCGCTGTTAATGTTTTTTTTCACAAAATTCAAGCCCTAAATGCATAGTGTTGTCATGACCTCACTATAGTGATCTGACGCCTTTCATTCCATAAATGATGAAAATGACAGCTTTATGAAGAAAGGGCGTAATATTTGACACATTTCAAATGATTCATAATTTAAAGCCAAGAAACTTCAATTAAACGTCAACGAAGCAGTCTTAGCAACCCTGACCTCTGCATTAATGAATTAAGACACCTGTTACGCACATCTTGACCTATGATGTGACCTAACTACAGTCAAATATCTGTATAAACTAAGGACGTCAAATGACCAATTTCGTGACACGCAATCCCAATTAAGAAACTCATCACACTATCTTTAGAGCAAGGACCCACAACAGAAAGACGCAAGCACAAACAAACCACATGTTTATCTTCACTTCCGTTCCTAGTAATTCCCCTGGATCATCCATCACTAAAACAAGATAATGGGCTATTTGAGGCAATGGCAATTTGTCAAATTGTCAGATTGTTGTGTCTTTTATAGTGCTACCTTATATGAAACTACAGGTACTCTCAAATTGTTCAAAATTAACAATTTTTAATAAGTCTAGACAGTTAAATGTCACATTTTGACAATAAAATGATTTAAATTCTTTGAAATTTCTTTGAATTTCTTTAAATTGCAGAATAAGATTGACCCATTATTTCTTTGGCAAAGTTTTGTGCACATATGATGTCTGCCAATTCCTCTCATGAATAATGCATAACACAGATCACAATCAACCAATCAGTGCTAACTGAAGGCCAAACTTATAACCAATGGCATCACATGACAGTTTCTAATCTGCCAGAATTACATTTTGTCTGTACACTCATTGCAAAGGTCTTTGATTGTGAAATGTACACTTTGTACAAATACAAAAATACATTATGCATTAAATCATGCACCTATTATATGTGGTTGGCTTGAATTTAGCCAAATTATCAAGATTACTTGATTATCAGAATACACACATTTAAAAAACATGTTTTGGAGTTTGCAAATGTTCTTCTATTCTTCTTTACATGGAGTTGTCTGAAAAGTACAGTATGTTAGGTTTCACTTTAACCGTTTAAAAACAAGATCTGTTGTACCAACCAGTACACTTCATTATAATCTATTCAATACCAAAGCTCATTCAGCCTTTAATTTAATTGTTCTGTTTACTTTATTCATCCTGACATTTACTAAGCTTCAGGCTTCACTTTAACCTTTCAAAGAGAAAACATTTAAAGATGCATTGCGTGCGTTTGAGGATGGGAACTTATTTCTAGGTTCTATCTATTTTTAAATCAGGTGGGTATCTTAAACAGAGCACTGAGCTCCGACTCCCGCGCTTCAATCATAGACGTTTTGTGTTTGTATAACTCAGGAAATCCCGGGCGTGGGACCCTAAGGTAAAGAGCGTAACGTAAGCCGGGATATCCGTAGTAATACAGGTGGGCGATTGAGCATTGATAAGTGATGACATAATCTACTTACGCGTTACGGTACATGGATACAATTTCAGTCAACAGCAAAAACTGTACAATGAATACTATTATGCTGTGGGTTCCAATTCGAGAAGAATTCATAGCTGTTAAGAAAATTACAAAACGTCCTCCTTCGAAAAATTAGTTTCCACTCAAAATGCCCCATAATACATACATGTACATATTGTGTCTAGTGCAAAGTTGCAATTGTTTGCTTATTAAAGGTATAATACATGATTGGTAAAGGTCACAGAACGGCACTCACACTCTGTCTGATCCAGCATACTCATGAAAAAAATAAACCTGTGAAAATTTGAGCTCAATCGGTCATCTGAGTCACCAGAAAATAGTGAAAAACCTGATTCAATTTTTTTTTTTATAAAACATAAAGAATAGTTTTGATCTTACCCCGAGATCAAAAATGTTTTCGGTCTTTGGTTTACTAATTTCTTGATAAATTTCAGGCAGAAATGTTTTAATGGTATGCTTCTACCAGCACCATCTTCATACCATGAAAGTTATACATAAATCTGTGAACATTTCTGTTTGGGTATGTTACCAACCCTGTACTGTACCTTTAAGCACAAGAAAATACCATAAAAACCTTCAGTGTACATTTTGTCATAGATTGACCCTACTTGGAGATTGGCCCAAAATTTGATAAGATAACGGGCCAATCACGTTTAGCTCCCCAAAAGCAAAATGCCTGACAACTTCAATGAATTTCCAATCCAAGTAAATTGCAGGGGAAATGCGGGGCACAACACAGTAAAAGCTTGTCTATACGACACCCAGACACCCCCTGGCCAAAAACTAAACGATAAAGTAAGCATTGAAATCTAATTTGTGTAATTTTAATGCTCTGTGGCAAGTTCTGATGCCCGATTTATAAGAAGCCCGGATGTCATGGTCATCTCCAAGGTTGACCAATGACAGCTGGCCGACCGGAGTGCCTTGCATGCGTGCCAAAAATAACTCCCACGATAATTAAAACACTCTGTCACCAGGAAAAGCTTAATTTTTTTCGTTGGGATGAGATTGTCCGGTAGTGAGAGAGGTCCTGGAAAAAAAAATTTCCAAACTGCAATTATGACGGCTTCCTCAAACAACTGCAGATGAATTGGACCGTGGTCCCCTGCCAACTTAAGCAACCTTCCTGAAGTCACTAGGCTATGCCCCCTCACTGGCTCTATTGCAGACAATGCATGCACATTTTACACAAGAACATGGGTAACATTACAATGCACTGCACTAAAAAACAAAAACAGGTTACAGTCTGTAGTTGGTGCTTCAGCTGTCTTTATCTCCGACCATGAAACGTTGTTAAAAATAGGAAACATGATATCCCTATCTGAGTCATGATGAAAATGGAAGGATATTCCTATTTACTGCACTTCAAAATGAGAGTGTAATAATAAATGTCCTTCATAATATATGTACTAGCCCTCAAAGTTTGGATAAATTATCCCACCGACCTAAAACTATCTTGGACACTATTCAAATACACATTTATTTAATACACACGTCTATTTAATATTTTACTTATGGGTAGAAAGATGTCAGCCATTTTGTAGTTCCAAGAAAAATTCAACAATGCTGCATCAAATAACCACAAGGGAAACTGACTGGATTAATGCTAAGTCATTAGAAAGTGAACAAAGAAAAATGTACTGGAGCAGGATTTGAACCAACGACCCACGGAATACCGTATATCCAGCATTTCCGACTGGCACTTGAGATAAAAACTATGTTAACGACCGGCACAGAAAATCACAGAAAATGCAAAGTCACAACATAAATGTTGTCTTTTTTCACTGAATTGAAATAGTAAGATTTTGCTTTGGAGACAAATTTGGAAAGATAAACTGACCAGATCCCCAAATACAAAACATGATATTGCTGACACGCTCACGTCCGTATGGACTTGCAAATAGCTACCATGTATTATCTCCTGAACCCCAGCCTAGCCGTGAGGGGTGAGAGCTCTGCTTGCTACGCTTCACAATAAGTAAATTTAGCCGGCACTCAAAATGGGCTAGCTATAACACTGCGTACCAGTATACAAAGATACAGTTAGAACTATGCAGCACAATTACAAACATCATCTTTGTGGAATCAGGTGAACGTGGTGCAGTTCAAGCAGTAAATAAATCAAAGATACTTTGACAAGAGTTGGCAGGAATAAGAATGAGTGATTCCAGAGTCTCAGAGCAATACACAGAGCCCAAGTTCAAACTACACCCAAGACAATATGTTTGACACATCCATGCCGTGAGGAATGCAATGTACAGAAAGATAAGGAGAAGCTTTACAATTGTAGAAATCCCAACAGGATTTTTTCTTAAAGTGCAGTGTAACGCCACTATAACGAACACCGCTATACCAAACGCTATAGCTCAACCGAACATCATCCTTGGCTCCCAATTTTTGTGTACAATGTATAGGCGTGCTGAACATTGTTCACTTTAACAAACGACCACTATCACAAACAATTCTCTATGCATCCCGGCGTTTTCGTTATAGTGGCGTTCCAATGTACTTCCATATTTTGACTCATAGCAATCCTAGCGTGATGAAAGTACATACAATGTCATCCTATCCAGTATGCCATAATATAGTTTACATACAAGAAGCCATAATATTCAAAGAAGAAATCCTCAAGCACCAAAGATATGTACTACATAGAAAAACAAAACCGCAGCGCACACCAAATCCTCTTCGTTTTGAAGATGTTGATGAGTACTGGAACAGAAACATGGATAGAAACGTCGAAACCAACCTACAGACAAAATCTACAGAAATAGGACAGTGCATTACAAATGGGAATAAGATGAGTTTCAGTGGCATGACTAGGTGAGGGGGCATGTAACCCCCCCCCCCCCCTCATGGCAGAGGCGGATCCAACCCCCTTTTCTTTCAAGATAAAAAAAGAAAGAAAAAAGAAAGAAAACCCAACATATAAAGAGGGAGAGAGACTCAAAATGAGAAGAAAAAAGAGGGGGAGACAAAATTAATTGGGCAGTTCAAATCAGGCCTGCCTTAAAGGTAGTATCATACTTTGGTAAGAGACCAAAACAGAAATTTTCACAGATTTACGTATAACTTTCAGGGTATGAAGATGATGCTGGTAGAAACCTACCGTTAACATTGTTCCGCCTGAAATGCTGTATTTATCCAGAAATTAGTAAAACAATGACAAAAAATCTTTTTGATCTTTTAAAAGATCAAAAATAAAAGAGAAAAGACTTAAGAAATACTGTGACCGTTTTTCACTGTTTTCTCAAAAAGTGGGTACCATATGGGACTGAAATTTTCACAGATGACTATAACTGTGTCGTCCTTGATATTTCTGCCCATGAATCTGTAATTCTTTGACAAAAACCAAAGTATGATACTACCGTTAACCGGCCAGCTTTGATCACCCTGAAATGCATCCACCTCTATTGAATTGGTGCATTTTATTTCCATGCCCCCCTTGAAAAAATCCTGCCCTGGATGTCTGTTTCCCTCTGTGCCTCTTACCTCAAATCTTGATTTGGAAAGAAAACAATCTAATGATAAATTCACTATCTCCAGTGCACGCCTTGTGTGTCCCCCTGAAGTTTGGAGAAATTGTTGTGATGTGTTTGACAGTTGATAACTAGACCAGTAATATAATGTGTTATGATCGTTTAATGTTATGTCATGTGCGTCATGTACTTTGCGTGCGTTCTCTTATAACATGCATCCTGTGTGTACGTGCCACTTTCCAAAAATGTCATTTTGCAATCTCCGTCCCATCAATATTTGTCAGGGGATATACGGTACCTTAAATTCTCTCACCTGCTCATTATGGGCAACTTTTTTGCAAAACAGGCGTGTGATATTTTAGTTGGCAGGCTGTGAAAATGGCGACACTGCTGCTTAAAGGTACTATCATACTTTGGTAGGAAACCAAAACAGAAATCTTCACAGATTTACTAATAACTTACAAGGTAAAGATGGTGATGGTAGAAACATGCTGTTAAAATGAAATGATGTAATTATCCAAAAAAGAGTAAAACCATTTGACCCAAAACAATTTTGATCTTTGGAAGATCAAAAATCCTGTGAAAAGATTAAAGGCCGTTTTTCACTGTTTTCTCAAAAAGTGGGCACCATGTGGGACTGGGAATTTCACAGATGACTGTTACTGTATCTTTATTGATATTTTTGCCCATGAATCTGTATTTCTTTGACAAAAATCAAAGTATGATATGACCTTTTAATAACATAAAATCTTCCTCAGCTTTCAAAAAAAAGAAAAAAAAAAGAAAAAAAAAAAAACCAGGTCCACATATAGGAACACATATATATCTCATTAAAGACATCTATCTATCTATTTTCTCTCTATAATCATCAAATAACCACAAGAGAAACTGACTGGATTACATTCAAGTCACTGAAAAGTGAACAAAGAATAATTTACCGAAGCAGGATTTTTTCATAATAAGGCTCTGGAAAATCTTTCTGGGCCAAAAAGTTGTCTGGGTCAAGAGTCAAGACAAAAATACTGAGGTTGGGTGGAGGGCCAAAGTACAAAGCAGGGGAACGAAAATGTCCCTCATCGCGGCTGGAGCCATGCCATTTGTCTTCACGCAACGTCTGTCATTAAACAATGTCATTGTTACATAGCAGTTTCATTGATTCCACGTATCACATCCTATGGGCATTTGATCGGGGGAATAATGCTAGAACAAATCCTACTCTTCCTAAGAGGAAAGACCTCAGGATCTAACTACAGAATCCCGAGAGGAAGACATCAAATGAACCACATCCGGCCTGTGTCATGAGTTCGTAGAATGTAGCACGTACACGTGGAGTACGTTGGTTATTGTTGGCACCGGTGTACAACCAATGACAAGCCTAACTTTAACTTTTTGCGGTTGTAATTGCTGTAATGTGCTCTTTGCTGTTGGCATGCGACGGTTTAAACCAACTTATTTTTTGTTATGATTAACAGGTTCATAATTCTGTGCCAAGATATTGCCATGATTTTCTAAAGAAAAACTTTTTTCGTCTGGCTTTTCTTTTTTACGTAAAATTTTTTTCGTCTGGCTTTTCTTTTTTAAGGAAAAACTTTTTTCTTTTAGGGCTTTTCTTTTTCAAGGAAAAACTTTTTTCGTCTGGCTTTTCTTTTTTAAGGAAAAACTTTTTTTGTCTGGCTTTTCTTTTCTTTTGGCATGGCCTTCGGGATTCTGACGGTGATACTCGTCATCGGAATCGTAGTCCTTTTTTTTTTCGTCTGGCTTTTCTTTTTTAAGGAATTTTTTTTTTCTTTTAGGGCTTTTCTTTTTTAATGAAAAACTTTTTTTTCGGGCTTTTCGTTTTTAAGGAAAAATGTTTTTCTTAGGGCTTTTCTTTTTAAAAGAAAAACTTTTTTCTTAGGGCTTTTCTTTTTTGTTTTCTTTTCAGTCAGATAATTGACATCATACATCATGCTATTACAATATTCAGCATGACTGCTGAAATGTAGGTAAAAGGAAAAGGGAAAGGACAGTAAATTGATTGCCTAGGACAGGAGACTTCATTTCAAGTGCCTGCTCAGAACGAAAAGATTGTTGATAACATTTCATTTATTAAGAAAGATTTGAGGCTTTGCATGGTGACAATTGGTATGTGGATCGGTGTGGAAACACCATGTTATACTCGTTCGTAATGTTTGCACTTCTTACATCGTCGCACTTCTAGTTAATTGGTTTGTGTGTCCACAAACCAATCCATGTCCATTTCATTAAAAACATTTCATCCTTTAACGGCAACATTCCATTCTTGAATTATAAGTAAAACATTTCATTCCTCAACGACAACATCAATTCAGTCTAATCAACACAATGATTAATCAAAGACAATTGAAATACACTGAACCCATCTTCAACACAGCAACAGATGCACCCATGCATCTACGCCAAAGAAATTAAGCCCCTGACAGAATAGAATCCACATTCTCTGATGGGATCACAGAGTTAAGATGGGGATTACTAGGAAGAACTTGGCAAGAAGTGGCCCAAGGATGGGCAGCAGGTGGTCAAGATGTCTTCGTTTGTTCGACAGCGAGACCAAAACAGAGAATAGATGGGACCAACAGGTTCAACAGCATAGCCAAGAGATTTGTAAAGTGCATTGGGATTACTTGTTTGGTGTACACATAGGTGCTTTACCTATTAAACAGCTGGTATTCATATTACAATCTTGATGAAGGCCTTTTCACACTTCCAAGAATCTCGGGTAGACCTGTGAAAAAGTGACTGACCTATACGATTTCAACCCACGCGAAGCACTCAACATGTGTTGAAACTAACCCTACTTGGTTGAGAGTGGTTGACACGCGTTGAAAATGTTGACATGTTGACAACTGGGGTTTCAACATCTTAAAGTGCATTTTGAGTTGTTCAGTGTGAACGAAAAGCATGACTGACCCTAATTGAAGTTTGGAAGAGTTTTCACAGGTGGATTTCGACATAATCATCAAATAACCACAAGGGAAACTGACTGAAAATTAAATTTCAAGTCAGTGAAAGGTGAACAAAGAAAAGTACATTATACTTTGTTCACCTTTCAATGACTTAAATTCTGACATGTATAAAAGGTGATGAAGTGTGAAAAGACTTTATAAATGGGAAATTCCGTGGTAATACAAGTTACCTTGAACAATCATTCGTGAAAGACTCCAATTAAAACATTTGTTCTTTGGAATCAGCAAGTATACCACATATGGTTCCTTAGAAATGCAAGCAAATATGCACACACAAAAACAGAGGTAACTTACGTTACAAAATGTCCCCAAAAGGTTGATATGCACATTATGAATTATTTCTCTACGCTTATAAACTCACTGCTTACTGTTAACTAAAAGCATTTCAGGTTTAGTAGGTTTTATTATGGTGAACAGTTGTCTTTGACTTTTTAAAATTAATCTAATTTACTTCATCTGTTAGTTTGTTTGTTTGTTTGCTTGTTTATTTGTTTGTGATTCAGGGGGAATTACGTGAGGCTACAAAGATTGCTGGCCAATACAAAGTAGACATCGGTGATCTGGAAAAGAGCTTAGCCCAAGCAAACGAGGAGGTAATGTAATACTGACAAACTTGCTTAAAAGGTGAACAGAGATAAATTGACTGGAGCAGGATTCGAACCTGCAACCCCAAGAATCAGCTAACTGAGGTATCCAGCCCTATGATGGCAGTGTCCCAAACTTTCAATTATCTTTGTTCGTTTGGCAATCAGAAGCCTTGAAACCACGCACATACACCTCACTAACTGAGAGCCAACTGATTGAGTTGGCAATGAGACCTGGAAGGGGAAGTGAGCAAAACGTTAGAATGAAAATGAGTCAGAAATAAACCAAATAAAAAAGAATGAGGGGTTGGAGTGGGAATCATACAAAGGAACAGACAATTTGATGGTTAGGCACGCCCCATCTTAAGCTATCATTTCAATGATGCAATATTCCATGTGTTACACTCATCGAGTTGCTTAATGTTAGCCCTCGTTGTGTCTTCTTAAATCTGATCTCTGTTCTATTATTGGGAAGGGGGCATGTGTCTCCTTTGGCCCCCCTCACAGCTGTGTCACTGTCTCTTTCGTGACCTTACCCTTCCGTTTAAAGCTGATGGGCATGACAAATGTAGAATTCATCACCCGAAGGATTTGGGATGATTTGGTACATCAGGGATTGCCAGGATTAGCACGTAGGGTCCAAGCCTTTGCAATAACCGCCATTCTGGCGATGTCCAGCTCATGTCCGAGAGAATGGCCTTCGACAGGTGCATTGGTCAGCTGACAATGGTCATCAGTTAGCCAAAGTGGTCATCCTGTTCTTTTTCCTCTTACGTAAGAGACTTAATAGGCCCCGAGTCCGAGAATCCTCTGTGCTTTGTCATCAATTAACGTCGTCATCATCATATTTCTTGTTTTCTTAATCAACAGATCACCAGGTTGAAGGATAGAGTATCGGCTGATGTTAGTTCAGATAGCGGGTGAGTGGTCAGTGCAGGTTGGGCTAGGCAAAAGAGGTCATCGTGGTGATGAGTTTTGCCATTAACCGAGGTCAAAGGTTTAGATCCAAATAGGACAAGTGATGATGTCATCTTGTTAAGTCTAAATTGACCGGTGTGGCGACTTTGTGGCTGCATCTTAATCTTTGGCACAAGGACAACCCATCATAACTGATTGCATCAAAGCATATGGACAATTATTCATTTCTTGGACTTCACTTTTTGTTTTTTATGCAGCCTATTTATACTCTGTCCCCAAAACACGGCTCACCTAAAGAATGGTCGGCTATACGATATCCTGACAGGCTTTGTGTCCTTAAGCAGGTGTATTTGTCTTTTTGCCAGTTGGTGCAATGGCAATTGCATTTTGTTCACCTAAATTACTTAAATATAACCCTTTCAGTCCCTAAATTTGGTTCTGAAAGGGGCAAGGCCACTTTTCCATTGCAAGGGGCACATCCATTGGAAAATCATGATGTCTATGGAAATATTTGAAGGGGCACCAAGGCCAAGAACCAGGGCAACGAAGGCCATGGCCTCCGTGGCCTCTGTTAAATTAAAGGCTTGCCCTTTGCCATAAAAATAAATAGTGGAAATATTGGTTCCACATTAGTGCCAAATTTGTTGCCTTTTGGACAAATGTTGTGATTGGACCCAACTTATCTACAACCACAAGGTCTTTCAATATGTACTTAAGTTAAACAATTATTCATTACAAGTAATAAACTGCTGCAAACTGCTCATCAGCCAAAATAATGACCTGAAATGTATAAACTGCTTGGCATATAGGATGGAGGGCCTGGCATTTCTATATATCCTAGCAGGATCTTTCTCAAAGGGAGGCAAAAGGCATCTTGCCTTCAAAAATGATCCTGCTGGGAACGAAACTTCAGGCCCTCCTAACTCCAAGCATTTAAAACAAAATATTGTTAACACCGATGATATACTGCCATTTGAAGGAATATAATTCCCCCCAATTTTTAACTTATGCTTCCTGCTTTCGTTAAAGATCCAAAAATGACGATACTGATTCAGATTTGGAGAGGAAACTAGCCGAGGCCAAGGACACTGAAGCTAAAAACCGCCTGGAAGGTAAACTAGTATTATACATGTAGCTTGATTCGATCTTTCTTATTGCATGGTGGGGGAAGGGGTGCCTTACTGATAATGATCTGCAACTAGGGTCTTTTCTCCAGAGCCTATATCAATCAATCATTTCATTTGTAAGTTGTAACACTCAAATGGGTCCCTTACTGTATAAGCTCTTTAAAGGTAATATCATACTTCGTGGGCAAAAATATCAAGACAGATACAGAAACAGTCATCTGTGGAAATTTTAGTCCCATACGCTGCCCACTTTTTGAGAAGATAGTGAGAAACAGCCACAGTATTTCTTAAGTCTTTTCTCTTTTATCTTTGATAAGATTTGTGGTCGTTGTTTTACTAATTTCTGGATAAATACACCATTTCAGGCGGAAAAATATTAATAGTATGTTTCTACCACCACCATCTTCATACCCTGTATTAGTTATACGTACATCTGTGAACATTTCTGTTTTGGTTTCTTACCAAAGTATACTACCTTTAAAAACCAAGTGAGATTTGAGTGAGGTTATTAACACAGACAAGTTTCTGCTTCTGATACAGTATTAGATATTTTACTCAGACTTCAGACTGGTTTTTCTCACTCCAATTTATAAAATAAAATTTGGAATTTCCTTTACTGTTTGCTTACTGAAAGTGTCCCTAAAATTAGCATTTCCACAACTCATTATCGTGAGTTTTGCAATTTATGTCCCCAAAGTGTCTTAGAACTCTTAACCCAGTGCTTTAGGGTTCCCATGAGTGCAAAAAACCTTACTGCTGGCTCTGGTGAGATTCGAACTCATGACCATCTGTTTGCGAGTGCAGTTGTTTCACCAACCAGACCACCAACTGAGTTTGAGTCAGAGGTTTAATTCAAATTGGATTGTTGCAGTGGGTGCTACAACTTATTCAATAGTTTTAACGAGCTTTGGTTTTTAGAAACCATATCAAATGGTATATATTTTTCTTAAGGTGAACAAAGAAATATTGATTGGATTGGGATTCGAACCAACGACCTCCTGAATACCTATCCAGCCCTACGTTGGTGCTGTCCCTAATTGTCAATTATCTTTGTTCGTTTGGCAATCAGAAGCGATGAAACCACGCACACACCGCTATATCCCAAGGATCACAATGCTGCAACCTGAGAAATAGTACATGGGGGATCACTCAAAGAGGATGCGGCTTTTTAATCAACACGATCATCAAACAACCACTAAGGAAACTGACTGAGTAGATATTTCTCTCTTTTTCCGCAGTTGTACAGGCAGAGCTCCTAGCATCCAAGGATGAAGTCAACAGGCTCTTGGCCCACTTGGCCCAAGCAACCAGAGAAAAGTAAGAAAGCAGATGTCACCATCCCCTTGATTCCAAGAAAAATCCTTGATTAGTAACTAAAAACAGGAAACATTTCACACACATGACAACGATCTACTCTCCGGAGATTTCTTGTCATCACACATGTGATCTACCTCATTCCAAAAACTGATTTGGACTGCCTCCAGACAATCTACTCCTAAGCATTTTATAGAGCTGCTTAAGCACAAAATTTGCTTAAGTATGAAAGGTCTTCCTTGATCAAACAGGATTGCCAACCAAATTGTCATCTGATGTTTACTGCTTTTGACTTGTATTTGGCCACTGTTTGTTGAGCATGAGATTCACAAGGGAGTTTGGCTGGCATATTGATTTTATTTACCAAGGTTTTTCTGAGAAATGTTGTTCTAGATCAATTTGAGAATTTGTTGGTGATTTCTTTCAGGTCAGACATGGTATCCACTAAGGTTCACAAGGAGCTCCTTCGAATGTCAGAGGACAGAGCCCATCGTGCTGAAATGAAGAATCTTGCATTGGAACGCGAGGTATATACAAATACGGTCTCAGGTTCAAATCCTGGTTGGTTCAAAATTTCTTTGGATCTGCAAAACAATGTTATATCTATCTGAATTCATTGTGATTCAACATGTGAAAAAGCCCTTCTATAAGCGGTGAACTACACATGAATATGGCAATAGTCGGGTTTCATTTTAGAAGCCCAGATTAGGTGTCATCTTTTCATTCTTAAAAATAATCATAGCTTTTAAGAATTCAATATTAGGCAACACAATTGTAAGCATACACGTGTTGTTTTGCGTGTGCATGTGCATGCGCTGTTGACTAGAAGACCGGTTCTCTAATGTCTCCCATTAGCAACTACACATGAAGATATAGCTGCTGTCTGGACCAGACTCCATGCCATTAAAACCTTTTTATTTTCAAAACTTAATATAGCTTTTGATGATTAAATCTTAGGTGATATTTGTTAGTAACCCCTTGTTTGGTTGACTTGACTTAAAGGGCCCTTTGCATGTACTGTCCTTTTGGTAAAAGTCTTGGATTTTCATGTAGATGTCTTAGGCAGGTATTTCCAAAGATATGAAAGGAAACCAAATAGTAATTCACAGAAATGAAGAAATTTGCATAATTATTGTGAGATATCAGCACCGTAATCTTGATCTCAATTGCAGCTTCGAATCTTAATGGAGCAAAGATTCTTCTCTGGAGCACCCACTCCATCTCCAGGAGACGCCCCTAAGATTCCTCCTCGCAAAAGCGAGGTGAAATATCCTGCCTCTTCCATCCGTGCCTCTTCCATCCGTACCTCCCCGAAGCACTTCCAGAAGAACAGCACCTTGTACGTCCGTGGCAACATGGCCGCCAAGAGGATCCCGCAGAATGGGGGTCGGACCACTGCAGGGGCAGCCCTGGGAAACAAGAGGACGAAGACACAGAGCAGGTCTTGGTCACTGAGCAAGCTCAGGAAGGTGGAGGCCAGTAAAGAGGAGAAGGGAGCTAAAACAGAGGACGTCAAAGAGGTCAAGAGTTCGGGCAAGGTGAGTGAAGGGCAAGAAAGGGGATCAGTAACTCAGACCTCTCTCCGAGACATGGTTCACCTTCTTCACCTACCTCAGACCAGGACTGGGAACTTGGTACCCAGTATGACCATAAGTCTGTTTTCAGTCTGGAGTTATATAAAACTGTCAGTTTTTAAGTGATTTAAAGAGTAAGTCTTGCTCTTGTGGGAGTTATGAATTTAATGACCTGATGTCTTTCGACCTAGCTGTTTGTGGTAAAACTGAAACAAATTCAGTGCAGACTTGTACCAAGTCCTTCCTATCACATCAAGATCTTGTGACAATGACAACTTCAAGACTACAGATCAATCACATCCCAGACTGGAAACTCGCAAGCACTTCTACCTCAAAACCTGAACTGTTTTCCTCAAGTTTTGTTTCCGGATTTCTCCTTGCCTTCCTTTGACAGGTCTCATTTCTCCAGAGGGTACAATCCAGGGTTGCCAGCTCACAGGCTAAGACGGAGGTGCAGAAGTCTCTCTTTGACCGCATGCAGACGCGCTTCTTCACCAAGTCGGCCAAGAGTACCGTACCCGCCTCCAACTGCGACCTGCCGGATGTAGACAGCCTGGAGGAAACCTCCACCAAGTCCGAGTATGAAGTCCCCATGGAGCCCGTCCAGAGGTTTGCACGGACTCCTTTAATGGGTAAGAGCCTGACACATCTTCTTGTTTCCCCTAACCTGGAAAGTAGCTCCCGGAGATGCCAAAAATTTGCTGGAAATGGAACAGATTAAGCTCAGCAAAGGCAGACCATCTACTAACAGTTTGTAAGATGGATATCTTATTCCCCTCGCTGTGTTGATTGGTGCAAAGTATAAAAACTTGCTAAGTAGTAATTTTTCCATTGAGCAGTGTCTCCACTTTCCAACTTACGTCTAATCTCGCCGTCAGCCAACAAGCAGATTGAGCTTGCATTCCCTATTGTCTTGTTTCCTTAAAGTTTGCCTGAATATTTTGGGCTTTTCAGCCTCCTTGTTAACAACATTTCTTCCATGTCTTCTATCCAAGGGTGTCATAAACTGATAATGTAATAATTTGGAAAAAGAAATTTCCGGTAGTACAAAATTTGTTAATTAAAACTGAACTTCACATGACTAAATATGTGCATTAAATACAGATATTTGTACCACACACCATATCCATCAAAAAGGTGTTCCAAGTTCATGTTATGTTTCCTCAATGATTCAATCAAACTCATTGTAAGTTACTATCAATCGCAGGACTTATGATGCATTGCAGCTCTAAATGGGATAAAGTGGGTTATCCTTAATAATAATAATAATAATATGGACATTTATAGTGCGCCTTTTCCACAAAAGTGATCAAAGGCGCATTACAAAAAAAACCACACAAGTAAATCAATGAAAGTTGAACAATAAAAAGAAAGAAAAAAGGAAACAGAAGAAGACAGTACTTAGAAGAAAGTTAGAAATATAGGTCACCATGCCAGTGCCCAAACCGCAGTATGGGGATACGTCTGTCCCGTCAACGGGTAACTAATTAATTAGGCCCCAAAAAAAAAATTGTTTGTTTGCCCTCCGCGACCGACCGAAAATTCACGAAAATCTTGGGTCGCGGTTTTTTTTTTTTTTTTTTATTCCTTTGTGCAAACTCACAAAATGTCATAATTTGGCAAAAAAAGATCGTTAAAAATATAATTTATACTTTCTCAGATATTTTTTTAGCGTTTTGAAACCTGTTTCCATGATTGTTGATATCCTTTTTTTGTGTGTTCTGTTTTAGAAACAATGTGGGAATAACATCCACGGTTTAATAAATCATTGTAGGCCTATATATTAAAAAAAAAAAAAATAAAAAAATCGACCGACCGGCCCTGCTGATTTTTTTTCCGAAGGGCAAACAAACAATTATTTTTTTTTTGGCCTTAATTAATTAGGCCTAAAACCCGTCGACATCGGTAATGTCTTGATCTTTTCCGGGGACAGACGCCTCATAAATAAATGAATTTGAGTTATGATCAATCGGAGGGCTTTGTGAAATCGACCCCTGGTCATTGGGCCAAGTTAACATTCATGGAAACATCTCAACTCCTTGGAATCTAAATGTACAGCCCTGGCTAGCATTCAAGCACACAAAGGAAAACATTACACGCCTGGGTGAAGAGTAAAACATATGATTAAGTGTCTCCCCCAATGATGGGAGTACTGCAGCCCCCATGGTTGGACTTGAACCCACAATCTTGGCATCATGAGAAGGACACAACAGACCACTAGGTCATGGCACTCACTCCACAAAATTTCTTACGTGTCAGTGCTAGGTTTGCCTGGCACGCACTGCCATCTCCGTGACCCTCAGGGATTGTCCCTGAAGCATCTTGATAATATCCAACCAATTATAAAACTCCTCCAATTTCAGCCGTTGACCTTCACGAAGAATTTGATTCAACATTAGTAGCTTAATTTGCATGTGGGCGGAAGACGTCATCCAAATTAACAAAGTCGCCAGGGACAAAAAACGCAAGCATTTTGAAAACAGATTCTAATCTGTTGGGGGTGCTGCATGGTCGTTGTGAGGACAAGAAGGGGGCGGGGAAGGGATGAGAAGGAGGCGGGATGATTGTCCTCAATCAATCAATCAATTCCCATCCGGATAACTGATTTATCTGTGATATCCTTTATGGGGGGCCAGCTGGTGAGGTTAGTGCACTGAGTCCAGTTTGTGATTCAGAGATATGACAGATGGATGCAAGAGTCGGTGCCATTTAAGAGGATGTGAAATATGTAGGCCGACTGTTCTAAGTTCAGCAAGGGTCTATGATCATGGTCAAGCTCCCTCTAGTGACCAAAAACGTTTAGGCAGTATACTAACTGAACAGCTGGGTCTTGTGCACTTTGAAATGAAATGACTCAGAGTTTAGTTTCCCATGTAAATGGGACAGATTGTATAGGCACTGACATAAGGTGACATTCTGTCAATAGGTGTAAATGTGGGACTGAATGGGGGTCTGCAATCGTGTTTATTAAATGGGTGTGAATTGGTACATGAAATCACAGTGTGCTATTCACAAAATGTGCATGAATGGGGGTTGTAGCGTTTGAATTTAATAGGTTTTGGGGTATTTCCAAAGAAATTTGCCATTGGCAAATGTAAAAACTAAAGAAATAAGAAAAGGAGATTGGGCTTAATAATAGGTGTATTGACATCATCCTATTGAAAAGAAAATAGGACACAGGATTGAAGCTTTCAAATAAAATAGCAAGTAATAAACTGCTGCAAACTGCTCATCGGCCAAAATAATGACCTGAAATTTATAAAATGGCTAGAGTTAGGAGGGCCTGACCTGTTTCGATCCTAGCTGGATCTTTGTCGAAGACAAGCATTAAATAAAATAGCATTTATCTATCAGGGCGATTAATTCTATGGTCAGTCACAGTACACTTGTTTTTTGTCAATTCTATAACTTGGTGGTTTACGTTTTACAAGGATGAGTCTTTCTGTCAAGTTTATATACTGATTTCAACTTGACACCCAAAGCTTTAAGTAATGCTATTGGAAATGTTGCAGGCTTTGTACAGTGAACGGTCAGTCACATTACGCTTGGAATTGCCCATCAACAAAAGGCCACTAATTAGGCCTACTTGTAGATTGGCTTCCAAGTGTTAGCTTTAATGGACGCAATTTGATTACTTCAACATGTTTCGGCTAAGTAGGGCTATGACTGTGGCTATGTTCAGACACAGTACTCCAGAGACTGAAAAGGTCTACCCTTTGCAGTCACAGCATGAGGTAAACATTTCATCCCAAACCCCTTGCGTCCATACTACACAGGGTTAAACTGAAAACAGTCTATCACTGGTGTTTAGAGGTGACTTATGCACCCGCTCAAGGTCACGCTACACTGAATGTGGTTGAGATAGACCATTCAGATGTCTTAAAGCCCATGTCTACATAGTCTAGAACGTCCCTCCTCGACAGTCTGCGTTTTCGAAGATATACCATTTTTAGCACCCGAAACAGTCCGTTCATCCAGACACAAGTAGGTATAGACCCTTTTCGGTTTAAACCGAAGATAGACCACTTATAGTACTGTGTCTGAACGCGCCCCCGATGACTTTCATTGGATTACCATGTGTGTGTGTGTGAGTGGTTTCACCTGCATGGCATGCAGTTACCCGGAGCTAACTCCAGCTACATTCTTGTCTGAAATGATATCCCAGTAGCCCTGAGTCCATGCACTCGGGTATCATATTTGAGGTCAAGTTTCTCCAGAGAGAATAATGTTAGGAGTTTTGTATAATGTTTCTAAATATACATTGATTAATCACAGCATAGGAATGCTGCTGTACCAGGATCGGTTGCATACAGTATGTGCAGGGGTTGGGTGTTGACGACGACGTGTGATGATGGGTGTTTAGGCTGTGCATTTTGAATTGTAAATCAATCATTCTTTGCAACAGAAGGAAATGACTACCGGTATCTATCTATCTGTGCTCATCTCCTTTGAGAGTTCTGTGTACAAATGGCCATTATGCCTTCTCATCATAAAACATCAAGGAACTATAGTTAAAGGTAGTATCATACTCTGGTTAGACACCAAAACAGAAATGCTCACAGATTTACGTGTAAATTACAGGGTATGAAGATGTGGTGATAGAAATATACCGTTAAAATGTTTCCGCCTGAAATGGTGTATTTATCCAGAAATTAGTAAAACAACAAAAATCCTACTTAGCCCACCAAATAATCTTGCAGCAAACTTAGAATTTTCTGATTAGGAAAGCTGTGGCTCCTAATGGTAAGCAATTGCTGTGGTGAAGTACTCACTTAGGTAATTCATAGTTTGTGGTAACTATAACTTGTATGCCTTTGTGCAGGGCATAAGAGCTAAGGTCTGAATAATGACAACAACAAAATCTTAACAACTTTTGGCCAACCAGATACATCAGACTTTTCATTTCTTAGCAATGTATGAATCGATATTGTATCTAGCACTATCGCACAGCATATGGACTAGTCAGTGACCTTAAGGGATGATGCTGGGTCCACTCCACTCTCAAAGATTCATGACCGCATCATCACTAAGCAGTCCTTATCCCTACAGATGTCAACTAGCTCCAAATTTAATGCAAAGGTTTCCCATCAAAGTTGCCGGTTGGCACGGTTCGGAATTTTGTGTTGTTTTTCAACCGCTTCTTTCGTCAACTTAGCGAGAATATCTGAGATTCTTTGGCCGTTTTTTGATTGGGTTGGTTTGTTTGTGAGTGAGATGGCATTTCTCTTCAGTCTACCACACCGCTTATACATGTTTATCCAGAGCATTCTCTACACTCAGGACCAGTGGTCCTCAAAAGAGGGTAAGATATTGTCTGTCTGTTGGTGACTATACTCCTTACATCATCAGTAGCTAATTGTTGTGTATGCATTTTTGTGGCTGCCATGACATATGACATTATTGACGAATCACAACCACTAACTGCACCTCGTCATTGCACATGTTGTGGCAGTTGACCGCCATTTTAATAGCTTTTTATTTACATTTCACTTGAGTTCTTGTACCGTAACTAAGCAAGCAAAGATTACCCGGTATTCAGAAAAATCATGCCACATATAAAAACAACACAAAGAAAATGTGCGCAGGTTTGTGATGTGCGATGTATCACACATCATTATGAGCACGGATATTTGTGATGTGCAAACATCACACATCACAAAATATGCACAGATATTTGTGAATTTGTGATGTACGATGTATAAATCATCACAAATAAATGTGCCCAGATATTTGTGATGTTTGATGTTCCTCCTGTGCCACCATTCTTTGTTGTCTTGCGCATGATATGCATAGTTAACTTCACACTGTGAATATTAATGTAATGCACGTCCCAAGTGTCATGTGTCGTGGCGACCACCGCATCTCGTCCTGGGTACAAAACTACACTATAGGCCTAACTGGTTTGAAAACTGGCCCAAATTACAAAATTTTGTAAAAATTTGAAGTACGTCTAGGTAGACTGTCAAAATAAGTCAACTTATTAGGAAGTACATGTAATACATACAAAAACTGCTGCAAACTGCTCATCAACCAAAATAATGACCTGAAATATATCAAATGTTTGGAGTTAGGAGAGTTGAGGTGTCTCCAGTACATCAGTTTAAGGCCATTCTGTGGGGCATAATGAATACCATCCTTGATCAAGTGGGCCTAATAGTTATCCATTCTTCCATGATTATAATCAACTGTCTGATACTTATCATCTCTGCTCATTTTGAATGTCAGTCTTGTCATTAACTCCAACTGAATGAGAAACCCTTCAGGATCTGTTGTTCATCCTTGGCGGGTGTTTCCTAATCAACAGCTACACGTATGCTAGGTGTTGGGAAGGGTCCATTATGTAACTACTACGGAGAATTTTCATCATTAAATGAGAGAAAGAAACCTTACTGTATAACCCATGCAACTGGAAAAAAACAAAGGTTTACGCAACCGAGGTGCTAGGGGCTGAAACGATTGGATGCAAATTCACTGAAGATGCTGCGCTAGACCAATCAGATGCCATTATATTGGGAAAAGATGCATTGATAAAGGACCTTAGCTTAATAATCTCCATATGTAGAAATTATCCGGTGACTCTCTGTTCTAGTATGGTAGAAGACTTGCTGCTTACTTCTGAAAACCAGCAGATTCTGACGACACTCGGTCACAAATGATTCCTGAATCAAAGACTGAGGCAGAAGTTACCCTCACCTCATTTTCTGCGTCTAGAAAAAGAGACGTCCTTTCTTAAGGCTGTGTTTATCTTGCACCAGCCATTACAGTACTTCCTAGCACTGCAATGGCCAACCAATCTGGGAATCTCACCATGTCCGAATATCCATCGTCTTCGTCGGTCTTTATCACCATCTTCATGCCCATTGTAGCCATGTTGGGCATTACAGGCAATATTCTCATCTTTGTTATCATCTGGAAGTTTCCCAGGATGAGAACAGTGCCCAACTTCCTGATTGCCTCTCTTGCCGCTTCCAACTTGATCATCTGCGCCGTGACCATTCCCCTGGGCATCTACCTGAATGTGGACGTGGAGATCTGCCGCACCATCTCCTGCAAAGTACTAAAGGGTTTCAACGTCTTCATCACGATGGTAAGCCTGTGGAACCTATGTCCCATTCTCATCGACCGTTGTTTCATCATGAACTTGCCGATACCATATATCAAAAGACGAAGTACCAGGATGACTGCCCTTGTAATTGCTTTGATGTGGACCGTCCCGGCCTTCTTGTCCTCCCCGTACATGTTTATCCCGAGAGAAACATCCGATGACCAGAAAGCACTGACACAATTCAGTCTTCACCCTGTATGCCTAGCATTCTCCATCCTCTGCATGTGTATAGGTGTTGGACTTCCCCTCCTTATCTTGCTGGCCACTAACATTGCCATCTTGCGTACAGCCTTGAAGAGAAGGAGAAAGATTGGATCGCTTCCAATGGCATCCAAGCCTAAAATAGCAGTAAAACGGCTAAGAGCGTTGTCTGTTTTGAAAAAGTCACCTGAGGAGAAAGTGGCAAGAGAGAATATTCCTCCCAAAAGAAAAACCGTCTCCCTTGTGGTCCGAGAACCTTTGGCTACTAGCACCCTGAAAGTAGATGCCTCTAACAACGAGCCAGTTCAGTTGGTCAATGACGGGGATGAGCATCGGGGGAAGCAGAAAAGGTATCGCGCTCCTCCAAGAAGGAGAAGCTTTCCGTTAGAACGACAAGAGGCATGGGCACCTCAGACAAAAACCCTAGTGGATACAAAGAGGAAAATAGCACACTTTCAGAGGCAATCCTCACAAACTCACTTGAGACTTGGTAAGCTTGGCTCTCGGGATCCACTTCGCCAAAACACTTCCAATTCACTACCTGACCTAAAACCCCAGAATGGCGGTCAAAAACGAAAACAGTTCCAGTTCAGACATGAAAAGAAGGCCTTCATCGTTACCTCCATTACCCTTGTTGTGGCGGTGATCTTCTGGCTACCCATGTTCCTCGTTGAAAGTTACATGCTGGCCAAACAAGGCGACACCCCCTGGCCAGAGTTCGTCAAGAACTCACAGCCCTTCTGGTGGCTCAGTTGGTGCAACTCAGCCATTAACCCGGTCATTTACATGATTTTCAAGAAAGATTTCCAAGTTGCATGGCAAAAAATCTTGAAGTGTCCACGATTGCGGCGTATCTTACGGTAGTTTTAATTCAGAGTGAGCTGACACCAACAAAGTGAGGAAAAAAGACAATTTAAAACATTTGCTTAAGTCAATAAGTTGTGATTTAAAAAAAAATGCATGCTAATTTGTATTTAATGATTTTTGATCTTAATTATCTTCTGTGAAGTTGTCCTTATCCTAAGAATAAATATGTTAGTAGCACCAATGCATTAATGCAGTTTAATAATGACCAATGTCACCAAGGCAATGACCAGAGGCACCAAGGCAATGACCAGAGGCACCAAGGCAATGACCAGAGGCACCAAGGCAATGACCAGAGGCACCAAGGCAATGACCAGGGGCACCAAGGTAATGACCAGGGGCTAATTTCATAAAACTGTTAAGCACAAAAATTTGCTTAGCACAAAAATATCTCGCCCAATAAAATAAACCACCAGTGAAAATTCCATTTGATATTCATGGTCAGCAAACAACAGCCAAAGAACAATCACAAGTGATATACAACACGTGGAAATTTGGTTGTTAACCCTGTTTTTATTATTAGACAGAAATGTCACGCTTGGCAAATTTTTTGTGCTAAGCAGCTCTATGAAATTGGCCCCTGGGGCACCAAGGCAATGACCAATGGTGCCAAGGCAATGACCAATGGTGCCAAGGCAATGACCAGAGGCACCAAGGCAATGACCAGGGGCACCAAGGCAATGACCAGTGGTGCCAAGGCAATGACCAGTGGTGCCAAGGCAATGACCAGTGGTGCCAAGGCAATGACCAGGGGCATCAAGGCAATGACCAATGGTGCCAAGGCAATGACCAGGGGCACCAAGGCAATGACCAGCAGCACCAAGGCCCTAGAGCTCGGCAACAACCATCATTTACTATGGGAAGGCCTACTTTGAGTTCTGTGACCATGCCTTAACCAGTTTTATTAGCATTAAACTGACACCAATCAGAAATTATGACGCACTGAAAAGATCCTTCACAAAATCCCTCACAGTTACAAACTCCATTGTCAATTTACATGGATCATTTCCCTGTAACATCGCCGAGGTTGATCGAAGTAGTCACTAATATTCATCTATTAACTATTATTAACTGACTTGTGTACATTATTTGAAAAAAAAAATCATTATTTGAAACAAAAACTGGGCAAATTGTAGCACGTTGTGGATTTGTTTATTGTACCGAGTGGAAACATGTCGTCAGCAAATTGCACTTCTAAAATGTGAATCAGAAAGTTGAATGTATAAGAATTGATGTCCATCGTGAGCAAAATTAATAGTGTGAACCGTTTAATACGTATTACTGCGTGGATGTTTATTTACCGTAGTCAAATTAAAGTATTGATTTGTGTCTGTCCACACTAACGGTACCTTTTTTTAATAAAAGATAACTTTTGGGGTGTGAAATGGGAGGTGGATTTAAGATCAGGTTTTTTGCTCATTTTTGTTTCCTGAACATTCCTGTATTAGTTCGTGGGTGTACTGAAAAGAAATAGGCTGATTCACTGGATATGTAAGAAATTATAAGGTCATCTTTAAGATGAAATGAACGATTATGTTCATAACATGGACAGACATTCTTGTGTTATATAAGTATTTTTCTTGTTGTTATTAATGCAGACTTGTTCCATATATATTACGTGTTCAATATAAACTTGTCTTCACTCAAAATTAAAGCAACCTATTTGAAATTTAAGAAATTAGGATGCGTCTTAAACAATGTTTGTAACATGGACAGAAAGTTTGTGACAAATGTCTGTCCATGTTACAAACATTAAATCTTGAAGGTGTAGACCCTCCAGCTGCTAAAATACCTCGAGGTAATAGACTATGATTGGCCAGTGGCAATCCCTCAGTGGATAGCTCTGCTGTAGAAACAAGACTTGGGATAATTAATTAATTTCATTACTGATTCCCAACACTTTATGATGAAATGTCTGTCCATGTTACCAGTAGTGTAGACACGTCCTCAGACCTGGGGGGGTTGATCGTGTAGCTGGGTCGTTCTTCCATATACGTTTGTGCACAAAATCATTTTTTATATATATAAAAAGTGAAAACCTGGGGGGGTTGCAACCCCCCTAGCCCCCCCGGGATCTACGCCCATGCATGTTACAAACATAACATCTTGAAGATGAACCCCTGTAATATCTTCAATACTAAGGAATTTATCAAACTTTTTAGCTGGCCAAGTTCTTACAAGTATATGGGATGTAGTGAAAGAGAAAACATGGCAAATTACTTGATGTCTCAACTCCTGTCCATGATTCCCTCTAAATGTCACTCTAAAAGTCTCCATTAGTGTGGACAGACCCATTTACAAATTGATTGAATTGTCAATTTTTAAAAGAGCTTTGGGTCACACAAAGAAGATGTTATACATGTGTGATATTGCTCTATTGTCTTGGACCCTGTGCATTTTCATAACCATACAGATTGTATGATTTCAATTAATGATGTATTAATTAATTTTATTAGGACGTTGCTGTCTTTGATTGTGCTTGTGGTTGTGTGCAGCCTTAGGGGCCGTCCATAAAGTACGTACGCACGAAATGCCGACCTTTTTTACCCCCCCCTCCCCCTCTGTACGCAAGGCGTACGCAATGGTCCTAACCCCCCCCTCCCCTCCCCCTGTACGAATACGCATTCCACATTTGGTTTTTCACTTCTCGTGGTACCTTGCTTTAGCATCATTAATATGTCACAATAATCCGGGCCGGTACCGTTATTGGGACGTCACTTTCAAATTTTGAAATGAATGACTAAAGTGTAACAGGTTTTTATACATTTACAGATGTATTTTACTATTTTTTTATCATATTGAATAAGAAAAAAGGAAAAACAAATAAATCCTGGTGCTTTTTCTCGTTTGTTTCCCTCTCTTTTCGAAATGATTATGCACATTTTCGTTTGCGTACGGTACGCATTGGCCTGAACCCCCCCTCCCCCCTGTACGCATGGCGTACGCATCGGTAATAACCCCCCCTCCCCCCTCCGTGCGTACGTACTTTATGGACGGCCCCTTAGTTGCTGTCACAGAATTGGGAAATTCAAAAATGCTCAAAAGCAATTCTTAAGAAACTAACTCAGGTATTTAGAACATATGAATGTGTATACTACATGGGAACTTGGGGTTTCCAAATTCATGCATAAAATCTTTACAAAATCAGACGAATAAAAGTTGGACTGTGCATTTCCAATGGATTTCTCATTTAGAATACATTTTTTGGAGCTAGTGTGTACCAAGTGGGTGTAGTTTACATTGGAATTGTAAGGTTTGTCCAGTCTCATGTGTTTATTAACACTTTCCAAAGAAGAGAATGTTTACTTAGGTATATACGGTAACATCTTTCTTTGTTGAAGACAATTAATGTATGGATACATTTTAATGTCAATGCAATGTTGGAATAAATGTGCATGGTAGACTTGAAATCAAGTTGTAATTGAGCGGTCTTATTCGTGCTGGTCGCGCACTGCCACTCGCTATGCCAGGGGTAGTTAGTGTGTGTATGTCCTGCATTACGTCCTAGGTGCAGGGACCGTCATGACAATAATAATAATAATAATTCACCTTCGACCCCAATTGAATCAAGACTGCGTCCGTCAGTAAAAGTTAAAAATTTTATAAATAAAAAGTGTCAATGTAAATGTACGTGTAAATTCCCTTATTTTTTTTTACAGCTATATATTTGAGTTACATTACAATGGATATCTGCAGAATAGTGTCATCATATTTCTTTTTATAAAAAATAACAAACAAAAAACCAACAATCCAAATGCCCAATATGCAAATGAAGTGTCTCCAGTATCATTAGTTTAAGGCCATTCTATAAGGCATGATGAATACGTCAATGACCGAGTAGTAGATATTCCTTTTTCCTACTTATTATCCTGTCTGAGTTATTTTATGCACATTTCAATGTCAGTCTTGTCATTAACGCCAAATGAATGAGAAACCCCTTTCCATTTTATCCTTCAGTGTCTGTCGTACATCCTTGGAATGTTTTCTAATAAAGGGCTACATGCAAGGTATTTTTTGAAGAAAAATTTTATAACTCCTACAACTCATTTGGATAATTAAATGAGAGAAAAAAAAACCTTATTGGATGCATGACTCAGGAAATTGAAAAAAAAAGAAAAGTTTATGCAACAGGCCGGATTGCTAGAAGCCGGGTCAATGTGTTTGTCTGGTTACAAATGAAATGATTGGATGAAAATTCACTGAAGATGTGGTGTTTCGACCAATCGAATGCCATTATATTAGCACAGATGTATTTATAAACAGCTTCCGCTTTATAATCTGTGTACAAATTGTCCGGTGACTCTGTGTTCCTGTATGGTAGATGCCTTGCTGCTTACTTCTGAAAACCAGCAGACTCTGACTACGCGCGATCACAAACGATTCCTGAATTAAAGACCGAGGCAGAAGTTGTCCTCACCTCATTTTCTGCGTCTAGAAAAAGAGACATCCATTCTAAAGGCTGTTTATCTTTATGAGTTCAGCTGAATTAGCAGACTCTAGGTAGATGCACCAGCCATTACAGTACTTCCTAGCACTGCAATGGCCAACCAATCTGGGAATCTCGCCATGTCCGAATATCCATCGTCGTCGGTCTTTATCCCCATCTTCATGCCCATCGTAGCCATGTTGGGCATTACAGGCAACATTCTTATCTTTGTTATCATCTGGAAGTTTCCCAAGATGAGAACAGTGCCCAACTTCCTGATTGCCTCTCTTGCCGCTTCCAACTTGATCATCTGCGCCGTGACCATTCCCCTGGGCATCTACCTGAATCAAGACGTGGAGATTTGCCGCAGCATCTCCTGCGAAGTGCTGAAGGGCTTCAACGTCTTCATCACAATGGTAAGCCTTTGGAACCTGTGTCCCATTTTCATGGACCGTTGTTTCATCATGAACTTTCCGATAGCGTACATTAAGAGACGAAGTACCAGGATGACTGCCATGGTAACTGCTTTGACATGGACCATCCCAGCCCTCTTGTCCTCCCCGTACATTGTTATCCCGAGAGAAACATCCGATGATGACCAGAGTGCATTGACGCAATTCAGTCTTCACCCGGTAGGCCTAGCATTCTCCATCTTCTGCCTCTGCATAGGTGTTGGACTTCCCCTCCTAATCTTGCTGGCCACTAACATTGCCATCTTGCGGACAGTCTTGAAGAGAAGGAGCAGAAAGATTGGATCGCTTCCACTCTCCCCCAGGCCTGCAGTAGCAGTAAAACGGCCAAGAGCGATGTCTGTTTTGAATCAGTCAAGAACATGGCAATCACCCGAGGAGAATGTGACAAGAGACAATCCTCCCAAAAGAAACACCATCTCTCCTGTGATCCGAGCACCTCTGGCTACTAGCATCCTGGAAGTAAATGACTCTTTAGGTGACAATGAGCCAGTTCAGTTGGTGAACGATGGAGATGGTGAGCATTGGAGGAAGCAGGAAAGGTCTCAAGATCTTCAGAGCTTTAAACTAGAACAACAAGAGGCATGGGCACCTCAGACAAAAACCCTAGTGGATACAAAGAGGATAGCACACTTTCAGAGGCAATCTTCACAACCTCTCTTGAGACTTGGTAAGCTTGGCTCTCGGGATCCACTTCGCCAAAACACTTCCAATTTGCATCCTGACCCCAAACCCCAGAATGGCCGTCAAAAACGACAACAGTTCCAGTTCAGACGCGAAAAGAAGGCCTTCATCGTTACCTCCATTACCCTTGTTGTGGCGGTGATCTTCTGGCTACCCATGTTCCTCGTTGAAAGTTACATGCTGGCCAAACAAGGCGACACCCCCTGGCCAGAGTTCCTCAAGAACTCACAGCCCTTCTGGTGGCTCAGTTGGTGCAACTCAGCCATTAACCCGGTCATTTACATGATTTTCAAGAAAGATTTCCAAGTTGCATTGAAAAAAATCTTGAAGTGTCCACGATTGCGGCGTATCTTACGGTAGTTTAAATCCAGAGTGAGCTATCATCAACAAAGTGGGGGCAAAAAGAAGAACTAAAAAAAGAAGATAATTTAAAACACTGGCTTAAGTCAATAAGTTGTGATTTTAAAAAATAACGCATGATAAATTGTATAACAATTTTTCATCTTTATTAGCTTTCATAAAGTTGATTTCTTGTCCTTATCCTTAGAATAAATATGTCAGTAGCAACAATAATGACCAATGTCGTCACCAAGGCAATGACCAGGGGCATCAAGACAATGGCCAGGGAAACCAAGGCAATGACCAGGGGCATCAAGACAATGGCCAGGGAAACCAAGGCAATGACCAGGGGCACCGAGGCAATGACCAATGGTACCAAGGCAATGACCTGGGGCTGATTGCACTAACACTTTGCGATCATCACTAAAGCCCAAATCAATCGCTTAATGGAAAATTGCTACGCAAAGTAGCGATGGATTTTTTCATTAAGCGATGGATTTGGGCGCTAGCGATGATCGCAAAGTGTTAGTGAAATCGGCCCCAAGGCCATCAAGGAAATGACCAAGGGTGCCAAGGCAATGACCAGAGACACCAAGGCAATGACCAGGGCCATCAAGGAAATGACCAAGGGTGCCAAGGCAATGACCAGAAGCATCAAGGCAACCTGAATGACCAATGACACCAAATTAAAGCCCTAGATCTAGGAAACAGCCCTCATTTTTAGGGCCATTTCAGGAAGGCCTATTTGATTTCTGTGACTTTGCCTTAACCAGTTTTATTAGCATTAAACTGATACCAGTCTGAAATTATGACGCAATTGAAAAGATCCTTCACAAAATCCCTCACAGTTACAATCTCCATTTTCCAATTTGTATGGATCATTTTCCAATGGCCTCACAGGGGTCAGTCAAAGCAGTCACTAATATTCATCTATTATCAACAGACCTGTATTACAAAACATTATTTGAAAAAAAAAAAAGAAAAAAAGAAACAAGAAAAAAGAAAAAAAGAAAAAAGAAAAGTGGGCAAATTGTAGCATGTTGTGAAGTGGCTTATCATAGTGGAAACTTGTTTCAAAATGCAAATCAGGAAGTTGAATTAGATCGAGTATCGATGTTCGTCGTGAGCAAAATTAGTAGTGAGAACCGTATGTATACTGCGTGGATGTTATATTATATTCATGTTTACTCATATTGTGTAATGATTTACAAATTCCTTGGATTATTGATTTTTAAAAGAGCTTTGGGCCACACGGAGAAAATGTTATACATGTGTGATATTGCTCTATTGTCTTGAACCACTGGTGCATTTCAATAACCGTACAAATTGTATGATTGCAATTAATTATATTTTAATTGAAGTTGTTGTCTTAGAACGCACTTGTGGTTGTGTTGCAGATTTGTGAGGGTAATTCAAGTTTCAACAAAATGCTCAAAAGTCATTTTTACTAGGTACAAGATTGGTAACATACCCAAACAGAAATGTTTACAGATTTACATATAAATTTCTCGGTATGAAGAAGGTGCTGGTAGAAACATAACGTTAAAATATTTCCGCCTGAAATGGTGTATTTATCCAGAAAGTAGTCAAACTCAGATGTCCGATTGAGCTCAAATTTTCACAGATTTATTATTTCATATACGGTACATGTTTGATCAGACAAAGTGCGAGTGCTCTTCTGTGACCTTTACCAATCATGTATTATACCTTTCAGAAACAAACTGACATTTAGAATACTGTATTATATGAATGTGTATGTTACGGGGGTCTTGGGGCTTCCAAATTCATGCGTAAAACCCTTACAAAATTGAGAAAAAATAAGTTGGACTGTGCATTTCCAATGGATTTCTCATTTATAATTCATTTTTGGAGCTAGTGTGTACCAAGTGGGTGTGGTTTACATTGGAATTTTAAGGCTTGTCCTGTCTCGTGTGTTTAGTAATACTTTCCAAAGAAGCAAATGTGTACATAGGTATATATATTGTCTTTGTTGAAGACAATTAATGTGTAGATAAATGTTGATGTCAGTGTTGAAAATAAATGTGCACGGAAACAGCAAAACACACCGCAAATTAAAGACAATGTACTCTGAGGTTGAACAAGCGTGGAAACATTGAAATAGGTGACTTGGTTTTTGTTGTACACATTACACTGGCTCATACATAATAGAACAGACCTTCCAGTGTATCCTGGTAACTGTTGCTAGGTAACGTATTCCGTCAGCATTAATTTGCATCATACTTTGAAATTTCTGCAATTAAAGGACTTCACGTAAGACATAATTGAAAGAAAGGAATGAAAACATGATGTTTACCACAAAAAAGGAAAACTAACCAAATTCTTTCTGAAATTAAAATCCAAACTTAAGTGGAAAATTTTGGAAAGTATGCAAAGAAAATTGCAGAGAGGTTTGGAAAATTAAGCAATGGAGGATAAGAATTGGAATATGGCCAGCAAGAAATGATAATGAGAAGGAAAATATGGACTATAGTATACTTTTACATCATTAAAACTGGCTCATTTACGATCCGGCAAAAAGCACAGACCAATTTTGTAGTACAAAAAATTACAAAATAAATTGTTCCGACGGTTTCCCAAGTTTTCATCTCTATCTTTTGTCGAGAAAAGAGGACCCCCTTTCCCAGATCTGACATGTAGACCAAATATCATTACAATTATGAAGACAAATAAGATAATAATCAATACAAGTAATAAACTGCTGCAAACTGCTCATCAGCCAAAATAATGACCCGAAACGAATACAAATGCTAGGAGTTAGGAGAGGCTGACGTGGTTTGATCCTAGCAGGATCTTTCTGAAAGGCTAAAACCTTAAACTCCAAACAAGATAATAATTGACACTTATGTAGGGTGAGGGTGAGGGCTTAAGTGGCTTGCTCAAGGGCTGAATTTGCTTAATATGGATTCCTTCTTAAATTAATTCATGAGGAAACATTTTCTGCAATCCTCAACAAGTATGCCTGACAGTGACTTCTCCTCCCCTTTAAAATGAAATAAATAAACTTGATTGTCCGTCACTGTCTCGCATTATGCCAGATAATTAATTTAATTTATTAGTAGTTTGTATTGATTCTGCCGCTGCTGATAAGTGTAAAAGTGCAACAATCAGATGTTCAAGCTGCATTATTATCTTCTTTTAAATTGCATTTGATTATCTGGATTCTGGAAATTGGCTTATAATTTGGTGAAATAATTGGGTCCGTTTGACTGAAAATGGATCATTGTGTCACTATAAACCAGGAAGTGAATTTAAAGTCTCCTGCCCTTCACAGCTAGACCTAGACTCATTCATGCTCATGCTGTATTATAATAGCGTCAACCACGGTTCTTTGTGTCAATGACAAAGGGCATCCAAGAGCCCCCTGGGGGGCCTATTGTACGGTCATGACACAATTAGCCTGATGTCAGAGCTCTTTCACAGCTAGTCTGAGCCCTTCCCTATTACTAAGAAGAGACATGTATACCAAGAATCCTATGTATGACAACACACATGCACTAGACATAATAGCATGTTCACGTTGGGTCCATGCACAGTCTCCTGCATCAATCGAGTCATGAGATAATACCAATGTGAGAGAACATCCCATGCATGGAACACGAACTGCAGGTGTGTATATAATTTCCATAACCTCGGCCAATAAAAACAACGTACATAGACAAGAAGCAGGTTAGGATTCATCATATTTTAATCATTAGTATGTGTATAGTGTTGCAGTCCGTTTATAATTGAACGGTAAAGGATTCAATATCGGGACAGTGTGTTGTACAGTATACTGTGAATCACTGGACTACGCAGCATACAACAGCCTGTAGTCTGGACGCATGTTGCACGAAAAGCATCCGTCATGCATCGTTGATGGACAAGGTTGGCACGGTAACATTTCTCTTACTCACAGTTTCAGGAGTGGAATGACAGTGAGGCCATCATCACCGGTATTATCAGACTCATCACGAGACGTCAACATGCATGGCCCTACATGTCATCGTTGCTATGGATGCACAGCAAAGATCCTGCTAACTAACTACACACTTTTGAGCCTTTTGTATCACTACAGGTCATTTTTGGTTCAGTGTGAGATCAACTGGTGACGACTCAATCCTGGTAATATTCTGTAATTTATGATGTACCGCGCGAATAACATGCATAAATTATTCCACATTTTAGCCTTAAGATTTGACTACCATATTAATACATCGTATTTTTAAATTCAGTCATTTCACCTGTAAATTTGGAGACGGAGACATGTACTGTACAGGGTGTCCCAGAAAAAAACGCAACACTGTGTCGGGACCCATGGTGTAAAACCTTGCAGCCATCTTAGGAAATTGCTCCCTTCTGTGACATAAAGAAAGCTGTGTAATGGATCAGTGATTTAACATACATGTGTATGTTAAACTATTCTGGTTGTATTCCTAGGTGCATTCAATGTTACAACAGTGAATGATAGCTTATAGGTCATTCCATGTTCTGAGATTTAATTCTTTTTCAAATTTTAGAATGAAACATATATTTCACTTGTGCACAGAGTTATTTTGTATCTTTCCACGGAAAATTAAACAAACAACAACAATGAATGAATTATGTGTAATAATTAAAACATTGTAAACCAATTTGGCATGATTGCTTCGTTACCATCAACAATTTCTTGTATGTAATATGGACAGCCTCAAAAATTTGAAACCTATTTTTCTGCAATCAGCATTCAACCTTGATAAAACATAAAGGCAGTGTTATCGTTGAATGCAGTCCATTCTTTGATAAAAGCCCTTGCAGCAAAGACTGCATTTGCCATATTTTTCAGCACAAAAATGAAAAAAAAAATGTGCATCTCTTTATGTTAATGAATCGATATCGTGTTCGGACAATATGGAGTGGGCCAGGGCTCAGCTACAGTCAAAGCTAACAGAATTTGACACTTTTTTGTCCACGTCGCAGTGAGAAGGGAAATTACGTGCAGACCAGCAAGGCCACAATAGATGACTTTAATGGACATTTTTAGATATGTCAGCAAGGTCTGGTTAAACAGGATTCTAAGGTAGGGATATAAAACCCATCTAACACTCAGTGCTGGGATTGATTTTGACGAGGGGCCCAAATAATTTAGCCGTAAAATTTGGTTCTTTACGGGCAAATTTGATTTCTGTGCTGAAAAATGATTTTCACTTTGGAAAAAGCAAAGGAGAATAAGGAGAGGGTTGAAGGTCAGGCGGCATCTGAATCTGTTGTCTAGAGCTAGGGCTAGGTCTTCGCTCCATTAAAAATACATGGAGACACCTAGACAATAGACCTAGCCGTAGCTCTGGAAGCCCATTTCAGACACGGCTTCAGTCTACATGATGCTTCAAATTTCTATTTTCTATGCCCCTCCTTTTTTGTCAATATGGACCCGCCCCCACGGGATGAACATTGACATGATGCTTGATGGGAAAGAAAAGACAAAGGCAAATTTCACAACCAAAATTGAACCTTCTGTGCTATATATAATGCTGATCAATTATTGTGACCACATGGATCATCATGTGTGTCAATCTGTAAATATTTGGCCAACGATCATCAGTGATTGAGCTAAACAGGAAGTACATGTATATGATTCATACCACTACCTGTACCCCCCAGCTTCCAAGTTTTTTATTTTGGAGATGATAGTTAACAAAATCTACCCGGGTCATGATACATAATTGTGTCAGCAATTAGTAAAGACAACGAAACTCCTTAGTCAGACTTTGAACGACCGAGTGCTCCTTTAAATTGTCAGCAACGGACAGCTATAGCACATGCACTTTGTCACTGTAGAGAAGATGCTAAAGAAATGTATTATATGTTATGTTATGGAGTGTTGGAAATTTATTTGTAAAATGTAATATCCGCCCCCACCACTTCCCCTGACGACCATGAAAGCAAACCTGTGGTTTTTCATTATAATCCGCAACAATTGCAGATCAGTTTCACAATCCGGACACAGACATAATCTTTTGTTGCTATGGCATCAGGTTTTTTTTAAAGGTTCACTGTAATCAAATTTGGCAAAGGGATGAAAACTGCCGTTTAAAACTACATGTGGGCTCGCATCACAGTAAACTGCGTGGCGGTCTGCATGTAACATAAACAAGGTTTTTCGTCGCCTTTTTTCGTGGGTCTAAAATGCTTCTTTTTTCTATTTACAATATTCTTTAGCACAAACAATAATAGACAGGTTGAGTTTTGTAACAATTCAGATGTATTAACCTCACTTGAGTTTTGATTAAACCTTTAATCCATATTGTTCACAAATACAGGAAACACCCAATACCAGCTATACATGTTTACATGTTCCTTTTGAAAAGAGGAACATGCACACGTTTTGAATAGACGGATAGGTTTTGGAAGGTCATTTTGTTTTTACACATGTTACACGTATCCAGGTTTTGGGTGTCATCAAAAGCCTTGAAAAAACACATTGGGACTAGTCATGCTAGTGTTTCATTGATGCTGACGGATGAGCACGTAGGAGTAGATAGAGTAGCTCGTGTGTATAGCTGTCGTCCTTTCATTTCACAGACAGGGATTTGTGCATCACAGCTGCAACCATATTATCAGATTCTACAAAATGAGGTATAGACTGTTTTGATGCCTGAAACCGACTGACTGGAGTCTGAATGCTTTCATTCAGTCTCTTGGAGATCATCAAACGACAATCACTTCCTCCTAGCAACAGGGATAATTGTCAAGTGACAAATATGGCCGCCACATTATTGCATTTCATTCTTGTTAAAGTATTTTGTTTGTGTCTTTTGCTTTGCAGCTACACTGCCATGCCGAGATCTAACTTGTATTCCTTAAGACTTTGCATGATGCCCCTTCATTGATAAGATCTTCCAGTCTTTCGACGAGATCGACCCTTGCAACAATCCCGCAGACCTCAACTCTTCCTACTCCGGATGAGATTAACCTTACCTGAAAGTTTCCAGGCCTTGCTGCATGCTTAGACACACTGGAGTAAACAAGTACCGGTATATACGTTTTGCATGCAAACATTCGGTGACCAGTGAGCGAGAGAGCTTACCAACATGGCGTTTTCGGCCATATTGGAGTTGCCACGGCGATTTGTGTCTTTCATCAACCGTTTGCTGCATGGATGGGACACCTTATCGGAAGAGGGTATGTAGGCTTGAGTAAAGGAATGACCAATGGAACGAGTCCATCGGTCATCAGTGTCCAGCCGATAGCCAAGACGAAATATTTCCCCTCGTCATTACTCAACTATTTGAGACGCTGATTTCTTGACAACATATGCCTCATTTCGCTAAAGTGAGGCAAAATTTACCGCCACAAAATTGTATTTCATAAGTGACTTGTCAAACACACATGTCCCTTCTTCCCCAAGCTAGTCAATATTTTATATCCCAAAATTCCCATTTTTCTCTCTCTTGTTGTTTTTTATTCAGTTTTTCTCCTCATGTTTGTCTGAGCTTAATAACTTGTTTGTCATTCATACAATATGTAAATAGCTAATTGGTTAAGAATTTATTTGCGTAATGCAAATAAATCCTAACTCATTTTCCCATTTAATTCGTGCATATTTAACATAATGAGAATGTACGGACTCACGTTTCGTTTTGATGAACGAAACGTGACAATGAGATGCAAATTGAAATACCATAGTTAATAGTTTAGCCATCAACAGACGAAACTTGTCATCATTGAAAATATGAATGCAATTTTACCGACAGCAATGCTGTGATGCTTAGTAAATACAAAATGAAGACCGATGGAAGTGATTCACAAAGAGAGATATAATACACATACTGCAAGAAACAAGAAGAGGGCAGAATCAATCACAATTTAGACCCAGCGATCAATTGTCCTTTTTGACACATAAACCAAAGGTCTCACAGTTAATTTTTGTTAGCAGATGTTACTATTCGTCTATGATAATAGTCAACAAAAAAAACATACATTGTGTATTAAAAGTCTTTTTGATGTATGGATGGATATTGTGTATGAATTGATGCATTTGTGTGGAGTCTGTGGAATCTTCGTGGCATTTTATTCAGGAAATATGTGGGCATATCAATACAACCTGTGGGTAATATGACAGATCAGGAAGCCGGTGTTGAATATGATAATCATATTTTCACTGCCCTCTGGGCAATGCATTAATAATATACACACAGTCAAATACCACATTCGTCGCCGATCTGTAAAGGGCATGATGATTGCATTAATGTTTAGTCAGATCTAGCAGAATTGCATTGTGGTTGATGGGACGTCACGACATGATGATTCAATGCAAGAGTTTAGGTCTGACTTTAGATAGTTACTAAGCGGCCTGCTTAGCAACCTTCCTAGGAAAAGGGGAGGGGAGGGGATAAACTTGCCCCACCTACATGCCTAATAACAATAATGGGTACAACAGAATTTCCACAGTTTGGGGACATTTTTGTATGAAACTTACATAAAAAGTTACAGTATTTTTGCATATTTGCATGAATTTCAAGGAACCATAAGTGGTATACTTGCTGATTCCAATAAAATATTTGTAAATTGGAGTCTTTCAAGAATGATTGATCAAGGAATAGGTCAAAGTCACTTAACAGGTAACTTACATTCATTTGCCCATAAGAATATGATGTGACAAAAAGTGCACATGAAAAAAGTGAAAAAACTAAAGTTCAAAGAAAGTTATCCTCCATATCATAGTGTATCATCAGCTATTGTTTTGAAATCTCCTCTACTACATGTACACATGTATTTACAATTGTTTAGTGACCTAGCCCCTTTTCCTAACACTGGAGTTACTGTTGTTTAGCCCCAGTACACATAAAACCTATAGTCCACTGCATGATATTAGTTGTTAGTTCTAATATCTTCAGATAGTATTATCTCCTAATATCCAACAAATATTTCTAATAGGCTTCATAGCAGTCACAGAATTCACAGTATTTTTGTTTTGTTTTTTCTGAAACCAGAAGAGGATGCGTGTTTAAAACTGAAACTGTGTGGGTACAAACACACATTAGCCAACTGGAAGATTTGTATTGGCCATTACACTATGGATCACGTTCTCGGGATGGGGCAGCGTTATCATAACGTTGATAACCCACACTGGGGGGGACTTTTGACTCTAAACTCAGAGTGACATTTCAACACAGAAAAAGGGGAATTTTACAAGAGGAACTAGCTTCTATTTTAATAATTCTGACTGCTGATTCAGCTGTGCAAACCACAGGATTTGGATTCATTCATGGATTCATATTTGTCCTATGTGAGGAAGCTCCCTGGCCGAGTTTACGACCAAATGTCTCAGCTGGATTCACGAAATGGAGCATGAGCCTCCGTTTCATAAGCGACCGAAGGATTTAGTTTATCAAACTAAATCCTTGTGTTTATCACACAACATTTCGAGCCAGCCTGCTGGAGCCATGTCCATTAAGGGGGACATGAATGTATTAGTTGACATTAAATCTCATGACCTAGCTTTATAACCTTGCAAATGTACGAGACACGAGCCAGCAAAATGAGTCACAAGTCATATACAACTAAACACCGCTATACCGAACATCATCCTTGGCTCCCAATTTTTGTGTACAGTACATACTGAATGTATGGTTCTTTAATTCATTATAACAAATGACTGTTATAACAGACAATATCTGTGCATCCCGCCATGTTCATTATAGCGGTGTTCCGCTGTACTAATAATTTCCACTGTACAAGCAAGAGATCAACATGAAACACACAATGGGATAATTTTAGGTCGTATGGCCTGGCCATGCCTGGACCAGCTTATCAACAGCAGGGTAGCCCCACAAGTTTTGACATATGCTCTCTTAAAACAGATCAAACTTGCAGGATGTTAGAAAGTTGTAGCATAATGTTAATCAATGGGAATTTATGATGTTCTACCCTAAAGAAGTTCTTGTATTGTCTGGGTATAGTCCCAAGTGATATCCCAAAATGTACAGCTAATTGTAACTGTCATGATGCATGAAGTAAATAATAAGTTGGCGGAAATTAAAACGTTGACCTTAAGATTCTCCGGTGGTCAGTAATAATGTGGAAAAAGCAGCAAAGGCACACAAGCACTCTCCTCTTTCAGAAAATGAAATTAAGACAAATGCGACAAGCTAAAAATTGTACACTGTGCACATTGAGGGCTGGTATGATTAATCATTGAAAAATTCTCTGTGAACAAGGGTCCTACGGCCATTAAGATTCTGCCCATCGTAGGGCCTAACACAGCTTAATGCTATTTCTGCATTTTATCCAGTGCAATGCATCTCATTATTCTTGATTCATATTGAGACTTGATCGGGCTGTCAAGCTGTGACGAGACCATGCAATCACATGGACATGCATCACATTTCCTGAATCCCGAATCAACCGTGAATAAAAACCAAAAATAACAACAAAATACCTCTGCCAACTTTCATATGAGTCATTTTTGTTATTTCAGCTTAATTCCTGGAATCAAAGAAAATCCGACCGAATAAAGATAAACTGGGGCCCGACTTGAGAGATGGGGTAATAATGTTTGGTTTGGTAATGCAATAATGTATGAATGATTTTTGGATGGAATGATTCGCAGTCGATTACTGCAATCAGGACCTAGATGGTGAGGTAGCGTGTAGTCTGATATGATGGTTATAGTGCAATCACTCTGTCATGGTTGCAGCCTGCACTACAGCTGTGCATAACAGATGGTGCTGTCATCTTGCACAGAACCAGTAGGGGATCAGTTTTGATTAACAGCATCATATGTCTGAACAAACTGTAGCTGTTGAGCACAAGATGCCTTATTTACTCAAGGGAATACGTATGTGATTCTGGGTGGATTTACTAATGTTCGTGTACAATCAGTACCATAATGCCTAAATGTGTTCATAGTTGACATACATGTATTAACAGCGATTGCAGCCTGTTTGCATCGACGTCACAAAAATTAAAGACAGAGTCTTGTCTAAAGATCATCTATTTTCAATCATCAAATATACCACCTTAATTCTAAGTCATTTATTTAGAAAAATTGACTGGAGCAGGGTTGGAAACAGCAACCACTGGAATGCCATACTGGTGTTCTACCAGTTGAGCTATTCAGCCCTATGTTGGCGGTGTCCCTATTTACTCCCTAATAGTCAATTATCTTTGTTCGTTTGGCCGTTAAAAGCCATGAAACCATTCACATACTGCTATATCCCAAGGATCATTTTATCGATTTTATCTATTTCCAGTAGTTTTATGTGAAATCTACCAAATCCCAAATTTTCCTAGCTAGGAATTTGATGTGTTTCCAGTTTTGTGCAGCAAACATTGTGTCACCTTGGAAACAAAAACTGTTATAAAACTTGTTAATAACAGAACATTTTTAAGGCGCCGGTATGACACAAGAACAAAGGCAAGTCAAAACTGAAAATATGTCACAAATTTCATAAGTGAGTGTAATGATTCTCTGGGCTACTGCAGTGCTTAATCAAAGCTATTGTGCATCAACTATTGTGCCATCTATCATTACTCTATCATTTTTGCATTTGTGTATTTTTATCTTTAAGTCGGAGATGAAAGTGCCGAGGACAGTGATTGGTCCTCAGAAGATGAAAGCTCCTCCTCTAAGCGGCCACGCACCGACGGCGGGCACCGGAAAGCCAGACGTCCCAAATCTCGCCGGGAGCGCAAACAGAAAGACGGCAAGGGTAAATCCAAGACAACGGACAGCAAAGAGGAACCAACAACCACACCGGCACCGAGTGCCCCAGTGTCGCGCCTCGCAGAGGTCTTATCCAGCAAGGAGGGTCTTAAGAGTGCTGCCCTCAAGTCCAACGCTAGAGAGAACTCCAGTGATGACATCAATGGATCTAAGACCTTAGAGGAACTGAGAACTGATAAAGATGAGACCGACTCCAGAAATGCCACAATTATCAAGTATGTTGGTCCACAGGCAAAAGGGCGATTATACTGGGGCCTGATAAATCCAAGGAAGACGATTCTTATCAAGCATTGATCAACTTTGTCAAACAATAATCAGTGCAGTACCATTCACAGTTCAGAATTTACCCTTGCTGTATCACTTGGGTCCAAAGTGTCTCTACAAGTTCAGAATCTTGAACCTAACTGATGATGACAAGGGGCCTGTTTGTTTAACGCACAGGATCATGGATTCTACTGATCCGGATCCCATTTTAGCATACCCTGCATAGGATGTGGATCTGCAAATCTGGGATCATGTGTGTTAAACAAGCTGGCCCTAGAGCAGGCTAGTCAAAAACGTTGAGACCTAACCAGAAGTGCAAACGTACAAACGAATATTACATCAATACATGGTGTCTCCACAAACCGATCCACATACCAATTGTCACCATGCAAAGCCTCAAATCTTTCCTCAGGGAACTAGTTTGTGAGACAGTGATGTATACACAAGTAAAATCAGGCAGGAAATTGATCAGAATTTCTTCTTCTGTTTTTTCTGGGACAGAATTAAACCGCCACCGCCTACAGCACCCAAGCCTCGGGCTAAGAGGACAAGCAGCAGCCAATCCAGCGACACTGCTGAAGATGTCAAGAGCAAGGAGAAGACACAGAACAAGATGCTAACAACAACAGACAATGGCATCTTTGATGGGGTAAGGCAATGATCACATTGCTCAAAGCTCTTCATGACCAGCTTATCCCAAGTCCCATGTGCAAGATAACTGTCCATCCCAGCAATGTTAAAAATGGCAAGGACTATCTAACCTATTAAAATGACATGTTATGGCAATTCTTGTCCAAATCCAATTTAAGGCAATTCTTTTGATTCAATTCCAAATCAATATCTTTCCTTTCAAGTCAAACGTTGTAAAAAAAAAAAAACCTTTGCAAAGTCACAAAGTTTTCGAACAATGTGTCCATCCTTCAAAAGAAAAACTGTAATACTTTTAGTCTTCAAATAACCACAGGGGAACTGACTGAATTTTAAGTCATTGAAAAGTGAACAAAGAAAAATTGACTGGAGCAGGATTTGAACCAGCTACCTCTGGAATTCCTTACCGTATTTTAAAGCGTCATTTTTTCTTGACGAACTAAATATCACCAAATTAACATTCAGAGGCATATTTTCAGGTTAATTTGTTGGTATGGCAGATTCTATGTGAAATTGAGCATCTAAGTGTTGTGTTCAACATTGGTGGTTTAGTGCGGACAATTTCGATTCAAAAATTGAACATCTACAACACACCCCAGTGAGCACCAATCACGGAGCTCCTTTACCGAACAGGATCCCAAGCAATAATATAATTATAAGGACCTCACATCCCTCATTTCATTCGTCTCCTGATGAGGACTAGAGCAGGCTAGTCGAAACGTTGAGACCTTATGAGAAGTGCGAAGATACAGAAGTGCGAAAGTACGAACAAATATTACATGGTGTTTCCGCAAACCGATCCACACCGAAATAAATTTTCGCAATGTTTTTTTGTATCTTATCTACTTTTTGTTTGCCTCCCATTGTCCCTTTGCCATCAGATGGAAGTCAGCCAACCCAAGCTAACATCCTACAAGCGTACCATGGGACCTCAGGGCAGACGCCTTCCACAACGTTACTCCCACCAGGTGTACTCCCAGCGCTTATCCAGCCAAAGCACCAATTCTCTGGCTGCCGTGTCAGCCTGAACTCACCACAGTGAATCACACCACTCACCAGGAAAACCGGCACTAATCTTCTTGCCTCTTCACCACATTGTACATAGGGACGTGTAATTATCATTCTCTTTTTATATACCAGTGTCTATGTATTAATTAAACAAAGAAATCAAGAACGTGTAAACTGGAACTCGATTGCAAATTTGATTACTGGTACATATATAAAAAGCCAAAAAAATCATGGGGTAAGTAAGATATTGTATTTAAACAAAGGTTGCCTACTATACTACTGTGAATTTAACGTTTAATAGTAAAGAGAGGTGAGTGAGAATAATACATGGTCTTGCTGCTCGACTGATTCGTTATCATAGTCAGGCGCCTGTTTGTGCTTGTTTTGGGAGTGGAAAAATTGAAAGTTGTTATTTTTTTTTAATTATAATCTCTGAGAGATACTTTATCCAAATCTCTCAATTGGCTTCCGTGTGGATATTGAAACAAGTCAGGGTTTCTTGGTTCGTGTGAATGTTCATTACAATAGACTGATCAAGTAGGCCACGTCCACCATAGCAACAGCCAAACAACAACGCACACACGCACATAATGTGTCATGATCGCCCACACACACAATGAGCTGCACACTCTCAACCACCAAAAGCACCTCTCTCCATTGGACTTTGGTTTTGCAAAAGGCCCAAAATGTACATTTCCTCTCAGCCAGGGCATCGTGAGTCAGAATTACAATGAAAATATAAACACCGCTTGACCCTGGTTAAGAATAAAACTCGGGTTTGTAAAAGAATTGTCTTGTATACATACAAAACAAAAGTAAACTCAACAAAAAGTGTGTAGTAAAGAAAACAAAGTTTAAAACATTGTGTCGGACAAAATGGCGGACAATTAGTCAGACCTTAAATAACGTGTTGTGATTGGTCAATTTGTCAAGGGGCGTGGCCTACTGGATTGGTGTATTGCAATGACTTGGTTATCAGATTTAGAATAATATACAAAGTATCAGGTAGAATTTTCCCCTTCGTGAACAAATCTCCATTTTACAAATCTATTTTACCTTCCCTGAAATCTAAAATCATGCTGACTTGCTGTAGCAAGTTTATATTCCAAGGGCTTTCTTATTGGTAATAGCCGAGAACGGAAGTAAAAATGTGCAATGCATGTTTTACCTTTGTGCCGTAAGATGGAGCAGAACGTTTAATAGCAATGTGTGTACATTGTGCCTTCCACCTCATAGTGTATTTTCATTGCTTGATTTTTGTTGTAACTGAATACTGTAATAACAATAGGCTTAGAAATTCAACCCGTTCAATATGTGGGCACTGAGCTACATTCTCGTTTTGTTGGATTAATGATTCTTTGTTTGGTTTGGTTAAATTTCTTCCTTGTGATGAAATACAACGTAAAGGTATCTTGTTTGTCTGATGAAACAGTGTAGCGTTTGAAATTGCTGATGTAAAAAAAGAGAATTATTTTGGCTCTTTTGGTAAATATACAAACACTTTTGAGAAACAGCCTTCAAATTGCCTTATTTATGCAAACAATGGTTTCTGTTGTACAAAACAATGAATAATTATAGCATTGTCTTTTCTTCATACCCTAGCAAGGGTTAATAAACCCCGAAAAAAGTTTTGATCTTGCATTTAAAGCTGCAATACACCGTGGGTAATATTCTACTTTACTACATCATCAAATTAAGAATTCAAACTTGATTATACTATTCTAGTCATTTTGCTGCCTTTAAGCACTTATATTTTTTGAGAATTTGTGATTTTTGGGGGAGGCGGGAATGTAGTACACCTTATCTTAAATTCAAATAAATTCAAAATTTGTTAATTTTTGTCATTAATTGCATTTACCTCATATTTCATTTTCTTCCTTCAAATTCATAGTAGACAGACATTTGTTGATTTGAATTGTAATATTACAGAAATGACAAATTATGTGTATCATTATAATCTAATTTGAGACAGAAAAAGAGATGATTTTTGTATGAATTTGTATAAATAATTAACCTTGATTTTCAAAAAGAAATGAATAGAAAGGAAGTTTAAGATAAGGAATTACTTTTTTTTGTTGGACATTTCAAACTGTGAACTAATCGTACACTGAGCCATTCAATTTCACCTGGTGTTGAAGTTTTCTTTATTAATGGTTTAACTTGTGTAATATATGACACCAATTGAAAGTAAAATGATTAACTGCTGTTTGATTGAAAATGAAATTAACGTGTGATTTTGTCAGTTATTTAGTTTTGCATGAGCAAATTTACGTATTGAGGTAACATTCCAACAGAACATATCGGTCACAGAACAACTGAAGACTGATGCATTTCAGGCAGAACATTTTTAACAGCATGTTTCTACTATTACCATCTTTATACCCTGTAAGTTATAGGTAAATCTGTGGAGATTTCTGTTTCGGTATGCTACCAGAGTATACAAAAAAACCTTTAAAATTTAATATTCTTGAATGTCTTATGGATTTCCTTTTGTCTGACAACTTGTAAAACATTTGAGAAAAGTCACGATCAGTCAGCTTTTTGGTTCTAAGATTATTTCTTTCATTTTATTGTCTGTCTGAAAAAGAACGGACTTTAGGAAGATTTATCAAAATCATTATCATAACTGGATACAAGGAAACAGGAAAAGAATTAAACAGATTCATACAAGTAATAAACTGATGCAAACTGCACATCAGCCAAAATAATTACCTGAATTTATAAAATGCTTGGAGTAAGGAGGGCCTGACGCCTTTCGATCCTCGCAAAATCTTGTTCGAAGGCTAAACAGATCCATACGGATTCTATGCTGCTGCAACATGCTAGTCTTAGCAATACCCCCAACTAAATTGGTCATCTGGACAAATTGTTAATCTCAATTAGAACAAGTTGTTTTTATAAAAGAAACCTTGAAGAATCTGTTGGCTGGTTTGAAAATTGAAGACGTCTTCAAGAAAAGGGAGGAAAGGGGAATCATCAACACAGACACACTTTGTGGATCTTAGCTGCAAAGGTTACCAGCTAATAATTCCATGTCACAAGTACAGCTCATGACTGGTCCATGGCAGTCCTGACCTACAGAATGTGTTGCAGTATTTTCTCTGCAAAGGAGTTTCATGAAAGGAGGGCATGTTATGTGTAATCGTTCTTCTACAGACTCGCTACGTATCACGATTCTTTGGGCTCTCCGCTTTTGCCATTCATCTGCAGCAACTGCAGGGCAGCATCCTTGTATCTCTGCAAGGAGTCTTGATCCTCTTTGGTGTTGCGGAGGGCCGTCACGGCCTCTCGGTAGTTTACCATGTCCGGTGATTTCAGGTAGTCTAGCTCCTCCTCGGGGCTGACCTCTCCTTCAATGTTGTCCTGCAATGATCAATGGTAGTAGGGTGCAGGAGGTCTTGTAACTCAATAATCACTCTGATGGTAACTTGCTTAAGAGTTGGGAGGGCCTTATGCGTTTCGATCCTAGCAGGATCCTATGGTAACTTGTTAGTATGACTAGCTCAAATGCTGTGGGAATTTTACTTTCACGATGAAGAGTGTAATTCTAACGACGGGCATCTTATATCTGGAGATAATCTTGATGCAATTTACTATGCATACTGGTCATTAGACCAAAGATAACACTCCTGAAACTGTCTTAATTGTCTGGGAAGAGGACAGCCCTAGTTGCCGTGTAGGCATGTTGGGAATAGGCTTACTAGAAATATTCTCCTGCCGACATCACAACTGGGATTAAGCCTTGATTGCTTGTCGACGTGGTGTATGACCACACCTTAACTAACCACTTATGGGAGGATGACAGAAACCCACAACGATATAGGGCTGTGTCCATGCTCATTACCACCATAGGGTTTCTCAAAAACAAAGATTGGCCAATCTGCTTGATGTACAAATTGTCGCCATATTATCTTACAAAACCACATCCCAGGCACGATACACTAAAATGCGATCCAGAGCAGCTTATGCATGCCTGATCATTGATCGCATTCCTGAAACAAACAGGCCCTATTACCCGGTATGTGCCACATTTGATGGCCGGTGTTCTGCGTGACGTACATATACACACAGAGTGGAAGAAGATTAATGTCAGGGCAGATTAAAAAGGTTATCTGCAAAAGTGACATGACTTGCACATGACTGACAGATATACAGGCATATGCACCATTTGCCTTTGCTATCTTTAGAATATGCACGATGATACTGTTAGCAGATGTCATGTCTTTGTTATCATTCCCCTGCACTGCAATCCAGGGACTTTTATTAGCACTGCTAGTCCAACGGGAGGAATATTGTCTCAGGGATGAGTTTTCTCAGATCAAAATCTGATTTCAGTCTTTTATGCTCCCTGTTTTTTAGCTGTTTTCAGACATTTTTTTATCATTGGTCAATCTCGTCCCTGATTGTCTTGGCATTGTCTCTGGTTTGTCACTTTCGTTAGACATTCGCTAGAGGCTATTTAACCACTTCTCTGAATCCAGAATATCTCATCGTATCCTACTCTTTTAGGGGTTAGAGTACTTCCATCTTGTACCCAATAGCACAACGGGTAACACACATACAAGCTTTAATACTTGTTGTATGGACCAGGGGGCAGATTATTGACCTCAGAGGTCAAAATAGCGGGTCAAGGAGCTGAAAACAGCTGCTAGCATGCTCCTCAAGGGGGATCGATCTAACAACTCCTCTCAAGATAAACATTTAGGCCAGACAAATCGGCAATTTGTTCAAGGAGAGAAAAAAGCCACCTATGATGCTAAAAGAGTTATGAATGACTGTTTCTTGTTCGCTTTGGTGGGGTATCTGGAGGACTGGCTAGCCTTGAAAGCTTGTTAAAGACTCAGGAATCAAGCTGCACTCGGTGCCCTACCTTGTTCTTCATTCTGGCTAGAGTGGCGATAGCTGACCGGCGCGATGCACCCAGATCCCAGATGTACTCCTCCAAGTCGTCCTCCGTTATGTCCGCTTCCCAGGGCTCATTGATCTGGAAATAGCAAGTCATCGTCATCAAGTCTACCATCAAGACCCTAAACAAGAAGGCTGCTGCATGAGGGATGACTCCCTTTCTCTGACACTCTCTCTATCTCTCTCTTTTAGAAGAAGGCAAGAGGAAGCTGCTTAGTAGTGGTATTCATCAGCAGGCATTTTTTCCCATCTCAGTTTTTGTTTCATTCATCTTTTGTCTCGTCACATTCAAAACTGCTTTTGACATTATATGAAGCTGTTCAGTATATCCAAAGGCAACACAGCTCCAACTATTTTTTAGTTTTTGCAGTTTTTATCAGGCATGCAACTTGGACTAATAACAAAAACAGAGGAAATTACTTTACCGTACTTTGTTAAGTGTTTTGCACTTTTCAATGGCATAACAGTGAAGGGAAAGAAAAGAGGAAATCAGATGATCTGAGGAAAAGTTGCAAGCCTGTTTTTTTAATAAAAGGAAGTGGACAGGAGGCAGCGCTGGAAACTCTTTTGAGGGCATTTCCAAACATGATAAAACTTAGTTGACGTAGCAGAAGAAGCATTAATTGTTATAGCAATGAAACGCTGTGGTAAATTTCATGAGAGTATTACCAATGCAGAAGTTGTACCAGCTTGTACAAGCCACGCATCTTGGATAAGGACAGACATTTGTGATCTCAAAGAGTGAAACCAGACCTTTTGAAATGGCGATTATATGGAGAAGAGGAAAAATATAGACGAAGAAAGCAGAAGGAGATCATGACAGATATAGAAAATCCTCAGATTTACGAGGGCCTGACGTTTCGATCCAAGCAGGATCTTTCTCAAAGGTTAAATGACTAAGAGGACAAGATTTTGCAAGTTAAGATACACACGGATGAGAGAAGCAGAACAAAAGGGACAGAGTGTCAAGGAAAAAGGGAAAACGGGGCTGGGAAACCACCAAGAGAAGAGAGGGGTGAACAAGTACACCACACTGTCAAGGGAAGGGGATAAAGGGTCGTGGGGAGGGAAGGCAAGATCACCGGGGGTGTAGATGCAGGCAGGCTGTAGGGGAACAGGGATGAAACAAGTACGGTAATTACTGAGATCAGACAGAAAGTTGATCATGCTGGGTTGTTGGTAAACAAAGATGCAAGACTGGGGATGGCAAACAAATTTACGAAAAAAAAGAGGCTGTGGATGGAAAAACGACAACCACATTCTTTTGGGAGACACTAGTCCTTCCGATGTATTTAAGCTTCTGATTTCTGCACTGCAAACAGCCGACTTTATTAAACTGAGCAGAAGGGACAAGTACACTGCCTCCTAACAGGACTGAGCCGAGTCTCTTGGCAGTTGGAACATCTTACAGAGATGCCGGAAGCAACCAAGTGGCAGTAGCAGATTGGGTTTCAGGTAAGCTCTGGGTATCCTAATACAAGGAGCTAATTCCAGTTTCATTGAAACTTTTTAGACAAGGATGTCCAGTCATAACAATTCCAGGGCTGATATGGACAATATCAACAGTCAATTATAACATTATCTTAGTATAAAGTAGTGTTTATCTTCAGACCAATTGCTATCACAAGTTCAACAAGTTGTTGTTCTACCCACTATAATAATTTCATATTTTGCAGGGATTACTATTAAGCATATTTCAACTCACACTCAAGATTTTATTGACTACCGGTATTCGAAGTTTACTTTTTGCATCAGTAGGAGAAATAATTAAGCCTTTTCAGCTCTTATGAGGATAATATGAGCATTTGGACGTGTCAATAGTTCAGGCATGCAACTTGGACTGAACAAAAAAAACAAGGAAATTCCTGTCTTATGCCATTCTTTGTACAGTGTTTTTCACTTTTCAATGGCATAAGCATGAAGTGAAAAAAAGAGAAAATCAGCTGATCCATGGAAAAGTTGCATGCCTAATAGTTATGCCATTCTCTGTATGGCTTTTGTGTAAAACCAAGACATCTACTCCATCAATATTCTTATTAAATACACAGAGATCAGAATACACATATATCTAGAGACCATTACGGACAAAACTGTCACCAGAACTTTGTAGCAAAGGCTAACTAGCAAATGTTTTTCACAAAGCAGAATTCCTTACAATGATGCTGAATTATCATGTTCCCAAAACCAGAACTTCAAGATATAAGCACTCATCAATGCCGTTTATGACAAATTTTTGTAACTTAATTGTTGTGTTATTTAATGATCAATTTTTAAATCATGTTTACTGTTCTTTGTTTTGTGTCTAATTTAATTTTTAATATTTTAACTAAGTTCAGTTTTGTCAATTTTAACTAGAAATTATTATTTGTAATTGTAAACCCAATATTTTTAGTCTGCGGACTTTTTATTTGGTATTTTTAATAAATTTTTATCGAATTGAATTGAAAAGTAAACTCACATAACACAAAACGAAAACCAAATTTTGAACATGTATTACTAGAACCGCTCTACAAAATCTGCTGAAACGTTTGCACGAAAAAGCAAGATAATTTTAAGCAGGGTCAGGTTTTACAGAGGTGGTTTAGAGTAGTGATTTTGCTAGGCACAAAGAAAACTTTTTGCTCACAAGCATAGGTCGCCGACCAAACTTCAACATAAAAACACATGCTGCTTGTGGCTGGTTCTCTGTTGATACTGGATCAGCAAGCTAAGCGATATTTTGCTGCTAAGTAGGAAAGCAAAGAGGTTTTGACTTACCCAGGCTTCATGGAAGAGCACAGTAAGAAGATACATAGCATAATCAAAGTTCTGTTTCCTGACGGGGCACCTAGAAAGACAATACCAATAAAACGTCTTTAATTCAAAATTTCCAAATAATAATAATGCTTTGCGATCATTGCTTAAGCCCAAATCCATCGCTAAACAGAATTTATACACAGGGTATAAAGATGGTGATAGTAGAAACATACCGTTAACATTTTTCTGCCCGTAATGCTGTCTTTATCCAGAAAAGAGTAAAACCAGTGACCAAAATTATTTTTGATCTTTTAAAGATCAAAAATAAAAGAGAAAAAACTGAAGAAATACCGTGGTCGTTTTCCACTGTTTTCTCAAAAAAGTGGGCACCGTATGGGACTGAAATTTTCACAGATGACTGTCACTGTATCTTCCTTTATATTTTTGCCCATGAATCTGTTTTTCTTTGACAAAAACCAAAGTATGATACTACCTTTAAATGAAAAATAAATTCTGGACCTCAATTCTGACTGGGAACTGTTTTACAGTCATTTAATGGTGAACAGAGTCAATTGACTGGGATTCGAACCCGAGAACTCCAAGGATTTTTATTTCAGCACTTACCTGTCTGTTGTGATGGTGAGTGTCTGAGTTTTCTTGTCGTATCGTTTCCCGGCCAGCTGGATGAGTTTCCAGCGAGCGTGCTTGTCAAGAGGAAGATCCTTCACTCGGACCTGATGACCGACAAAAGAATCAATTTATTCAATTTATTCAATGGCAACATTAATGGCAAAATGAGTTGTCATTCAAGTAAATACAAAAAGATGTTATTTCTAAAGTTGAGAAAGATCCTGCTAGGATCCAAACATTAGGCCCTCCTAACTCCAAGCATGCATTTAATATATTTCAGGTCATTCATTTGATTGATGAGCAATCTTATCACATCAAAGCCTTATATATTTGGGGGCATAGGTGGCAAGTGCGTTAGGCACTCGCCTCTCACCAATGTGGCCCGGGTTCGAATCCGGCCTGGGTCATATGTGAGTGAGGGTTTTTCTCTGGGTTCTCCGGTTTTCCTCCCTCCACAAAAATCAAACACTTTTGACCTCAGGCTGTGCTCCGCTATCGTATATGGGTTGATGTGGCTGGCAGCCAAGGGCGCCCATGAAAGCCTGCTACTCGATCACGTTGAAGCCGCATCCTTCACAATTCAGCACCCCAGCTGCCAGTAAGGATGATTAGCCTCCCAAATTATTATCCTTTATTATTATTATAAGCCAGTAGCCATGCTAACATCTGTTTTGGAACAAATTCTTGGAGGAAAATTTGTTTGAGATGTGTCTTCTCACCTTGAGTTTGACGATTCTAGCATCAGGGTGTCTCAGGGATGCACCGGTGAAAACATAGTCAGACGTCTCTACTTCAAGGGGATAGTGCTTCTGACAGGCCTCGTCCTTAACCAACCCCTCGGGCCATTCAGTGCAGAGTTCTGATAGACACACACAAAATAATTCAAGGTATCGATTACAATCTTTCAGAATGAAATGAGCACAAAAATTAGTTAAGCACGAAAATTCCACATTGCTAATATCAAGATTGACGTTAGAATGAGAAGATGGAAGTGGATTGGTCGTGCACTCAGAATACATGACAGTATTCACTGTAACAACACTTATTTGGGAACCAGAAGGTAAAAGGGTTGAATTAACATTAAATCTATGTTAAATGTACGTAGAATTACTTTCAAAGATAACAGAGAAAGACTTGACTGACCTTTCAGTGCTTTGCAGTGCTTCTTAATTGCAGGCGGGGTCAGGTGAAGGAAATTGGGGATCTGAAAAGAAAAAAACGACAAGAATTGGAACAGTCTAAAGGGTACTTAATGAAGAGACAACGAGAAGTTCCGCAGATGATATCAACTGGTCATTCAGACCACAGCACGGTCTGAGACACGATGGTGAGGTTTTGCATACCTTCAGTAACTCAGCATTGCCGAACTTGTGGGGTGGGATGCCCCGCTTGACCGGGTAGCCCATCCGGAGAGGCAGGGGCACAGCAGACCACTTGAAGGGTGCAGCGGTGGGATAAACGTTGCTCCATTCCTGGTCCTCTTTCATCCTCAGCTCTCGGGGTGGTGCTAACTGATGGAGGAAGAGAAATAAGTGTACACGTTTTGAAATATAAAGCCCGCTTCATGCTTCCTGTGAATTGCTTAAGTGTATACAATACAAAGCAAACTTTGGTGATGTGACATTAATGCTATAACAAGTAAAATTTATGCAAACAAGTTAAAACCAATTCAGTTCTATTCTACAACAGAACTAATTGTCTAGTCTCCACCTTGCAGATGCAGCGTTCTCCTGAAGACAGCCAGAGCATACTGGCCTGAACGTAGAGTTAACCGGCTCTTTTCTGAGCTACCCAAACTCAGAAAGGAGTATATGTCTCATGGTATTACTGCGAAACAAATTACTTGTAAGTTACAACTAAAGACAGTAAATAGTATAGCTCCGCAAGATAGCCTACTCTGTCAAAATCATGCGCAACCAGATGACGTACGCACAGGCGGCCATTTTGGTATGTGATTCTGGACGAATAAATAATAATAATAGGCCTTTAATAATAATGATTATAAAAATTATTTGGGTGAAAGTTTCATCTTGAAACAGTTGAATTTGACGTTAAAAACATCAGAAAAAGTGCTGTTGCTTATTAAAATGGCCAAATGATACTTCACTTTTTGGGCTGAGTAGGCGGAGCTATACTATCTTTGGTTACAACCAATAATATGGACGATTCACAATAGAGCGCCCCCAAGAGTTTCAAACGCATTGGCCAATCACAATGCACCTTATTTGTAAACCCAATGCGCATCTGGAAAGGGTCAACCGATTCCGCACATTGTGATTGCCGTTGAAAAAACTCTTGGAGGGCCACTACTGTGAATTGTCCATATTGTATGCATTTTACATGGTCATAGTGTTTACCAAGAAACACTGGGACAACCATGCCCACCAATGCAGGCCATCAACAAAAGATAGCAAGCCTTTAATTTAACAGAGGCCATGGCCTTCGTTGCCCTGGTTCTTGGCCTTGGTGCCCCTTCAAATGTTTCCATCTATAGACATTATGATTTTCCAATGGAAGTGCCCCTTGCAATGGAAAAGTGGCCTTGCCCTTTCAGATCCAAATTCGAGGCCCGGATGGGTCTGTTAAGTGTAAGCCATAGGTCTGTAGCCCCATGATAGGGTCTAGGCTTAAGATTACATGTACTTTGATACTTACTGGCTCTCGTCTTTGGAGCTTCTGTTGCATGGCTCTCATAGCTTTCCCTCTCATGGAATGAACCGACACCCCTGAAAGCAATCAAATCAAAATCAAAATCATCAAATAACAAGGGAAACTGACTGATTTTTTAAGTCATTGGAAGGTGAACAAACAAAAATTTGACAGAGGAAGAACAACTCATTTAGCTAATGGCTAAAGGATGTGATAGTCTTGAAACCAGCCGCATCATTTGTACTTTATGGCAATATTTGTTCACTCGCGCAAGCATCCCCACAAACAGCGCGGCCGGTTTCAAGACTATCACATCCTATAGCCATTAGCCCATTCAGTAAACAGTCGTCGGCAATCACATGCGCGTGCGCACACAGGCAGTGCTTGTGTTATTTACATTCAAAACCAAGATGGCCGACCCAACAGACACTTTTTTTTTTTTTTTTAGGGGAAAAATTTTCTTTTCTTCAAAAAATGTGAGTAAACCTTGTCATTATTGGAATCTCCAATTCTCCCTTGGTCCATAGCTGGCTGCATGAGACATTTTGGGATCGTTTTGGAGGTGAAATCACAGGATTTTGACTCAGGGTAGAGGCAAAACATTGCAAAATGGAGCTCTTGCAACCAAAATGCAAACAAGGTTCTTGGACCCTACTATTGCCAGACCATGTCCAAATGTTAAAAAAGGCGATTTTTAGGGTCCAAGTTACTCGGACTAGGGCCTACATAAGAATGATCTCTACCCTGTCCAGTGTACATTCGATTTACGTGCAATGGAGCGAACGGCACCAGTCTACTCCACTGATCTACACGTGTGCAATTCTTGAGATGGAGTAATATTGGGCTACAGTTACTGCAGCTAGCCCTAGGCCTAACATTAAAAAACACTTGACTTAGGCCTAACGTTAGGCCTATATTAATTTTAATATCGTCAGATCGTGCTCGCGCAGCACAACTCCGTGGCCGTGCCCGGGCCGTGGTTTCACTGCCACTTACTTTCAATTTCAGAATCCACATCTGGCAATGATGTAGACACCAGGGAACTATACTGACTGCTCCTTCGGTAGCTCGCGATTTGAACACATGATGAACAAGGTAATATTGTGAACAGTCGCTGACAAACTGGCATGCCATACAACTGCCGATATAGAATCGTGGTGGCCGCCATTTTAAATTGACAAACTTCAAGTGCGAGAGGGCGCTCTTTATTTACGGCCGTCGCACTTTACTTAAGGGTGCACCACACTAAAAATTAATGTCCCCTTGACTTTTGTGTAAAATACCTTTTGTGTAAAATACCTTCACAGTTCAAAATAATATCTCATCCAAAAGTCTCTCAGCGTTTGGTGCAATAATGCAAAACGTAGTTTGGACCCTCATCTACGTGATTCTTTTCAATTTTTGGTTAGGTAACCGATCAGATTGTTTGCTAATTGCCCCAAGAAAAAAACACCTCCAAAATGTCAATTTTCCCAAACCAACTTGCAGCCGGTTTTCATGAAGCAACCCTCCACGTTCAAAACAATGTAGGACCACATTTTAAGCCTGTGCCCCACTGCTGTGTACATTGGACAGACTGGACAGTCGCTAAGGCAACGCATGAACAACCACAAGTTTGACATCTGGGGCCAATTTCACGGCGCTGCTTAGCACAAAAGTTTGCTAAGCGAGACATTTCTGTCTTAATAAAAACAGGATTAACAACCAAATTTTTCTGTGTTGTGTATCGCTTATGATTGTTCTTTTACTGTTGTTCACTGACCATGAATATCAAATAGAAATTTTAATGGTGGTTTGTTTTATTGGGCAAGACATTTTTGTGCTAAGCAAATTTTTGTGCTAAGCAGCGCCGTGAAATTGGCCCCAGGAACAGAAACACAAGAAAAAACCTGTGTCACACTACATCAGTGACTCATCATTACCTTTTGTCTAGACCACACACACTTGCTCAAAACAAATTTCACAGATGACTGTTACTGTATCTTTCTTGATATTTTTGCCCATGAATCTGTATTTCTTTGATAAAAACCAAAGTATGATATTACCTTTAACTCGAGTTACGAAGGATAACCCAGCGTAGGTGGCCTGTATACGTGGAACTGAAACACATCGCAAGTCCTACGATTGATAGTATTAAAGTTGCGATGAATTTGGTGAAATCGACCCCAGGTTAGCTTTCTATTAAGCATGTCTGCATTATGTTATTACTCCCCTCAACCACACGCCATTCTAATATCATACCTAGATAAACGAGTACAAATTAATACCATATTAATGTAAATATCAATAAACTTGGCATACTAAAAACCCACAACACTTGCTATAACATGAAATTAAGATAATACTAAAATAACTTCGGGATGGAGAAGCATTGTGGTAATAAAACTTAAAATTATTATCATAATTCTGATATATAAAACTTCAAATTACAGGTCTAATATTCAAACGTTTTTCAGTAGATAACAGGAATTTCCCAGAACCAAGTTATGTTAGGTAAATAGTTAAAATAAAATATACTAGTAAAATTGAGCAAAATGGGAAGGACCTTCTCGTACAACTATTTTCACCAATCTCAAAAGTAGTTTCAAATCTCAAATTTGTGATAACTGAAAACACATGACATTGTTCGTAGTGTTTAGTGGATGTTAAAGTAATTCAAATCAATTTTGTCAGGGGCCAATTTCGCTAAGCTGCTTAAGCAAAACATGAAAAGTCTTCCTTAATCAAACAGGATTAGCAACCAAATTTTCGTGTGATGTTTGACTTGTATTCTGCCATTGTTTGCTGAGCGTATTAAGTTAACATTCGCAAGGAGTTTTGGCTAGCATATACTGATTTCATTTACCAAGGTTTTTGGTGCTTAAGCAGGTTTTTGTGCCTAAGCAGCTCTATGAAATTGGCCCTATATGTGATCTTCACGATGCTCTAGGACCTAGAAGTAGGACTGAAGGGAACCGCGACGTCTGATGTCACATGTCCAGCAATGGAAGCCGCCACCGTAGGCATTAGCATGACGCAAAGACGTCTTGACCGTCTTGATACCAAGCTTCTCAAACTTCTCGATAGTTGGGATCTCGTTAGCGTCCAGCATGACACGATCTTCATCCAGCATCAGAACGTTCATGGACATCCAGGCAGAGTTGAACCAGTAGAGCTGATCCTCGGGGACTACGGAACGGGCAGCTTCCACGATGTCCCACCCGTCTCTCTTGAAGAAGTCAAGCTGATGGCATGGCCGTTCCGGGTTGGCCATGATCAGTCCAGGTCGTATGATCATGAACGTCGCGTCGATGTGAAAGGGATAAGGCTCTACAAAGTTCAGTACATGGACCTTGTAGTCGTCGCCTAGGTGCCTCGACATCCACTCAATCCCCATCATGTTGGTCAGCTGGCTCCTCTGAACAAAAATGTCCTTCCCTGCCCGTATGAAATCGGCAGCATCGAAGCAAGGCTCGAATTCGGTGCTGAAATAACGTCCACGATTTTGCTGCTTGAGCCGTTCTTCTTCGGACATGTGGACGAAATCCAGGTCGTAGAGCTTGTCTGACATCTGAGGCTTTGGTGGCGTGGTCCACTTGGCTCCGGCCCTGAAGTACTCCTTGATGAGCTCCCGGTAAGCCCGGTACTCGAAGAACCGCGAGCGCCAAGCCATGGGACACTCGATGATCTCTTCTCCAATAACCATGAGAATGTCACGAGGCATCAGACGATTGCTGCCCTGAGATGTGAAGTCGGGTGTTGTGTACTCTCCAGTGTAGTCTACCACGCTAGGCCTCCGGACTGTGATGCCTTCCTGGGTCAATATGTTGGAGAGCTCCTCAATCTCAGCTATGGCCTTCTCGAGATGCTCCTTGGGCCAATGACCGCACTGGTTTTTCTTGAAGAAATCCCACCTCTTTGCAGGAATTGAAACCTTCACTTCTGCACTGTACGGTGCAACCATGCTGTTATCCAGACGCCCGACCAGAACCTCTTCTAACGGGTCCCATTCGTTGTGAGCACAAACTGGACTCTTCTTCTCCTGATAAGTTTTGCCCGTGGACTCCAGACGTGTGCCAATGACCAACTGTCGCACCATGTTGTGCGGCAGAACGGCTCTTGTGCTTAACTTCAAACTTCGAAGGAAAGCCATAGATGCAGCAGAAGTCACTATTCGGGAGTTTTTTGGTCCTCAAATTCTGAGTGCAGGTCTAGTGTGATACAGCGTGTACTGTGGACATGTAGGCCAGGGAGTGGTCGCTGCAGTATCATACAAGCCTCTCTATAATTGTCAGTGCACAACTCAACGGTATTCATATCGGAATAATTATTATTCAAATCGGGCTTGACGTGCATCGGCAGTTTCAGCATGCACTGCACGCAAGGTCAGTACAGCCTACAGGATTGGTAACCCAAACAAAAAAAATCACAGATTATACTGTAAGTCTGTAACACACCACACGTTTCAAGCATTTAAAAGCAAGGTGAACGCATCACTGCCTACTATTTTGTCGTCGGTTATCTATTGTGCATGATTCAATACCTCGCTCTGTTCGGTATTAAACAGGTCATCTCGCTTCCTCGTAATGACCCTATGACGAGCATTAATAGGCACGTTCTCACACACCAAAAAAGCGCGACTATTTGGAGCGATTTGCAGCGCGACCCAAATAGTCGCACATTTTGTGTGCGGGGACACAAATAATCGGGACTACTGCAATTTGGAGTGCGCTCCAAATCGCACTAATTAAGCACGTTCTCACACACCAAAAAGCGTGACATATTTGGGTCGCACTCCAAATCGCGACCCAAATAGTCGCGTTTTTTTGTTGTGTTCCCACAGCAAAAAGCGCGACCCAAATCGTACCGGTACGATTTCTATCAAACTGCCCGTGAAGTTGGCATGCATCCTGTGCTAAACTCGCGGGCCCGCCTTGCATGATGGGATACAAAAAACGGGATTTGTTGGTGCACCGTTCACACAGCAAATAATCGCGACTATTTGCAAAAAGACGCACTATTAGTGCGATTTGGAGCGCGCTCCAAATCGCACTAATAGTTGCGATTACATGTATTTGTGTTCCCACACAAATAAGCTTCCCACACAAATGGGAGTTTAGTGTGTGTGTGGTGCACCCATATCGGCCTAAGCACTATGCTGTCTGGCGCCACCAAGAGTCTGTCAAAGTGACTTCGCGCGATGCACGATAAAGGGCGTGTTTTTCAGCCAGGCGAATGATAACAGCAGCAGCGGTTGAGAGACATTAACGAATACGCATTTTTCTTCTACCTCTGTATTGATATTGATCACGGAGTCTGTTGTATATTGATATACAATCACATCACTCGGCAGCATCCTTGCTTGGCAGTCCTAGTCTCCTAGATGAGAAATCTCGGGCACATTGCTATATAGCCACTGTCTGCCTTCGCCTGGCGCGCCTTGTCAAGAAAACATTTGGCGATCGAGTTAGTCAGCTCTCAGCGAAAGAACAACATCGGCGTTCAAGCTGTATGGGCAATTTCATACAGGCCTATATAACCATCAACGATTCTACGGAACACACACGGCGAACGAGTTGTCAATATCGCATCGCCTGACGCGCCGTGCACGGAGAACACACATCGATGCTTTTAACTGCCGCCGTGATCCACAAAAAAGACAACATCGGGCCTATTAAAGATAATCACAACTTCGATATTCTCGCTGAGAAATTCCTAATATTGCCGCCACAATCTGACAACACCACAGCCAAAGAATCGAAACAGTCTATAAAGGTAAGAGTTTTATTCTCGTGCGTATAGTATACGAACCAACCCCTGGCAATAATTGATAAACTTGTCTGTTTTTAACTGGTAAGACCCTTCAAGGGTTTGTATTACACGAAGCAGCTACGGTTACCTCTAAGTACTCTACTTAAGTCTCGAGACCAACAAGAACCAAACCAAACACAATCTGAAGCCGGGATAGATTATCTACAAGACCAGTATTGATCCACGGTGATACGTGAGTCATTTTTATGGAGATGTTGAACTGAAGTGACTTTGGAGGCAGATTTATCCACTATCGTCTGCGTTCCACAATAGCATGTGTTTTTGTGTATGGTTTTGACATAACCAAGCCAATCGCTTTCTAGGTTTTCAGGGTACAATAGTTTTGTTCAAGTGGTTGAGGTGATTGTCCGGGTTTTGATCAATCTTGGTATTATACAGCTGGCCCTACTATGCTGATAGCCTCAACATACTTTCAGAGTATAAAGCGTGGATACACTTCCTGCACAAAAGCCTATAGGCCAATTCCGCTGAGATGCTTAACAGTGATTTCTTTAATTAGCCTCAAACCGTGTAGGCCTATGTTGCTATAGCTATAATAGCTTCTGCATGGTACTCAACTATACAATGTAGGCCTACATTGTACAATGTACATAGGTTCAACGCATCAAATAATATTGACAAAATTAAAATATAGGCCTACTGTCCTTAAAACAGGACAATGAACCATTTTCTGTAGAAATGTCACATTTCAAACAAACTGACGTGAACAATACAGAACAAAATATGCAACCAATACCACATATGTAATTTCTGAATGTACAATTGCTCCTTAAAGGTACAGTACAGGATTGATTGGTATAACAAACCAAAACAGAAATGTTAACAGATTTACAGGTAACTTAGGCATAGAAACCCCTTGCTAAAAATGTTCTGCCTAAAATGCTATATCTGCTTTAGACAAGTGTGAAACAAATAATTTATGTCTCAGCGAGATCAAAACCATTCTTTAAGAAAAAAGAGTCGTTCATTTGCTGTTTTTTTCGGGACCCAGATGTCTATGTACATACTACATTAGGGTGCGAGTGCTGTTCTGTGACCATGACGAATCATGTATTATACATTTAATGTATACAGTTCGTAAACACTTTTGAAACACACATTCACAAAACGTTTCCTTAACGTAGAATTCTGAAAATCACAATTATTTTTGTGTATTTCCTATATACATGTTCCCTTTCATGTTCGATTTCTACCTCCATGCTCAATGTGATGGTTTGAGTCCTTCCAACAACTTTGGGCGAGTTACTTGTCCTAACGAGTCAAGATGCGTCTTGACGTTTTGTGACATCGGCCTTTTCTGACCGTCAACAAAGTTGTGCTTTTATGGTTTAGTTTTAGTTTAAGTTTTTGCATGAGCAACGATCAGTGGGTGTTTTAAGCACAGATATGATGTGACTATACACATTGCATTCCATGGCCACAGAGCAAGGATGGCAGAGTCATTCATTTCTTGCTCTGATTGACCTTACATCCCACAGTACTTCAGCTGCTATGCTCATAAATATCAATAAATATCAAATCGTCTGCATGAGTTGGCATGCATTACTGGCTTCTATAGGCCTATCTCAAGCATTCCTGAAGATGTCATGTCGATATTCCCTTAGGGGTAAACAATTAGTGCAAAAAAAGCCAAATGGAGGTCTTTTGTATGCTCATCAGCCTAAACGTGTAAACGTCATGTGGACCCGGAAATAGAATGTACATCAACCTACGTAAAGTTGGCGCGCCGTGCACAGACTTACAGACGGGAGCCTCTTTATAACGTCTGCGAAGTCTTGGAAAACTGAACTTGAGGCTATACCATTGTACTTGACATTTAGAAAGCCAGGATGCAAAGGGAGAATGACCCGAGCCCTGGGGATATAGGTTTGCACCATCCGGTGCCTGCTGCAATGTCTATGGTAGAGGATGGAGCCCCAGTGTGTAGAGTTAGTGTACGTTGGTTTCCCTAATTGATACGACGTCATGGGGACAGCAAAGTGATGGGACTAAATTGTATTAAAGGTTGCCGCATGCATTGCATATCTTCCATTTGGGCTTCGACTAATGAGATTGAGAACTGTCATATACGGCTTGTTAGGTCATATTGTTTCCGGGGCCAATTAAGCCACTAGGGTACGAACAAGCTATATGGCTTAATAGAGGCTTACAGGCAGGGCACGTTCGTCTCATTAAATATCGATTTTTATTTTGAGTGGATAATGACGTTCCTTCCTACAAAATGCAGTTCCCTCCAAGGTATATGAAGGTCATTTGCATATAGTCACGTGCCTCCCCTAGCCGAACAGCAATACGAAAATGCAAAGTACACACTTGCTATAATGCAATAATACATGTATTACTGTCTTGCGAAGGGACACAATGCTAAAAAAAAAAAGAAGAAGAAGAAGATAATCACAAAGAAAATATTGTTTGTGTTCTGCAAGATAGACGATTTCTGATACGAAAACCGCATCAATCTTTTAAAAATATCTTCATCTCTTTTGTATTGGTATCATAGGTCATTTTTGTGTATACCATGGGTAATTACTACAGTAATTACTACGAGGTCATTTGGGTACTGTAAGTTAGTACTTGTATCTCTATAATAGTATAATTGGTTTATGGTACGACAGGTTATTACTGGTATAATGGGTTATTACTCAGTGTCATGTCATTTAATATCACAGGGTATTTCTGATATTAAAGGGAATCTTATATAGTATCACGGGTCATTTGGTTACTGTAGGTTGTTACTTATATCTCTATTAATACTTAATACTACATATCATTTCGGGATATGACAGGTCATTATGGGTTATTACTCAATGTCATGTCATTTGTAGTATCAAAGGTTAGTTCTAATATCAAAGGGAATCTTGGTATCATGGTCCGTTAGTGTATCACATGTCATTTTGGGTTAGTACGAATTTAGCAACAGCTGATTCGTATTTGTTGTTTGTTGTTCTGGTATATACCGAAACTTGACACATGTTACAGTACATTGTCTACATCATCAGTTCATGAGCAGTTCACATGGTTTCCTGAATAGTCACGCATCAAGAGGTCGGTATCCTGAGCTGAATTTAAGTGTTTTAGCCTTCGCTTCAATGTCACATAATGGTATTCTCAGCACAAGCGGTTCAATCTAACTGATGTTTAATTTACAAAACACACGAATGGGCGCATGTCACGTTCCGATATATATAACGAATGCATTCGTCTCGCCTCCATTGGTCCCTTGTGTGTCAACATCACATCAACACCAAATAAATCTCAATGTTCGAACGTGTGTCGTCTCACATTGTGGTGCCTATAGTATTGTATAAACACTTACAGATTGCAGTCACTCTGGTATGGGTTATTCTTGAAAGAGTTTCGTCTACGGTAGATCATGCAATTGATGAACGACGTGTGAAAGTACATGGCTAGATGGGTATAATTTCAGGCGATTTGGAATATTATGTGTAACGTGTTGCTCTTATTTTATGCTTTCAATATTAGGCACGCGGAAAACAAACTCGTGGTTTAAAGGCACAGTACAGGATTGATAACATACCCAAACAGGAATGTTCACAGATTTACGTATAACTTTCAGTATGTAAAGATGGTGCTGGTAGAAACATACCGTTAAAATATTTCCGCCTGAGATGGTGCATACATGTATATCCATAAATTAGTAAAACAAAGACCGAAAACAGTTTTGATCTCGGGGTAAGATCAAAACCATTCTTCATGTTTTATAAGAACAATCGAATCGGGTCTTCTCTATTTTCACGTGACGCAGATGTCTGATTGAGCTCAAATTTTCAAGTTTATCATGCACATGTTTTATCAGACAAAGTGTGAGTACAGCTGTGTGACCTTTACCAATCATGTATTATACATTTAACTAATGTATAATGATAAAGGTGTCGACAGATACAAATCAATGGCATGGTTCTAGAGGACAACTTGCATGTATAAAACTGCAGCTGACTTATTCCCCCATTGCCACATATTGATCAAATATAATTGGATTTATCGAATGAGTCCATTCCATGTTGTGTAATTAGCTGTGAAAGATTGACTTGTTGCTCCTGTTAACGATTGAACGTCCAAGTTAACGAGTTTTCAGATCTATACAAAAGATGTCTCGATGTATAGCCTACCGAACGGAATCGAGCGACATTTTAATCTCGTTAAGACACGGTGATATGTGTATGGGAAAAGGTCAGGCCAGGCTAGGTATTCGCGATATGTATCCCCCCGTGGTAATATTGTCCAGCAATTACATTATTCATTTATAAGGGCAGCTGATCGAGATGGTGCGGGGTGCACGCACGGAGGACGGGTTTGCGACCGTTGCACGGCCTAAATCATCGGTCAGATGAAGGGAAGACGTGCGTGGAAATAATTCAACTGGAGATTATTTTCAGCCCAATATCGCTTATCTGTTCTGCCTGTCTATCAGGTAGGTAAGGTTGTGTAATGGCTGTGGCCTATACGTGTACCGTCTCCGTTAAGTGCATGTTGTATTCATAAACGTTATACAGCGTGTCCCCCCAAAAAAAAACCAAAAAAAAACCCACTTTGTGTCGAGAATAATTGTATTAAAATAAAATTGGTTATCACTTCAAGATTCAAATATATGATACAGCCATGTCTTGGCTATCACCATGTAGAATTTGAGAAAAATTTGACAAAAATTGAGGGGGGAAATTAAGACTCAATAACCCAACCTCAAAACCCGATTTTCATCTTTCTTTCATACGCATGATGTGTGTATTGACCACTGCTATGCGTGTTATCCTTGCAAATTTGTTTTTAAAGAGTACTCTTTCAATTGGTCATTATTTTCGCCAATTTCAGCCCGATTTTGCTCAAATTCCACATGGTGATAGCCAAGACATAGCTGTATCACATAACTGAATCTTGAAGTGATAAACACTTTAATTTTAACATAATGGTTCCCGACACACTGCTGCGTTTTTTTTTCTAGGACACCCTGTATAGTGCTGTATTGTAACGCAAGGTTGTAACATGTATTACGCCCTCAGGGTTAACAATCAATCGCTAAAATTTCAGCAATTTGGCGCTCGGAGCAGTAAGTATGATCTGTCATCAACACAGCAAGTGATACTCTGGTGTGTACCTCATGGTGTGCACAGTTGACCCTTAGGTCCCTCCACATTTGAGAGACCTAATTAGAAGATTAAAACTGCTGTCACTACGCCGCCCTACGTGTTTTTCCTGGAGGTACAATGCAGACATCGCAATGTATAAATGCACATACCATGTAATTATAATAATTTCTGCGTATAGCATTGAATTAAGTCGAGTTTCAACCAAATGTACATTCAGTCTTTTAAAGGTGCTTGTCACTGTAACTGTTCAGAAAGGCATGTCCATAAATAGGTGTTTCTTAAATTCAATGAATAAATATCGTGTTTTTGTCTCTTCAAAGCTGTTGTCAAAGGCGTCTATCTAAGTCAGCATTTATTTTGCAGTGCAATCTGCGAGGCAATTGTACTGACGTCATGACGACGTCATTATTTTGAGAGGCAAGCCATCAGTGAAAAGGGCACAGCTATATACATGATTGTGACGCATATAGGATGGACCGATGAGTAACCGATTTGACCGCTAGAGGGCGCCATTTTTGCAAATGACGTCATGTGCATGAAATAAAAAAAAAGGATGCTCGGCCCAAAGTCGGGTTCCCAGACCAAGAATCACCAACTATGTCAATTCTAGGAAGGGGCGTCAGGGAATCTTTGGGCAGGGAACCAGACTACTTGGCCTATCGACAATTCAGCCAGAAAATTGACATGTTGAATCGTGGGCACTGCTGCTAGATGCTCGAAATCGGCGCAAGTTGAGCATGATGTATTGGCGTGAATACTTGGCAAAGCCTCCCCGATTACTATGAGTTAGCATTGGCCTTAACACACCATTGCCCTGTGTACACAGACAAGAGCATACAGGAATCAGATTACTAAAAGGCCAACACACTCTGCGAAGTATAAGCTTATCGTGAATAATCTGCTGCTGAAATGTCGTTGCAATTGCTTTTTTTTTTTTTGCCCAAGACGGTTGTTGTTGACGTGCTGGTTCACTAACGGTGATTAGTCTGCGTCTTATAGCAACACTCAGTGCGAGGATAGTTATACGCGCTCTGCACACATTATACACCGTACGGTGCAATTCTCATCGCCGGAGCTGAGGCGCGAGTGTCCGCCGTGTTTTTATGGCGGGAAAAGTCTGAAAGACGACTTTCTCGCATGACTGTGCTGTAAAAACAAAGCTTGTTTACACAATTTGCAAGGGATGGGCTTGCATTCCCGACACTATAATGTATAAGACTATCTCACGAAACATAAAATCCTAAATGTATCATGTATCGTTATGTAAGTTAAAGGGATGGTACAGAATTGGTAAGACTGAATACACTTCATGATCACAGATTCACATAAAACTTACACAGTATAATGGTGATGATAAAAGAAAACATCCCATGAAATGTTTTTGTCTGAAATGCCATATTCGTTGAGAAATAAATGAAACTATTTTCCGATTGGAATAAATCGCTTCGAAGCGTTTTATTCATTCGTTGAAATGTGTACATTCTCTGTACACGGGTTTTCACTATTTTCTCGTGACCCCGATGGCTGATTGACCTCAAACTTCTACAGGTTTGTCAGTTAAGGTATATGATAGATTACATAATGTGCTTTCACTGTCAGCAATGGTTTTGTCGCAAAAACCAGTTCTGTACCATCCCTTTAAGTTGTTCTCGTTATATTGGCCTATACGTCGTCGTTCTAATAATAATACAGCTAATGAAAGAGCCACGTGCTCCGTAGGATAACATAACTTATGCAATGACGTCATCATACAAGCTTAAAGGGTTCATGCAGTGTATTTTTTCAGTCAGGTTATTTTATTGCCTTCATACAGAGAATATACTGACAGATAATGACAATGATAATGGGAAGTCTTATTTTGGTTTCAAACTAGCATTTGGTTTTCATTTGAATGGCTTTGCAAAACTTTGGGGGATTTTTAATTATAAAATCACAGGCCCCATTGCTTTTTGGCAAGCCATAATATTCCTATTGCAGAGATCCTTTAATGAGGATGACATAATGAAACGCACTTACTAATACGTACACGTTCATGCACAAGATGGGGCATGATGGGGCCAATGAGCTTCTATCTTTTGAGACCACGCTGAGGGCGCCCTAGTCATAGTGACGTCACATGCATGACGTCATTAGTATCTTCACGTAGCGGTAATCCTCAACTCGGCCTTAATTTAAGAACTCCATGAGGTTTGAGCTTTAAGATAAACAAGTCGTTCGGTCATTGACGGCTACAACAGTTATTATCTCTGTGTCCAAGGAAGGACACAGGGATAATAACATTCGAGTAAAATTGAGGCTACGTGCCTCGAATATTGTTTATCAGAACACAATCGCTGCACTAAACGTAGCGATGTCCAAAAGATTGACACTATTTACGGCCAAGAACGTATTTACTCGACGAAGACACGGTACACACGTTCTGATTTAATGCGAGTACGCCACATCTTAAGCCTCCCTTGACATTTTCAGACAGAGCTTGGCTCGCGCAACACGTCACCATTCAGATAGGTAAACACTATACCACGATGACCTATATGCTATGCAAGCCCTCCATTCCCCCTCTCCTTATCCATTATTATTTGAACTCTATTATATGCACATCTGTCAGAGATGTGTACAAAGCCAGTTTGTTTTTCTGACAGTGTGTGACCAACATTGGTCCTCAGTAAATTACCGTTGCTATACGGGCACCAGGATAAGGACAGAGCATCAAGGTAACCTTAAGATCCTCTCTGATGCTCCTGAGGTTTATCATTGACAAGATAGTCAAATCATCCTACACATTGTTTACATGAATAGGCCTACTCGATTGATGCTATGACAGTTCAAGCATCATCATGATGCCGTGTTCTCCACATTAGTGACTTCTTCTGTTAATGATTCATATATTTCATTTTTTGTACCAACAATATGTGTAAATTTAGTTCCACTAACATTATCGAGCCATTACTAGATGTGTTTCCCTATGTAATACTATAGACAGAAAGTCTGGTGTGTAGACCTAAAGGCAAAGCCAACACAATGTGCATTTGATCCAAGCCAGATACAAACTTCATCATGCCACTATAATATGGAACAACCAAACAATTACTTGCTATACCAAGGGAATTGCTGAAAACAGTCATTAGCAGAATGTAAGATGAATCCATTGCAATATAATGAGGAAGCTCATTTATTAGTGAAGCAGCATCTAATTAGAAGTCGTACAGGCCGGCTAATGGAAAATATAGTCTATCCATCAATGAGGGAAAACAATTGCATGAACTATGCATGCCGTCCCCCTCCCCCTCCATAAATTACATTAAAACGAAGTCTGCAGAATGTAGCTCTTCTGGTTACCATGGCAACCGAAAGGACAAAAAGACGCACGCGTATATAGCGTATTATAATTCGCTAAAGCCCCCACAGCAATATTGAAAGAAGTAAACTCCGGAACGGTACATATACGGTATACACAAAACACAAGCCACAAGCCACATCACACACGGAACAGGAAAGTGGTTTTTGAGGTATAAAAAGGGAGGATGAAGTAATGATATAGGTTCGTCACTTTTGCGGCCAATTTCATAGAGGTGCTAAGCATAAAATTTGCTTTAAGCATGAAAAGCCTTCCTTGATCAAACCGAATTGACAACCAAAATGTTCATGTTCATGTTTACTGCTCTCGACTTGTATATTCGGCCATTGTTTGCTGAGCATAACATTCACAAGAAGTTTTGGCCGGCATACTGATTTTAATTTACCATGATTTTTGGTGCTTAAGAAAATGTTGGTGCTTATTAAACAGATTTGCGAAATTTCTCCCTGAGATGAAATTCGAAATAAGACATATACCGAAATGTGTGAAATAGCACAGACATGGGCCACCTTTTTGGGAAAAATAAGCAGATGCCTGTCCAGTACTGACTTTTCGACATTTACTGAACGGTGCAGACTTATCATTTCACCTATATCAGTTATTTTTCATAGCATGCATTAAATAAACACGGTGGTGTTCAAGGTACACTAACAAAAAATTATAATATTTGAAGAGCCACGATGAACATAATTCGATATACACTGTACTTTCATTGTTAGCCACGCTGCATTTCTGGGGCTCTGTGTTGGGAATTTTCACTTGGAGGAAGTTCCGGTGCAAGATTGTTGGAGATAACATAACAGGAAGATGTGTCCCAAGAAATGTGGAGGTAGCTCGGTCTTACCATGAGAGGTACTGTGGTCTTATTCCTCCATAGTCTTACCAGTAATTCGTGCTATCTCCACCCTCAACCAGCTTTCAGTGCTAGTATCTGTCGAGCCGAATACAGGCATATCACTCTTAAGAGGACATGGCTTGATAAAGCTTCTGCATCCTGGGGCCTTCTTATCTTATAGCAAAGAGTGTTCTGGATCTCAGGCTTGTATAAAAGTTGTTGTTGTCTCAGCTTAGGCAAGCCTGTGTGATGTTTTTGGTCCTATTTAACTGGGACAGGTGTACCGGGGAAAGGGCAAGGCTATGGGATATACAATCACTCAATATGGATTATTCCTGGGACACATCTTCTTCATACTGTTGGTGACTGTTTGATCATAGCCTACCTAGCCAGGCTATAAGCTATCCATGTCTCATTCTAGCACTACATCGTCTGATCGACCTTACACCGCTCAACGACAAACAAAATCCCCTGCAGGTGAAAAACAACTTACCTGGAATCAATGTCTTCTTGAGGAAGATGGAGTAAGCCCTGGCTTCTTGACCCTGTTTGGATAAAGCAGGATATAGAAAGATTTCATGCGTGAAATTGATTGGAAGGTTGATACCTGTAAAGCGGCTGCATTCGATGACTTTAAATGGAAGGCTTAAAGGTGCTTTAGGGAGAGTTAAAGGTCAGTACGGAATTGGTATTAAACATAATTATCCAAACAGAAATGTTCACAGATTTACGTATAACTTTCAGGGTATGAAGATGGTGCCGGTAGAAACATACAGTTAAAATATTTCCGCCTGAAATGGTGTATTTATCCAGAAATTAGCAAAACAACGACCGAAAACAGTTTTGATCATGTGTCGAGATCGAAACCATTCTTAATGGTTTAGCCTTGTAACCGAAAGGAAAAGGCGTTATATGAAATGACTATTGGATTGGATAAGAACAATTGAGAATCGAGTTTTCGCTAGTTTCTTGTGACTCAGATATCCGGCTGAGCTCAAATTTTCACAGGTTTATTATTTCATGAACATGCTGGATCAGACAAAGAAAGAGTGCTGTTCTGTGACCTTTACCAATCATGTATTATATACCTTTAAAGGTGGCGAAATTAATGGTTTATATTTCCTTCAATAAGATCACTGGAAAAATGGGCTGCGAATTAGTTGAGAATTCTGTTCACTTATAGGCCTATTTGGTGCCCGAAATTTACAATCGGTAAGAAATAATGATTTACACTATTAATTTAGTTGTCTATTCCAAGCTTCTGAATCATGACTGATTGTGCGGTTGTGATTATGAATTTTACATCATACGAGTTCGTCCTTGTCGAGATCAAGAGATAAATTAATGATCATTTCATTCATAATTCGACATGAATACTTCACGCGTTTGTGTCCGGCAATAATTCATTTTGATCAACTTTGATCTTTTATTGTAAACATCATAATTTATCATTGGGTCTGACCGAGTTGTGAACCGTTTCCCCCCATCAATCAATACACCCATGCATTTACGTGGGTAGGTGTGGTAGTATGATGTGCCCGATGTGCACAGTGTTTCTGAATCCAGTTAGTGTTTCTGAATCGGCCTGATGGAGTGTTCCATGGGAAACCTTGTTCCAGCTGATGTGGTCAGGTTTGGCCTAGCTATTGGGGTCAGGCTTGCCAGAGTTGCTGGGGTCAGGCTTGCCAGAGTTGCTGGGGTCAGGCTTGCTTGAGTTACTGGGGTCAGACTCGCCTAAGTTGCTGGGGTCAGGCTTGACTGAGTTGCTGGGGTCAGGCTTGCCAGAGTTGCTGTGGTCAGGCTTGCCTGAGTTGCTGGGGTCGGGCTTGTCTGAGTTGCAAGGGTCAGGCTTGCCTGAGTTGCAGGGGTCAGGGTTGCCTAAGTTGCTGGGGTCAGGCTTGCCAGAGTTGCTGAGGTCAGGCTTGCCTGAGTTGCTGGGGTCGGGCTTGCCTGAGTTGCAAGGGTCAGGCTTGCCTGAGTTGCAGGGGTCAGGGTTGCCTAAGTTGCTGGAGTCAGGCTTGCCAGAGTTGCTGAGGTCAGGCTTGCCTGAGTTGCAAGGGTCAGGCTTGCCTGAGTTGCAGGGGTCAGGGTTGCCTGAGTTGCTGGGGTCAGGCTTGACTGAGTTGCTGAGTTCAGGCTTGCCTGGGTTGCTGGGGTCGCCTTCCCTGAGTTGCAAGGGTCAGGCTTGCCTGAGTTGCTGGGGTCAGGATTGCTTGAGTTGCAGGGGTCAGGGTTGCCTGAGTTGCTGGTGTCAGGCTTGCGAGCCTGAGTTGCTGAGGTCAGGTTTGCCTGAGTTGCTGAGGTCGGGCTTGCCAGAGTTGCTGGGGCCAGGCTTGCCTGAGTTGCTGAGGTAAAGCTTGACTGAGTCGCTAGGCCAGACTTCCCCGAGTAGCAGCTGGAGTCAGGCTTGTCCAAGCTGCTTGGCGGTCAGGTTTCTCCGAGCTACCGTTACATGCGGTCAGTCGTGCATTTCAAGTGGATCCTACATCCCCAGATTCCCAGCACGTACCTCATGGATAAGTGTGATATAATATTAAGGCAGGAGATGATGTGTGCCTGCAGGCTGATGATGCAGCTCCACCCCCTCCCCATCGGGCCCACCCCCACCTCCACCTAATGCTGTTCACTACTTCACTCTATTCAAAGCTCCCACACACATTACAAACTCAAGTCCTTGCATGCAACAGTAAAAAGGCTGAAAAGTGGCAAAGAGCCAAGATACGAGAATATTACCACCACACAAAATGAGTTGGAAAAAGCTTTTCCAACGGCACTTAGGGTGCTACATTCTCTCTATTCTGTCGATTCCTGAAGCAATTCAGACGATTCTGAGTAGGATATGTGCTGCGAAATGGCCAGCAACCCCTTGAGGAATAACGGTCCCAAGCTGAAAACACCTGGTGACTTTTTTACTCGTTTCACGATGTGGAGGTCACAATCTCTTGCAATCGTGCCTTCTTGCTATCTTTCTCCCCCTCCTCCAGATATTGCCTGCTTCCCACTCGCTCTGCCTTGAAATATCTTAGCATATCCCCGCTCTACATGGCCCCGTCCGTAATTCATTTATCAGATTAGACGGTTTGCAAACATATTCAATGTGCTGATTAAAGATGCATTTTCCTGGGATTTCTGGATGGGGAAAATGGATTTAAATTCATGAGAAATGATGAGGTTTGCAGGAACTGCCATAGGATGGTATATAAGATGGTTATGTACATGTACAGCATAGACGTGAGTACATGTACATTATGCATGAACATGCATGCCGATATTGTATAGGGGAAACCAATGCAATGATTTTAGAGCACGGTAGGCCTAACATTATAATGCATTATGAATCATTTCTGAATGATTATCACGAGATAATTTATTGTATTGTTTAGAATTGCGGCAAATTATCCGCTCTACTGCCAGAGAGGTAAAATAGTATAGTTCAAGTAAAAAATACATCTTACTTTGTTAAAATATTGTAAATGTTTTATCCTCAAGATAGCGATTGAGCACAATGGTTAGGATTTTGAGTTGTTTATCTTGTTCTTTCAAAGCTATATGTCTCTTTCCTAGATGAGTTATTAAATGAACATGGAGCACCAATGTGTCTCCACTATGCAGAATCATCAGTTACATCGAATTATACCCGAATAATAGAAAACCGTCCTGAGTATTGTTGTATTCCTTTCAAGGTCTCAGACTCTCAGACATGGTGTTTCTTTGAAGATCTGTTTCCGCTGACATTTTTCCATTCACGCTCACTGCGTTATAAATGCACGGCAACTTTCTGCAATTCACAAAAGCCGTTGGATATGTTGGATAATTATGTGCGCGTCTAGAATCCATGTCTACTGCACATAATGGGCCAGGCCGCTGTACCAACAATGAAGAAGAATTAATTAAGAGTAATGGATGAAATTACTGCATGTCAAGAAGGCAAGTTAATGTATTCTTGACATTACTGTGTTTTGCAGTTTAAAATGCATGCCTCCCACAAGTTCAACTCCATTATTATGCTTGTTCGATATCCAGTTTTGGGCATGTCGAAATATCGTAAAGAAAATATCGCGATATTCGATATTATCGTGGTGATGTTATATTGTTCTTTTCTTAATTTAAAAAAAAATTATTTAAGCATGCACGGAGACCGATCGAAGCGAGATTACCGTAAAAAATATTCTGACCGTCCTTCCAAAGTACCGTAAAATTATTGCATTTTAGTCTTACTTTTTTTTAAATCTTACATTTTTAAATCTTACTTGAATCTTACTTTTTTTAAATCTTACATTTTTAAATCTTACTTGAATCTTACTTTTTTTAATCTTACATTTTTAAATCTTACTTGAATTTCAGTCGGTTATTTTGTCTGTTTAGGATATGGTGTGTTTGCTTCTACGATGTCCGATCGTCTTCGGGCGTGCTAGTATAGGTCGATATCTTGGAGGAGTCTTCTTGCACCCAGATGTAGACTAATCCATTGAGGACATTGGGTCAGGCGGCCTAGTTGGTCTCATGTGCGGGGCGTGAAATTAATTCCCTTGCGAGATGTATACACGGGGCGGGTAATATGGTGTGTTTGCTTCTACGATGTCCGATCGTCTTCGGGCGTGCTAGTATAGGTCGATATCTTGGAGGAGTCTTCTTGCACCCAGATGTAGACTAATCCATTGAGGACATTGGGTCAGGCGGCCTAGTTGGTCTCATGTGCGGGGCGTGAAATTAATTCCCTTGCGAGATGTATACACGGGGCGGGTAATACCAAATGAAAAACCTCCCCGCTGGTCATTTGTCAAATTGAAACACTGTGGTGGTAATACCGTTTGGGGGTAAGGTTTATTACCTAATCACAACATTGTGCTATGCCTGATGAAGATTTCTTGAAATGTTCGATACGTCGTGACTATTTACATGCAAGAGGCAGGGTCGAGTCTCTTAGGCCGTGTCCCAATTCCCTGGCTGCGACCGCAAATAACACACAAGTCTATGGAAACGGCTGCAGTCAGTGGCTAGAGGCTGCCATAGGGATGTGTGTAATTTGCAGCCGCAGCCAGAAAATGGGAGACTTTTGAGAATCTGTCTTCATGTCAACAGCGAACGCGCACGCAATTGTGAGCATGCGCGCGTTGTTTTGCGCCTGCGCTGTTGTGCGTGCGCGTGCGCTGTTGACTTGAAGACCGGTTCTCCAAAGTCTCCCATTGGGACACGGCCTGTCAGAAATTCTGACGGCTCGAGATGAATTTAACGGTGAGGTATATGTAATGCTACATGTTAGCCCACATTGAACTTGTCGGGATTGCAGATGCCGGCCGGGGTCTCGGCTTTCTAGCCTCGAAGTACTCAGGCTTCAGGAACCCTGGTCGTAGGCGGTCATTCTGACGTATGTAATTTGCGTTAAGAGGGTGCGTGGTCGTGTGCCGGGCGCCACTCAATTCGCAACAGCCTATGGGATCAACTTACACGTCGTCTTTGGCATGACGTCACGAGAGTCTTGGCGACGCACAAACATCGCGCATCAGTAAAAAGCCTGGCCAATTTCTCGCCTGGCTTGAGTTTTTGAAATGCACATTTTGGCTACAGGCAACGCTTATCTGCCAATCCAAGACAAGATTGTGATTCTGCCACTTTTTATGAAGTTTTCTTTTATCGCCCATAAACTACCTGTGTATAATGATACACACCATGAAAACAACATCAATCTCCATCAACATTTTATCAAGCATCGGGTGTCAACATTGCAATTGGAATTTCAAACCGTTCGAAAATGCTCATTTCCGTGTGCTGCAGGCATGGCATTATACACGGCCATAGGCCTACATGGAAATCAAACTGTGTGATACATGACATTCAAAGATGACATAAACTAAATACGGAAGGCTGTTTCCCGTGTTCTCAATAGGACTTATCAAATAACGTGAATGACAGGCAAGTGCTTTGGACTTTGTCCTCCTTATTATGGCCCAATCGTTGACATTTCCTCTTTCTTTCCTTTTTGCAAAAAAACATTTAGGTAGAATAAATTAGTTTTGCATTACACCGAGTTTGCCAATTTTAGCACTATTGGCGCACAAACTCTGACAGTGACAAACACTGCAGACAGCGACGGTGGTATTTGAATGCCAGAATTTAATCAGTGGCGGTTTCCTGTCGCGGCGCTGAAAGCACGGTGTGCTTGTCTGAGGTCCAACGGGAGAGGTTTCCGTAGTAGTGGACGGTCTAGAAGAGGGACTGAGGTCCTCCAAATGCGTTTCAAGACGAGGCTTATTAAGAACCGTGCTGTTTGTAGAAGCAAGCTAGCTGTGTGGCTGTACTGGGTCCCTATCTCTCGGACGGTACTTCAAGGATGTGCCAGAGTGCTCATAGATGAGGTTGGGTAAGCTTGAAGATGCCGCTTCGTATATCAGACTCTAGAGATGTCATTTAGTTGTCAGTCTAGCATCTCAAAATCCACATCTCATCGTAAAACTCTCTAAGGCCATGTCCCAAATATATGGCTGCGGCTGAAAATTACACACGCACCTATGGCAGCCACTAGCCAATGACTGCAGCCGTTTCTTGTGACTTGTGGGTAATTCGCAGCCGCAGCTATGCAGAGATTTGGGACACGACCTATAAGTCTCATCCACTGATAAAATCCCTTTATCCGTAGTTACAACTGAAAATATTTATTGATGAAATGTTATATCCCGAGCGCAACGTGTATACCGGTATTAAGGCCCCATTTGGGATCTGTTTGCTTTCATCGGGCATTATAATGATGTAGATATTATTAACTAATGCAAGAATGAATGATGATTTATACCAGTGTGAGTTTCAGTGACATGAGTATAGCTGGATAAATAATAGAGTTATATGTTACTTTCAATACGATCATGTTTGCGCTGTACATAATCAATAATGTAAAAACTTAATGACGAGTTTAAATATTAAACTGGAGTCAGTTTCACAATGCTTTTCAAACATTAAAATTTGCAGAAACACAACACAACACAATACCATGTGAATGATAATTATATGCTAAGCAGATAACAGCACATGCAATGAGTCAGAAGCAAGGGACATGGGAAGATGTGGCTAGCAATCCTGCTTATACACAGAAAAACTTTATTTGCTAAGCAAGATTTTGTGTTTAAGCGACACTGACGTTTTTTATTATAACGCCTAAATGGATCATAGACGTAAACAAAACATTTTGTATTTTTATTTTGTAATACGGCCGATTATTTATTTCGAATTTAATACTTTAACTATACATTCAATTTATTTAGAATTCATTCGCGGCTATAGTAAAGGTATTTCTGCATTTGGTGGCTTAATATGAGTTGGATTGGTCATTAATTGGCGCTTATATCAAATTGCAACTGTAATTAATCCAGTAAAATCCTGAACAGAGCTTCAGTGATTTGGATTCTTACACCAAGAAAAGCCTTTTGTTTGAAAATATTTTTTTTTTTTTCGTTTCGATGCCATTTGTCGTTTTGTTTCGATCAAAACGACCACACAAAATGGACTAATCGAATTGGGGACTTTGTGACGTCTAGCAATGTAGATAAATGTTATCATGATTAAATTAAAACTTTCAAGTGTTTCGAAACAAAATGTTGAAAACTTGAAACGTGTCATTCAAACGGTACATAGGGCTATACACCTGCTTGTTATCCAGAAAAAAACTGAGACAGTTACCCATTTTCTGCCTGGAAGGGTAATGTTTGCACCGGGCAGAAACTCGTGCGTAAGATCACAGGACCGAAACCGCCGTACGGTCCTAAAAGCATGGTTCTGCCTGAGTTCACCATGCACGGGATTTAATTGAATCAGCCACATTGATTGTTTCTGGGATGTTCGTGTACACGTGAATTTGAAGCAGACAGGCGGGGAGGCAGGGGAGGGATGGAAGGGAGGCGAAAAAATGTGTAAAAAGCTCCCCGGGGAAATGTCGATAAAACTGGTCGCAGGGATGTCGGTGAAATACCGGGAAGGGGGTCAATAGTTACGGGGGAAGTGGAAGAGGTAGGGGGAGGGGGAGGGGGGAGGTTCCTCTAAGGCTCTTATTTCTCTCCGAGGTTTTTCTTCAATGTTATTGTTTGTGTCTGTCTACAACTTCAGCTTATAACAAACCCGTGCGTGAATAACCTTTATATCCCTATAGTAATGCATCTTAAAGAGCCACTAACACACAATTTCACCTATTTATAACATTGTTGTCTACTCATATACCTCACGTGAATTCCTGAATATTAAAGGTATAATACATGATTGGTAAAGGTCACAGGAAGTACTCACAGTTTGTCTGATCAAACATGTACATGAAACAATAAACCTGTGAAAATGTTAGCTCAATCGGAGAAAACTACGATAACCTGACTCAACTGTTCTTATAAAACATAAAGAATGGTTTTGATCTTACCTCAAGATCAAAACTGTTTTCGGTCTTTGTTTTAGTAATTTCAGGATAAATACACCATTCCAGGCAGAAATATGTTAGCGGTATGTTTCTACCAGCACCATCTTCATACCCTGAAAGTTATAGGTAAATCTGTGAACATTTCTGTTTGGGTATGTTACCAATCCTGTACTGTACCTTTAAAGAGCCACTACAGCACACAATTTCACCTATTTATAACATTGTTGTTTATACAGATACTTCACGCAAATTCCTGAATATCAAAGTGTGGTTATAAAAGCTATAAATAGATCGTTGTTTTATAATGTCCCATTGGTAACATTTTAAAATCAGCATCCTTAATACAAGAACATGTACTTATAAAGAGCACTTAAGACCACAGGAATAAGATCAAGCTCAGTATAGTGGTGCCACATCGTCTGTACTCTTGGGTTTAGCTCCGAATTCATTTACATGACACGAACGAAATGTATACAGTCTATTTTGGTGTATGTGATGATCAACGATTTGTTTGGTTTAAGATCGATCTTAAAATAACACAATGTACATGGGATTATGATAATTATGGAATCATTCACAAGTAGCATTTACATTCTATAAATATGTAAAGATTGCTCCCAAAATAATACCTTGGTAGATAGAATAAAACTCGAAACAGAAAAATCAAGACTGACTGCCTAAAGGAAAACAAGTAAGCACTGAGTATTATGCATGTATAGTCTGGACAATCAGGATCCAGTACAACAACAAGCTAATTAACGTGAAGGAGTCAAGTTCCACGCCGACTGTATGGTCTGTTTTGAAGAGGCACTGATTGCACCAATCTGACTGTCTACATGGGGAAATCTATCGGTCTCTTCTGCCCAATTGACTGCGTCTGTCTACGTTGGTGATGGGGTCCGGGAGGGGTAGGGCATGACGGCAAACCTGATTGGGTTATTATTTTGTCGATGCATTATGTTGCTTGACTTAATGTACACCAATGCTGCTAAGGGTACATTGGACATGGTGAATGTGTCGCCGTTTAACTATCATGTACATTTTGCTTCAATCACATAGTACAGATGGAAAATAAAACTAGTATTGAAAACGTATACATGTTCATGTATTGATGTGGTGAAAAACAGTCAAATTATATCGTTGCCGATGCTCAGCCTAAAGGAAATCAGAAAACGAGATGATTCTAAAATGTGTAAGCTTATTGCATTGCCTTGCCCTGCCATGCCCTTGCCAATTGCCATAATTGCATCGCCTTAATTCCATTGCCTTGCCTTGCCTTGCCTCGCCTCGCCTTGCCCTGCACTGCACTGCCCTGCCCTGCCCTGCCCTGCCCTGCCTTGCCAATTGCCTTGCCTAATTGCCTTGCCTCTCCTCGCCTCGCCTTGCCCTATCCTGCCCTGCCCTGCCCTACCCTGCCCTACCTAGCTCCTCTTCTTTGAATTCCCATCAATGTTTCCCAATCAGCATCAGCTATAATTAGATTCAACTGCTCATCAACTGTCACTGTCACTAACCATGATTGATGCAAATTTAATTTCCCTTGGTCAACTTTGCAAAGTTTACATAATGATCTCGATGCATTCATTATTAAACAATATCTTGTACCATCCAGTGCACTAACAGTGGAAGATAAAACCCTACTTTGGCCTCAATAAGAGATATACACTGCACATGCATAATAGCACAATGCACCAATTGCAATGATGAGATAATGTATGTAATGAATGAACAACGAGTCCAAAAGAAGTCAATTTCACTACGGAAATAAACAGAACAACAGACGATAAGGCGAGCATAATAATTACACTCAATCGAATTACATCGTCTGAGGAGGCTGTACAGTCTGAAAGAGATCATTCTCAAATCACTGTTGGAAAATGTCTAGGCCTACGTCATCAGCTGTGTTTTGTTTGTTTGTCATGTTTGGCAAAATGTCGCCGGGCGTGCATAGGCGGGAAACGAGATGCATTTTGTGAAGCGCCATGACTGATGGATGGAGATTGGTGCAGTGACGCCATACTTGGCACGGTGACCCAGAATAACACGCCGTGTGATACGGTCATAGTGTAGAAAATGGCATCATGTAGAATGATCATACACTTGCAGAGCACATCAGGCTGGTGACGAGTAAATACCTCATACGTGCATCATTAAGAGGAGGTCAGACACCAGACGCCAGTATTTCTTAATACAGGCCTCATTGATGTGCCATTGAATGTAATGATTTATTACATTTTATTGCCAATATCAAAGTGCACACTGGCCTTTGTGATTATGCGACGGAGGCTCAAGAATTAGACTTGTCTGAGGTACCATAATTAGAATTGTCTAAGTTAATCATTGCTACCATTCATCAAGTGTACATATCCGTATACGTCCTATCACCAACAACCCTCCTAATTGGTAACCCTCAAATGGAAAACACATTGGTACAGAATTAATAAAAACATGAATGTATAGTTTACCGCCGAACAACATTCAGCTTAAAAGCTTTTTTTCCCATTATCACATGATTTTGTTACATTTTGTTCATGATTTTTCCTTTTATATCATGATATAGGGATTACTGGGATATGCAAACATCGGTATTTCTTCTTATTATTTATTTCTGGTAATATGAAACCAAGGATTCCTCAAAAGCGCCCTATGCACTGTAGCTCAGAAGCCCGATGAAACATTTTATGATGAGAAAAAGATACAGTTTTAGAGGTGGGAGGAAAACCCTAGAGTAATATTCTGGGTAAAACCCACAGAATCAGGTAGGGACTTTTTGGAAAGGCATTATACATTTTGAGACTGGAAGTTTTCATTGAGTGAAATGCTTAGCTACATATGTGAAGGGTAATGTATTATTTACATAATATTTTCACAGAGGTTGTCAATTATCTGTTTTCCCTTCAAAAGAAAACCATCTAACTATAGTCCTATTCATTTGAAACTGCTTAATTGACATGTAAATGTACACAGTCATGAGATGAGGGTTGTCTTTACACTGTAGTTAAAAATAACGTCTTATCCAGAACAGTTGTATTAGGTCTATACATGTTTGTAGAAAGCATTATGAGAGTACGTGACTTTGTGTAAACAGCGCCCTCATGCTTGACGAAATTATAAGCAGTTTAGATCGTTCTATGAAAATGCATTCGCTGTTACGCCAATGCAATAAGTTTTTGCACAAGATGGCCAGTTTTTCCTCAAAGAGGGCAATTTCTTTGCCTACAACGAAAGAATAATACGGTCAACGGTTGATTTTCAGCCAATGACCTCTTATTGAACAAATATTTTGTTTCCATTTTCGTTCAGGCACTGAACAATATTTGTTCACTGTGATTGACTTGAAAGGGCAAATGGTGATTTTCTCATATTTTATTGCACTGTCGCTATCTCCTGTCGGATTTGTGCATGCAACATCTCATATGAAAGCCAATTTTGCTTCGGTCTAAACTTTATAGCCAAATGTCAGCGCAGCGTTTACATCAATCTTTTCAAGGTGAAACTCGGCCAGCAGGAATGGATATAGTACATGTACATCTTCAAAGAATATGAGATGACCCTGGGTTTACGGAGAGTAATCTCCGCGGACAGGCGCCGCGCATCGCTGCAATCTGCCCGGGGATGTGTGAGCAAATCTCCCGGGAGGTGTTGATGATGAAAAGAGGCGACACGGTTGATGATGAGACGGTGTTTTCCTAATCAGGCCGTGTGTAATATACAGTGTTCCCCAGCCGACTAATTTGCACCGAGCAATAGGGAGAGGCCTCCCTTGCTCTGATGGGGATTCAACAAGTCACGGACATTGAATGAACACGGCTGTCTGGTTAATATCTGCTCGTGCTTGAGATTTTTGATGTCCGGGGTTTCACATCTTAAGAATCATCCGATTTTCATCAGTCGGTCTATCATTCGTGATAAGCGCCCAACTTCAATGGATCACTGTTTAATATAGGGGAGGAATGGGATGTTTCAATTGTCTCTCTCATCTATCTTAAGTCTTCCTGGACGTTGCCATGGGAAAGAGCCGTTGTCATCGTCACCAATTGACGCAATTGCTAAGAACCACACACTCTCACGACGTAAAGTCTGCATCAAGATCATCATCACCCCAAATGTGGCTACTCCATCATACCACAATCGTACCGCCCAAGTAGGCCATATCACCACAATCTTGGTTTGTTTGTAATTCATATTCACCATCAGCCAAACTCCAAGATAGTTTATGATCGATGAATACTAATGACTGCTATTTTATATTCTTCTTTTTTTCCTTGCAGACGGCACGCCAGATTACCAGGTGATGAAAGATTGGAACCGAATGGTACAGTCGTCGTCTTAGCCAACGCGTAGACGAGTCTTTTTCAGAGGGTAGCTTCGAGGTAGCGTTTGAGTTTGAATCGAGAATGGCAACCGCCATGGAACCTAAACCAGACAATGACGATGATCTCCTAGACGATCTGAGACCCAAGTCCCCGTACGGGGAACCTCTGGGCAAGTTCCACGTCACAACAGAGTGGCCACAACCTCTACCCCGCTCACGCCACGCCCGCCGGCCCCGTGCCGACCCCAGGTACCGCACCCAGCCCGTCACCTTCGACGAGATCCGCGAGGTGGATGAGGACTCCAGTCAGGGGAGATCGCCTCAAGAGCTGGTCGCTCCACGGACGCTAGAGGAGGCCGACCAGCGACGGAGAATCACGGAATTGAAGTGCCCAATCAAGCTGGAAGCTCTGAATGCTGCCATAGAGAAGGTCATGAAGAGACCTGCTGATGCCATTAGTTCTACCGATGACAGTGACACAATGACAGACACCAAAGTGTCCGATGCAACTGGCACTGTTTGATATGACCATGACAAGCCGGCAGCTGTTGATGAGTCCTTTGATGATTTTGACAAAACAAAACATCAACTTCTCCCATTCCTGAACTTAATGTTCGTGATGTGGTGCCCTTAAATTCATTACTAATCTAAACAACGATCAGGTTGGGAGAACTGTGTACGTGTCGGCGACACGAGCCACGGCGAAGAGTTACCGATCATAAAATCGTCAACAGAGGGCGTGTGTTATGAGACTCGTTTCGAGTCGACGTCAACTACGAAGTCGGAGTCCTGCGTGCAGCTAAACTGCATAATTCGAATTTCTCCAAAAACTATCACCGAATATTGCTGAGACAGTCGTCCAATACGCCATCATGTGCATTACGCTGACATGCGACATGACGCCTAAGACACTTTAATACATGATCCAAAATGTACTACCGTGCAAACGGAATAAGACTGAATGCATGTTGAAATCTTGTGATTTTAATCAGAAAGAATATTTTTGTAAATGAGATGCCACTTCAACATCAATTTCCCTTATGTGGGTGGTAGGCGGGGCGTTCCTAATCAAAAGGAGGGCGGAGGAGTGGAACTTGTACATTTTCCAAGGGGTTCAGGCGAAATGCATTTTGAAGCTATTTGACAGAAATGAAATGTGATCAATGCAGTTTGTCAAGTGACAAGGAACGGGGAGGAAAGTAAGTTGTACATATTATTCTACTCTATCTTATAATATATTGAACGTTTTTCTCTCAATAATTGAACTTAAAGAAGATCAATTTGTTTGAACACGAAACAAGTTAATACAGTATGGTTAATTAATTAATTGAGGCCTTTCACAATAATTATAAAGACGGCCAGTTGTTTTCTAGTTGAATATTTTAATAAGTTAAATATCGCCGCATGAAATTATCCGGTGATGTATACTCTGAAACAAAAATCACAAGAAAACACTCTTTACGCAACATAAGGAGTGGGACATAAACATTGATTAGGCAAGGTCATTGGGAAATTCCATTCATGAGCTAGGTGGGGCTTGACTAATAGAGTGAGGGGTATTTCCCTGCATGGTGCGTTGCAACATGACGAATCGGTAAGGTTGGCTATGGTTGGAGACATTACTCACATAAATGTATTTCTGACCAGTAAAAGAACTGTAACATTTTATGCACTACCCACGGTCACTCAAATGTCACGATGAAACCAATTCAGCTGACCCAACATTACGACACGAGAGAACCTGCATACACAATCCATATTGTTGTTAAATGCCAACCAATGGGTCTTACAAATTCAAAATGTCAGATATTAATGCTTCGGTAATGACAAAAAAGATCCCCAAGCACTAAGCAATCAATGGCCGGCAGAATAATGATTTAATATGGAATGTATGTCTATGCTACCCTACGTCAATGTACATGTACGTGGGCCTTATTAAAATGATGTAAATAGTTATAAAAAAAAAAAAAAAAACCCTAAAATGACCTATCAGCTTAAAGGTAGTATCATACTTTGGTAGCATACCGAAACAGAAATATTCACAGATTTCCATATAACTTGGGTATGAAGATGATGATGGTAGAAACATACCTTTCTGCCTGAAATGCTGAAATGTATTCATCCAGAAAAGAGTACAACCAGTGACTAAAATTATTTGTTATCTTTTAAAGATCAAAAATAGGGAAAATACTTGAGAAATATTGTGGCCGTTTTTCACTGTTTTCTCAAAAAGTTGGCACCTTATGAAACGTATGAAATTTTCACAGATGACTGTTACTGTATCTGTTTTGATATTATTGCCCATCTGTATTTCTTTGATAAAAACCAAAGTATGATATTACCTTTAAATGTCACATGCATGTTTCTTTCGTGCGCATGCGTGCTAAGTTGGCTCAATGTAATGTACAATCTTTTTTTGCACAGAGCTTTAAGAGTGTTAGGCGCTGATTTGTATACTTCTCTCGAATTTGTACAAAACGAAAATGCGATCCAGACTCCTATACTGTTCATTCTACATGTTTCCTATCACGTTTGTCACTACACAAAATGCATAACTTATAGGCAAATTTACAAAAACAAGCAGAAAAACTTTTCTTGTCTTTGACTTTTGTGATGTCATCTTTAAAAAAGAAATTTCCTTCTTTCGCTTTCTTTCATCAGTTAAGTGTTTGTCACAGCAAATTGTGGAGAAAATGTGCAGATGAGGGGCTGGCAAAAGTGTCTCTTCCATCATGCTGAACGAAATTCAATCAAAAATAGACATGGGGTGATCTAATTTATTTGGTGGCATGATCCCTTGAATCTGAACACCGATTCAATGCCCCTTGGTTTATCTCATGGGACTGCTGTGTCTGCAAAGCAGACGATACGATGATAAATAGCTGACGAACTTTTCCCGCGCTGAACCAATTAGGGGGGGGGGGGGGGGTAGACTGGTTAACGCCCCAATACATAAAATGGCGTAGATGTCAGGGGACAACGGTAGGGAACGGGAACCAGTCTTGGGGAGTTGACTACTGGGAGTTTAACTGACGTCACTCATACAGAGACAAAGACACAATAATTTTGTGATGTTTGAGCACAGGGAAAACGTTTCAAGGAAATGTTCATGAATAGGAAAACAATGGAAAGTTTCTTATTTTTCATCGAGATCGTTCTCTCTGAAAAGGTAGTTTTTTTTTTAGAATAGGTCATGTTTGTTTGGGACAAGATTGCGCAAATTCTAATCTTCTGGTTTTCAAAAGGCATCAATCAGAACTATGAAAAAATGTTGTCAAAATCTGTGAAAAAATAACGAGAAAACAAAATGAATCGTAATGTGTGCATACTGAGGCATTAATTTTGGTTGCTATAAATCATACCACCGACAACAGCTGGTGCAATATTTCAGGTTTTGATGAGCAGATTTCTCCAATCAGAGTGAAAAAAAATAAAATTAATATCGGCTCTTGTATGAAATTTATAGACAGAAAGCTTCAAGATGGAGACTAATATTTCTCATCACTATCAATCCTATTATAATTATGCTACCTTTAGGATTGAAAATTGTAATTATTTTGTAAATTGAAATGAAATTATTAAAATTATTCTCAAAAATGAATGACCATTATCTTGTTTTGTTCTTTCTTTTCGCCTCCTTGAAACTTGAGCATTTTACAGGAAAATGAATTTCATTTATTTACACAGCTATCATATAACTGTGAGTGAACTTAAAGGTAGTATCATACTTTGGTTTTTATCAAAGAAGTACAGATTCATGGGCAAAAATATCAAGGAAGATACAGTAACAGTCATTCAGTCCCATACGGTGCCCACTTTTTGAGAAAATCGTTAAAAAACGTTCACAGTATTTCTTGAGTCTTTTCTCTTTTATTTTTGATCTTTTAAAAGATCAAACAGATTTTCGGTCGCTGTTTTACTAATTTCTGGATAAAAAAACTATTCCAGGCGGAAAAAACTTTAACGGTAGGTTTCTACCAGCACCATCTTCATACCCTGGAAGTCATACGTAAATATGTGAAAATTTCTGTTTTGGTTTCTTACCAAAGTATGATACTATCTTTAAGATTATGGATTAATCCATAATCTTACAGGTAGTATCATACACTAGTTAAGTGGCCTGCAGCCAACGTCACAGAGCACTAAGGCAGATCTTAAATGCACATCAATCCTAATTGCTAAGCAATGCGTGATGTCACAAGTACGAATTACCATGGTGATCCTCCCTACTTATCTTATGATTTATCTTTGTGTTTTGTGAAAGCAAGCCTCGTAGTGGTGTGTTAAACTATGGGGGTTTACGAAACGGCGGCTCAGGCTCAGGCTCAGGCTCAGGCTCCAGCTCTGACATCCATCTGAAAATAAAGGCTGTGGTTTTTCATTGAAGCTGAAGCTCAATCTGTTTTTCCTTTTCAAACCAGAGAATTTACGTCTGAACCACTGCCAAAAGCCTCTATTTTGATACCCGTTATTTCAGAATGGATTTATGAAAATGGAGTCGGAGCCTGAGACAGAGACTGAGCCTCCGTTTCTTAACGCCCAATGATCCTGTAAATAATTCACATAATGTGCGGTGGGACCAATGATGGTAACTGAAGCCGGCCCTACCATAACATCCCTAAACGAGGACATTACGTCACTCATAGCTTTCACACGCAGGATTTAATCAGTGTAGATGATTGTGAGGGTATAGCGACGAATATTTTGCATTCGTTTCGAAACAACCAGAAATGTCACTTGGGTAAACCAAACTATTTGGGAACAGGAAGTCGTGGGTTCGAATCCCACTTCTGCCACCATTATGATGATGTTCAGTACGTGCATTCAAAAGCACTGAACATGCAGTGCTGATACACATCGAGAAAGGGTAAGCCTTTAATTGAAATAAATTTAGGAGTTTTCGATTACCATTTGATATTTCCCTCGATGTTTTATCTTTGAAGTCATCCAAATGTCACTGGCTTAAACGGTCAACGACTTTGGCCAGGTAAATTATCACTTTCCATATTTACAGCTTGCCCATCACCAATTTGAAAATGGAAATTCTAATGGGTCGGTTGCTCATAATATGCATGGCATTAAAAGCAAGACCAGACATTTTCACTCAGTGGATAATGCACGGCGTATAGAATTCCTGCAATTAATTACGCTAAGAATTGGCGCGCTGCTGAATGATGAAAACCTTGCTAGTTTTGGCCCATGGGGGCGCTATAACAAACTCGGGGCAGCACGGCGCAAGCAAGGACTAAAATGTATTTGCAACTATGCATTAATTGTAGCCTTTTTGTAGGCATGTAATAATTATCAGAATATTGTGCGGCTATGAAACAACGAAATAGACCGGATATTACGGATATTGCTTGTGGTATGCTTCCCCCATTTGTACACATCAAGCAAAGCAAACAGGTCGTTTTCAAATATCCGAAATCTGAAAAGGGTTTCCTTCCTCTATGCAAAAACCCTACAGTGCTGGTATTATAGCTTCTAGGATTTTGAATCTTCCCCAAGATCAAAAATGTTTTTCTAGATAAATACACCATTTCAGGCGGAAATATATTTTACCGGTATGTTTCTACCATCACCATCTTCATACCCCGAAAAGTTATACGTAAATCTGTGAACATTTCTGTTTTAGTTTGTTACCAATACTGTACATGCCCTTTAAGATGGTCAATAGGGCAGACATCATGTCGGAGCATGGAGCAACGGCTTCTTGCTTCATGCTTGCACTGGACGTTTGGAACGGTCAATCAACTTCTGTGCCGTTGTTTCTTGAGAAAAAGATTCGGCCACTACACTACATTAGAAATCTCTGACGTCACGTCAAAGGCTGCCTTTGTGGTACTGACGTCACGTGGGTTTATTGGTCGCTGAGGGTTCTTTTCTTGAAGGCTTTGCGTGAAGGACATGTTTTATTCAGTCTCCACACCACATTTGCATGTATGTAAGGAGGGCTGGTGAGCAGTTGAGATGATGCTCAGGGGATGAGGGATGGGCTTATACACACCGTTAATTATTGCCAGTTTAAAAAACAACCCAACTCTGAGAAAGATGACATAGGCCTAATATTCCACACTCCTGCAACATAGTTAATGAAAGGATCATTAACATTGGCTTCCATGAATAAAACATTAAGATGTGGTCGAATAATGTGTTTATAAGCAGTAGCCGTCAGGTCAATGATTAGGGGCAAATTTCGTAGATGAGCTGCTTATAAACACTAAAATTTGCTTAAGCACCAAAAGTAAAATCAGTATGCCAGCCAAAATGCCTTGTGAATGTTATGTTCAGCAAACAATGACCGAATACTAGTCAAAAGCAGTAAATATCACATGAACATGTGGTTGACAATCATGTTTGATCAAGCATGGAGGAAGGAAAAGCCTCCATGGATCAAGGAAGACTATTCCAATTTCATAGATCGATGAGCACGAGTACATGACATGCCTGTATGGAGAGGCTTTTGAGGTCAAACGCCTCGCTTTGGCAAAAGCATGCTGGATACAGACACAGAGCAAGGTTATTATTATATAACAGTTATGGGGTTATTATGGGGCGTTTACGAAAAACTGAGGCTCGGCCTCCATCTCAGGCTCCAGCTTCATTTCGTGAATCCATTCTGAACTTAACTGGTATCAAAATAGAGGCTTTTGGCTGCGATTCAGAAGTAGATTCTCCAGCTTGAAAAGGAAAACAGAGTTCGGCTTCAATGAAAAAACACAACCTATATTTTCAGCATATGTCAGAGCTGGAGCATGAGCCTGATCCTCCGTTTCGTAAACGCCCATAATATAACAGTGATGGGGTTATATCAGCCGTTTGAGTACTTTATTTACATGTACAGTTCCTTCGTGAAACAATTATTGTTTCCACGCACGTCCAGTGTCAGCAACCATGGAGGAACAGAGCTTTAGTTTATATTATTATTTTTCCCTCCATAAAATCGACGAGTCATTCTGTCGAGATGATCCCTATATGGGTTAACAATGTGTGCAGTTAGCTCCACTAATCCCAAATACAAACTAGGTGCAAGTACGTGCCCTAACTTTGCCAGCCTACCATACAAGAGCAGCGGCGCAGAACTCTCCAACAAAAATAAAAAGTATTTCAATTGCGTGAGACTGGCGGACCAACCTGATTGGGAAATATGGGGAACAACAGGTTTTATATTTAGATAAATGACGTCATCCAATATTTCTGGCACGCGCGAGGTATAAGGCTGTACCACGGATGTACATTGTACGGTAGCCTAAATAGCCAGACTCTATTGTCAATCTTAAAAAAAAACCACTTTCAATTTATGTACCGGTGCTGTATAAACCACACGGAGTGCTATTTCTACCTCCGTGTATAAACATTGTACGCCGGATGAGCGCAACATACAGAGGAATACTGTGTGCCAAGCGACAGGTAAATTTACGACTTGACTATGTGAGAATGTTTCAAGGACGGTGTTTATTTTAACTTGGTGCAAAGTTAACATCCCTATGCAAGGACTACGGTCTGATTGTAATAACTTTGGGTTGGAGTAAAGCTTCAGTCAGTCGCATCATAGAGCTAGGAACAGTCGCGCACGGCCTGTATGGTCTGACAACAAACTCCATCAAGCCAAATCGGTGTCAAACTTGCTAACTTGGGTGAGTCACCTTATACCACAATTAATTGATTGTGTGGTCAGGAGCACAAAGACTACTTTGTTAGTAAACAGTAATAGTCAGGAACGTCCTTGATGGTCAAGTGTTGCCATAGCACTTTCTGACGACGAGACGCAAGATATAACATTATATCACCTGAATTCGGGCTGAAGCAGTCGGTCATCATCATGACACGAGGGCTTCCCGGACTTTTCACCATCCTTCTCGGCATGTCTGCCGTAATTCCGAGCCTCGTCACGGCACAGAGAGACAGTCGAGCGCCGCTCGAACTCGTGAACAAGGGTTATGAGAACCTGTTGATAGGAATAAGCGAGAGAGTACCGGCGGACCCGGCTCTGCTGGATAGGATCAAGTTTGTTTTTGAGGAAGCTTCAAGATTTCTCTATGCAGCTACAAAGTGAGTATACTTGGACTCGTCCACCAACAAACGGATTGTTTTTGTTTTTTATGAGAGAGAGACAAGGAATAGAAACACAAGAATTGAATAAGACTTGCGGAAAGGTACGTGTGTGGTCCTGAGAAGGACAGATGAGAGTAAGGTTTCGACGTTTCGACCAGTATGCTCTGGCCGTCCTCAGGAGAGAGAGAGTGTGAAACAAAATCATGAATTCATTGGCGTTTGTATTCAAGAAGCTCTGAAAAGATATCTTTCAGAATTTTCGGTTTGTTTGCAAGTAAAAATATGATTTCTTCCTAAAATCCCTATTCGAACGTATAACGCCCAAACACTGGGTATTAACCATAATTAAAAAAATCGGTTTCCGAATCCTTCATGGTTACACCACGCTTTCGAAATGCTACTATATAACATCGTTCGGACGAACGGTCTTTTTAAAAGACACTCCTTGAAAAACCCAGCATCTGATGAACCAAGATTTCCCATGGTGACTGTTTGCACTGTTTACGAACTGTTGAGTCCATTTTCTGTCTCAAACTCAATAAACTTTTTGAAAGGCCTTGCAGATCCTGTACGGTGCCTGTAAGGAGATTTGGGAACTGTCAAAACTCTGTCACAAGGACGAAGGGAATATGAACTTTTCTAGAGAAGAAAGATGGCCCTGACTGATTTGTATACACACGAGCAACTTAATCAATGATATGAGTCAATGAGTATCAATATCTAAAACCGAATGGATGTTATTATGGAGCTATAAAACAGAAGAAACTATGGAAATACTGTTTTATAGCTAACTCCATGGTGACACGTACATGTTTATGTATACGTATACGTATACAGCCAAGGGTCATTCAGTGAAATAAATTTCACTGACGCGCTTTCAATATACACTGAATTTTGCACAATTATTCATAACAATGACCCTTTACGGAAGTTCAGTGACATAATTCAACAAAGCAAATCAAATCGAGGCAATATGATTTCTATAGAAGATGCCTTGTCATGTAGGCGTGCTAACGCAACCTATTGTCCAACGCAAGGTTGTTTGGGGGTCAACCCCCCCCCCCTCCCCACCAAAAAAAGGCATTGGTATCCATGCAAACGAGAATACAAAGTCATTGGACCAGCCAGCCAAGCTATTCAAAGAAAAGTTAACCCAAACAAATCAAAGAAAATATGACGACAATTTTACTGAGTGTCTTTTTCATGGTGCATTTTGACAATGATAGAAAAGGGACACAAGGAAAGATCCCAGATTACAGTGTATACAGTGCATGCTACACGCAGAGGAAACTATAGATATCAATCGTAGGACTTTTGATGCATTGAATCCCTACGCGGGAAAGGCCCCCTACGATGTGTTATCCTTCGTAACTCGAGTTACGATTGATCGTAGGGCTTCGTGAAATCGACCCCTGATGTCTAAAAACTTTTATTTGAGCAGAAAGAATCTTATTACACTCTTAGAGTCCAACTGTTTGACTAGCTACAAAATCTTGCGGAAAATTCCTCACAACAATTATACTACTCTAGGAGTAAATCGCCACCTTGTACAATATCAGAGTTTGCATTTTGTTTTGAGCGAAAATCGTCATCACCTATAACAATTGTATACGAAATATAATAAGAGGAAAAAACATCTCAATATTCAAAGCATTTATTTCAGTTGAACCATGTTATGCCAATTCAACCAAAAGGAAACATGGATTGACATTACTTAGGATATATCCTTTTATGGGCAATTTTTGGAAACCCAATTCAATTCAAGCTCCCATATCCCTTCTTTCTAAAGCACATTGTTTAGCATCGATCGCTGAGTCACTGTTGTAAATAAAGCAGTTCATGCATGCGGTTGGGAATTATTACGGTGTCTCCTTAAAGCCACGTAAAACAGTGTTGTATCTCTGTTTAAAAACAATTCGGGCGCATGTTTAGTTTTATCCGCAAAAGTTAGTTGTAATGTATAATTGGGACAATTAAGTTTCCCATAATTATAATGTGATCATTATCGAGAATGGGAACTAAGGGAGACATTCTAATTGACTGACGTGTGCACTAAAATAGACCCTTCTCTTTTCCCTTGTTAGGAAATCTATCCAAACCAAACTTTATAGACAAAAATTAATATTTTAGACTATGAGGATCAGTATTAAAAACATTTTGGATGATCAAATTCTGTCTACTTTTTTAGAATTTGTTTTAGGGAGACATCGAAATACAAGGCTCCCTAATTCCCGATGTCTCCCATAATGTTCACTTTCAGACGCGAAGTTGACGCGTTTACCTTATGTAGTTAAGAAATATATAAAGACAAAACCAAGTATAGACATAATAAAGTAATGGAAACAATGAGTAACATAAAAAAAACAACATAAATGCTGATCATTTTGATAGTCTGACATTTGAAGTTGACAATATTATAACAACTGACAATAGGCCTATATATGATTGGTAATAATTACATAACAACACTCACACTTTCTCTAATCCAACATTTACATGAATGATAAACCTGTGAAAATTTGAGATCAATCGGACATCTTGAGTAAGAAGAATAGCGAAAAACCAACTAATTCTTTTTTCTTATAAAACAAAGCAGGTTTTGATCTTACCACGAGATCAAAACTGTTTTCGGTCATTCTTTTCCTAATTTCTGGATAAATACAGCATTTCAGGTGGACAAATTTGGACGGTTTTATGTTTCTACCAGCACCATCTTCATACCCTGAAAGTTATACGTAAATCTGTGCACATTTCTGATTGGGTATGTTACTGTATCTTTTGTAATACAAAAATGGATGCATTTTCAGTCGTCTGTTTTGCCTTTGTGTCTACAGTAATAGGGCTTACTTCAAAGATGTACATATTCTAGTTCCTGAGAGTTGGCCTGATTCGGATGAATACGCCAACATAGTGTGGCAGCGATACGACCAAAGTGACGTCAGGATCGACACCCCAAGCGAGGCTACGGCTGGTAACCGGCCCTATGTCAACAAGAAGACGCCATGCGGGGAACCAGGTGATTTCATTCACCTGACCCCAGACTACCTACTGTCTCAGAGCGTTGCTAGTCGCTATGGACCTTATGATAAGGTAATCAGGATTTTTTTTTTTTCGAAACTAAAAAAACGCACCTCAGATTGTGTTTGTCGTTCACGTCAGTTAACGGGCGCCACACACGGTAGCTTTATCCTCTGAGCAAAAAATGGAGACCGTTAGCTCAGCTCGAACTCTCACGTGTGCGGTCACTTTTTGGTGAGATTTCTGCTTCTGGAGGCCGTGAAACCAAAATTTGTCCGGTTTAATTTGTCTCGCCTCGCCCGGACAAAAACTCACCGTGTGCGGCGACTTGAAAACGGCAATTGGCCAATGAGCGCGCACGCTCTGTGACGTGTGATTTCCAAATTGGCGGCGCCCTTAGAAGTTACACCGCCAATACGGGTGGGGCTTTATACGTAACATTGACTGAACATGAAACTTATTGTCTTATTATTAAAGAGATATGATTAGAAATCTAAGCAAGGTGTGCTATGATAATACAAGTTCCTATGGCGATGTACTGACAACCCATCTTATCTACAACAACGACCGTAAGATGATGTGCAATTTAACCCAAAATGTCCTTAGCATTTCTTCAAAGACATTATTGAGAGAATAAAGACTCTTAATCAAGAATCACCTAGATTTTCAAGAGACAATGGAAACGGGGCACACCGATATAATACACAGGACGTAGTTCATTGTTATATGTATGCCACTCTGAACCCAAATCAGTAATACTGATGGAAGCTCCTGAACTTTAAAAACATTGGCTGCAAAGATGAGGATTATTATGGTTGAATTAGAGATTTAGGAATTACTTATTGGCCCGTCGGTCTTGCTTAATAATGTCTAATACACAGTCGGCATATTCTTTGATATAGACACTGGTTCACGAATGGGCTCACTACAGATGGGGAGTATTCGACGAATACCCGCTGGGAAATGATCAGCACTTCTACGCCGACTCGGAGGGAAACATCCAAGCCGTCAGATGCGTGTTGAAAATACAGGGTAAGAGGACAATTCTGTCTTTAACGCCGTTGATTTTCCAGTGCCAATGAGTGGAATAAAAAGCCTATCACAGAGCTCCTCGCACCGTAAACTTCGGCTTGATTTCTCTTGCTTGATTATTTCTGGTTATTTTATCTGAGTTTTGATTTTCTGTGTTGATTTTGATTTGCTGCTGTTTTGCTGAGTTTTGGTTAGTTCTGAGTTTTGGTTACTTCTATTATTGTTGGTTTTTCATCTCAAAGGTTTTTTGCTTTTGGCTGGTTTTGATTTTGTGTTCTTTTTTCGTTCCAAACTTTGGCTATTTTTAATCAACAGTACGCGTCTTGTCCTTCAGATCCTTGGTTTGTTAAGTGAGTCATTTTTCCCCGTTACATATTTTCTCTTTTCTAAGCCAGTAAAAATATGTAAGAGATGTAAATGTTGATGTAAACATACATCACAGTGTAGCTAACACAACGGGTGATAGTTCCGTTTCTCTCTGATAAGAAGTGTGCTGAAACACTGCCCACAGGCTCCCACAGAATGGAAGTACACGGTAGGGTCGTTTACCTTCTCAAGGCCCCAGACAATATCAATACATGTGCATACTCAAAGCTCAATTCTAATGCACACCGTATAACAGGCAGACGGTTTAACCCACGAAAGAACACGGGCTGCGAGGTCGATGAGAACGGTGTGCCGGAGAGCGACTGCCGGTTTCTGGACGACAGTTCCGCTAGCGACTACACGGGCTCGTTGATGTACAAGCAATTCCTACCAGCGGTAAGGCTGCTGACTCTAGTAGAGTGCCACATCAGCACTTCCTCTTTTCAGGGAAGCAGGTTTTGATTTTCATGAAACTTGGAAGGTCGGTATCGGGACCCAGCTCGGTAACAACCGCTGCCATAGCTTTTTAGTAATGTCTTCTTTGGCGGTAAAAATGATTTGAACACCGAAGTGAAATTTGACATAAAGTTGATTTACTCTTAGAAGAGGAACGTGATCAAGTTCATTTGAAATATTCATTTTGCACTTTATATTGAAATACACACCCTACAAATTCTTGGTTTTGAAAGCAATTCTCATTTGGGGCCATATTTAATGGTAATATCATACTTTGGTTTTTATCAAAGAAATACAGATTCATGTGCACAAATACCAAGACAGATACAGTAACAGTCACCTGTGAAAATTTCAGTCCCATACGGTGCCCACTTTTTGAGAAAACAGTGAAAAACAGCCACATTTCTTAAGTCCTTTCTCTATTATTTTTGATCTTTTAAAAGATCAAAAAGATTTTCGGTCGTTGTTTTACTCATTTCTGGATAAATACACCATTTCAGGCGGACAAATTCTAACGGTATGTTTCTACCATCACCATCTTCATACCCTGTAAGTCATACGTAAATCTGTGAACATTTCTGTTTTGGTGTCTTACCAAAGTATGATACTACCTTTAAGACTATACTCGTGTGACAGGTTTACGTTATGGGAAATAATGACAAATTAGGGTTTTTTGTTGGAGCACTTACTTTTACTGCGTAATTGATTGTTTTCTACACTGAAGATTTCAACTTTCTGCGAGAGAAATGGAAATGATGTAGATGCAAAGAACGAGCACAACCGAGATGCGCCCAATATGCAGAATCGCCAGTGCAATGGCAAGAGCATCTGGGAGGTAGGTCATTCTCATCATCTCGGTGAGCAGTCACCCTGGAAAACGGGACAGCGCCCTCTGTGTTGACTTTTTACTCCATCTCTTGGTCTCAATGCAGTTCTCCGCCAACAAAACATAGCAATGACATCAAGTTAAATAAGGGCACGAAATCTCCGAATGACAACTGTACTTCAATGTGATTACCAAAAAGATATTCACATGCCTATTCAATTCCATTCAAATAGACGTTTATTTCATATCCTGTCACAGGTCATGCTCCAGCACCGAGACTTTGCCCCGGCCAAGGGGGACAATGACGTGAACGGCGGGGGGAACTCCAACCGAGGAAGCAGCGCATTTGACGGCGAGCCCGTGCCGACGTTTACCATCGTGAAGAAACGCTCGAGCCGACTCGTGCTGGTTCTTGATAAGTCCGGTAGTATGGAAGGACAAAGACTGACACGACTCAGACAGGTATAAAATCATTCACACAGGTCTCAACAAAATAATAACGATCATGTTTAAGGTTGATTCTGTAAACACTCGCAGTAAAGAAAGTCAGACGTATTGATCTCTTAAAATCTTCTCTTTTTCTTTTAGGCCGCCGAGTGTCTCATCAGCACAATTCTGAAAGATGGTGAACAGCTCGGAATTGTTGAATTTGACAAAACGGCAATTATCAGCTCCAATCTCTTGACCATTAATGATGCTAATCGCCAGACACTACTCCGTCGCATTCCAGATGTTGCTAACGGAGCTACTAGCATAGGAGCAGGTTGGTAGACAAGATCGGGTGAGCAGGAAAGCCCTAGTTTAGTGGAAGACGTTTGGCAGCATGATAACTGACTCCCTGCAACTCCCTGCGACTCCCTGCAAGCAGGGACATAAACATAAGACCCAGGGTCTATCCCTTGACTGGCTGAAATTGACAACCAGATCGTTGCCTATCCCTTGACTGGTTGAAATTGACAACCAGATCGTTGCCTATCCATTGACTGGTTGAAATTGACAACCAGATCGTTCCACATAGGCATGGATGGCCAATTACATGTAGCTGACAAACTGATAACCCATCGTAAGGAACCTTATCCCACGCAGGGCTTCAATGCATCCTACGATTGATAGTAAGTTACGAAGAGTTTGGTGAAATCGACCCCTCTAATCAATTTACCAATGAACGTATGCAGAAACTGAATATTAATGCGAATGGCAAGCACAAGACTGAAGTACTTGATGATGATGTTGTGACATGCCTCATTTTCGTTTATCTGATTATATCCTACGACACAGGAATCGAAAGTGGTCTCGATGTACTCAGTGCTGGCGATATGAGTCCTGACGGTGGGAAACTGCTAGTGATCACAGACGGCGAAGAAAACAGGAATCCTTACATCGAAGAAGTCCTTCCATTGGTGAGGACACATTCGTCAGTTTCTCATGCATACATCAAATGCAGTGTTTGAATCCATGCATTAGACCAACGGGCTAATGCGTTAATTTAAGGCAGGATAGCCTTATGGGTTGAATAATTGAAAGATTAATTGAAAGATTAAGTGAACGATTATTATTACGATTTGTATTGGCTGCCATGTGAGCAATGTACATCAAACAGCCATAGAGTGTGGGCGATACCAAGATGTACTGTGTGACATCACGGCAGACAAAGAGCGAAGCTAATGTCCCCACCACGAAGGTACGGTGGCCCCTCAACGCCAGTACCAATCTGTCCATCAGCATTAACCGACCATGTTGCATTCTCTATCATTTGCCCTTGTATAGGTCAATGTTTCAGGCGTGACTGTGGACACTATAGCCTTGGGCCTAGAGGCCTCACCCCATCTGGAGCTTCTATCATCCCTAACTGGAGGGATTTCCTTTGCCTACATTAGTGAGACCAACTCGTTGTGTGATGCCCTGACCAGGTCGTCCACCATAGATAAAGGTAAATGGCAACGGCGTCAGACGGGTCACCACAAGGAAGGGCAGTTCCCTCATGGTGATTAGGACCATTTGAAATGCAATCCTGTCACATTAGTGTTGAGTCTGTGTCCTTGCCATTACTGGCGTATACAAATCCACGTAGCATCAGCTAGTAGCAGCTGACACGAAACAGGTATCAAGACTTATAAAACCTCATGCCAAAGTTGTCTTATTAAATGCAATTTCAGCGATGAAATCAACGCAGTGTGCATGTTTTCCTTGTTTACTTCAAACTGTTCTGATGATCATCCCTTTATAGACATCACGTCCACACCAGTGAATGTATACTCGGAGTTGGTCAAGATTCCAACGGGCCAAACTTTCACCGACGTCGTGTTTCTGGACAATACTATTGGCCGCGACACCCAATTCGTCTTCGACGCCAACAATGTTGGGAGGGCGTCGGTGCGTTTGACCGATCCAGACGGCAAGGTACTGACGGAAGGCTCGCCCGAGTACGGCATCCTACCGAGCTACGAACGCATCCGCATCATCATTGCTGATAACGCCAAGGTATGACACCTAGTTGCTATCAGTAGATCTGTGTGGTAGGCCATGTGCTGTATCCCGTTTACTTTTACGTCAGGAATACGGAGCTCGTGAAAGGACATTCATAGCTCAAACTATGATTCCTTTCATTCGTGGGTAAAGCCGTATACTTAAAGATAGGGAAGTGATTTTGGGAGTTCAAGATGTAGGCCTCCGTGATTTCAATCTTTTTCCAGGAAATCGCTACTCCATTTGGTGTCTTGCAGTCACTCAGTCACACAGCCGTTGCACTTTAACAGGTTTAAGAACGTCAAGATGTTGATTCAACCTCAGAATCCACTTCAAGATCTGGCATGCCTGCCCATGAAGCACACAAACACAAACAAACATCAGTTTCCCAAGATCAAATACAGGCATCACGGTCCCTCAAACTTGCTTAGATATAGGCCTATACTCCTGAGGTAATTCGTTTTACTCCTCAACTGTAGGTTGGCGTGTGGACATTCGAGGTGAGCAACCGATTAGAAAGCCAGCAGGAAGTCAGGATCCAAGTCGTGAGTCACGCCAGAGAAGCCGGCAAGGACCCCATCACGATCAAGTCACAGTGGGGCTATGCTGCCGTAGTTCCACCGCAGAAGCAGTCGCTCTACGTGACAGTGGGACAAGGTATAGGCCTATGCAATATTTCCTTGGTTTTCACGAACTGCAGAGCAAGTCTCAGTGTGGTAGAGTGACAGTGGTGTTGTACTCTCTTTGGATTTGAATTGTTCATCATGGCGTTAGGTGTATTAAGGAAACTGCTTGCTAAAGTACAAGCTTTTTCTCCTGTCATCCCACAATCCTCGTGGTGGACGTTTCCGTAAAGAGATTTGCGATAAGTTAGGAAACCAAAATGGCCTGTCATTATGTGTACCGTGTAAGCAGTATTGAAGCAGTATGGTCTGCATGCTTTGCTTGCAAATGATTTGACGAAGGTCAAAGTTGTCCGTATAAGCCGCGGCTTGTGTTCCTAAAACCACGCTACAACTGATAAGCATTTTACTTAATATTTACACAATAATGCATGTAACTAGTACATGTATTAATTATGGTTGGTAAAGTTAAAAATATCTTTGTTTAGGTTGGATCAGACACTAAAACGTATATCAAAATCATTATTGCTCTGAAATACTTTCCACTGAAATACTGTCAAAGTCAGAAAACTGCAATGACTTGAACCCTAAAACAATAATTATTGCGGTAGCTGATTTCAGTTGCAAACAAAAAAGCATGATAAACATCTGGCGTTATTGATTCAATCTTTCAGGTTACATACCTGTACTTGATGGTGACGTCAAAGCTGTTGTTGAGCTCCCATGTGGAGTCGGAAACCAGACTGTTGATCTCTATCCAAAGGACGACGGGGCAGGCGCTGATGTCATCAAAGGTGACGGAGTCTACTCAGCATACTTCACCGAGTTCTGCAGCCAGGGAAGATACGGTGTCAATGTAAGAAGACAATTCAACTATTTATAGGGAACATATTATAAAATGCCGCTTAGCCTTAAAATCCTGCTAAGCACGAATACTGCTTCCTTCATTGGCCAAAAAACGTCAGGACGGTAACCATTGACTGCATGGCACCCTCCATGTTGTATAAGCATGGCTTTTGATGCCAAGTAATATTATGCAATTTGCCACTAGTTACATATTAAGCTTTTAAGGGAAGGGTTTACTTTATCGATATACGTCTCTGGAAATTTTCCAGTATTTTAATATTTGAGAAAAGTTAAAATTTGTCTCGAAGATGGATATTTGGGGTGACTTGGAGGCAAAAAGATTGAACAAAATTAATTTTCTCGAGTGAAGAAATTTTAACTGGCCTCTGATTCAGGTTGATTAAAAATTGACCATTCCCATTCTAATGTCGACCAAGAATCTCGACTCGAGTTTGACTGACTCAGGTTGAGTCAGCGGTCATCACTACACCGTCCTACGCTCAACACTCGTGTGTCACTGCTGGTCTCCTGAAGATGACTACTGCAGGCTAGTCGAAACGTTGAGACCTTACGAGAAGTGCGAACGAAGTACGAAAGATTATTACATGGTGTTTCCGCAAACCGATCCACATACCAATTGTCACCATGCAAAGCCACAAATCTTATTCGTGTTTAATTGTTTTACTTGACTTGAAGGTACGGGTGAATAATAACATGGGCGGCACGACCTCCGTGGCTTTCGGTAGCGTCGTGGGTACTGGGTCTGCGCCAAACCCGGAGTATACCGGTGACGATGACGAGTTCCAGCCCGCACCTACTCTGCGAAGCACGGGGGAGTTCAGTCGCGTGACTATCGGAGGCAGCTTCAAGTGTGAGGGATCCAACGTGTGTAACGGTAAGAACACCACACACTTCCGGTTCGCCCTTATTATATATCGAATATGCATCCTTTTTCAGTAGTCGCGCGTGAATCTGAAAGTTTGTTTAATAGAAGGTCAGAAGTTTACTGTCCATAGGACGGCGGCCTTCACTGACATGAAAATCTGTCCTCATCATCAGAGAGTGGTTAAAGTAAGGGTATAGACTTTCAGACTCTTTTATCAGATCATCAACAGTGCTGAAAGTGTGCCTATCCGACACCTTCACAAATCAGTCCATCAGTCAAAGAGATATTTTTTCCGGATTTGTTCTCAACTTACAGGCAGTGTGGATTTGTATCCTCCGTCTCGCATTACGGACCTGAGAGCTAGCAGTTTGGATACTACCACTATGCAAGTTACACTGTCCTTTACGGCACCAGGGGACGATCTCACCACTGGCAGAGGTAAACTTAACATTTCCATTTCAACGGAATGAATAAAGGTGAAATGTCACCGTTATCCTTTATGACATTTTGTTGGTTTCTATTTCCTGCACGTCAATCTCAGTGCAGGAAAGGCGACTCAAGTTACAAGTGTTCAAATAACGTTTGGGCTTTGACCTAATTACTGCACCCGAGACAATCAGTGAACGCGGGAATTGCTATAGAATGAGCACGAGGTCTGCTAAAGAATGAACACGTGGTCTGCTACAGAATGAACATGTGATCTGCTACAAAAGGAACATGTGATCTGCTACAGAATGAACACGTGGTCTGCTACAGAATGAACACGTGGTCTGCTACAGAATGAACACGTGGTCTGCTAAAGAATGAACATGTGATCTGCTATACAGAATGAACATGTGGTCTGCTACAGAATGAACACGTGGTCTGCTAAAGAATGAACATGTGATCTGCTACAGAATGAACATGCGATCTGCTACAGAATGAACACGTGGTCTGCAGATGAGCAATGTATACTCAGTGCTTGTTGAGTGCACATGAAAAAATCATGCCCAGGCTCAGGTGGGATTCGAACCCATGACCTCCCGTAGCCTGCTGACAGTACTTGACTTTGTCTTTACAGCATCACGTTACATCATCGTTATGTCCCGGAATGTCGCTGATATCTACGACAACTTTGAAGCCGTCTCGGAGATTCCTCCAAGCAGTTTCGTCGAAGGTGACGTCATGATGACGAAGGAGACTGGGGAAACTGAGGTGTTCGTGGTTAAGGTACCAGAAATCGGTAGGTATCACTGAAGTGTAGACATGATGCGTTGCAGGTCACAAAATGGTAATTTTCCAAAAAGTACGACTGAAGTGAGAGTTATTCGTAATCACAATACACACACCAGGCCAATGATGTACTAAAGAAGCGTATTGATATCACGAAGAGGCCTACCTCTTTGGTTCCTTTCCACTTGAAAAGCAACAGGCGAAAATCGTTTTGAAACCGCTTGAAAGGCGAATGGCAGTTAGAGATTCCACAAGTTAATAGCAGACATTTCAAAGTCTCGAATGCATTGGAATCTCAGTGAGATCATGATCAAACAAGTTACTTTTTTACAGATGATGTCAATCTTTCTTTTTTTATCTGAACAGGTCATTTCAGCTACTCATTCGCCGTTGTGGCTGTGGACAACGAGGACAATCGCAGCGAACCTTCCAACGTCGCCACTACATCCGCCCGTAATTTCAAGGCGCTTGGAGTCGGTGCGATCGTTGGTTTGGCGATAGGGTGCGCCCTACTCCTCTTCGTAGTCACCGTTCTGGTAGTGTTCCTGATCCGGCGCGTTAAGTCAAAGAAGGGAAAAGATGACGACCCCTTGCGCACCAACAAAGCTCTGGACCAGAATAATGTTGATCCGGAGAATGTGTACGCCAATATCGGCAATGAAATGAGCAACAAGGCTGGGAATGTCATCACGAGGCACCCCAAGACTGTCAACAGTGGGCGCCCGTCTAGTGGTCCTGAAATCAACCACGGCTTCATCGGTGGTGGTCAGATTGATACAGGCAGTCCTGTGTATGATGAGTGCATCAGTAGGAGGGACATGGATCCGAACTGGGATCCCACACTGCCCAACAACAGAGAGGGAGGGGGAGCTCACATCAAACCAGGCCACGTGGCCGATGCTAGGGCCAAGTTTGATAAGATCGGTGTGTTGAAGTAATTATTCCCCTTGCCAACGACAATCGTGTAGTTTAACTCACAAATTCTAGACTTTTCTCTAGGTCCACCACTGAATAATCATATCATTTACGGTAAGAATCACTGACAAACCAACGAACTCGCAAATCAACATACATTAAACAGCCTTATGACTTCTACGACATGAAATAAATGCACAGAAACCAATGCTTATCAATCAATTGCAAAGATCGTAAAGGCAGCGTAATGTATTTGCAAGGCCTAAAAAAAAAAAAAATTATTGAGTTTGAGACAGAAAATGGACTCAAGAGTTCGTAAACAGTGCAAACAGTCACCATGGGAAATCTTGGTTCATCAGATGCTGGGTTTTTTCAAGGAAATCAAGATTTAGTGTCTTTTAAAAAAGATTTAGTAGCATTTCGAAAGCGTGGTGTAATGTGAAGGATTCGGAGGGGCGAGATTATTCGGCCGTATTTCTGCTGTAAGTAAATTTAAGACTTTCACTTCTTTTTAAGTACCAAATTCAGCCAAAACGATCTTTTCAAATCCTGTATGCTCCCTTCAACATTCTTATGCAATTATATATGGTGTTAATGTTGGGCACTAACATTCAAACAGTTTAGCACAATGTAATCATTTTTAATAGCCTGAATTGCAATGTACTATGTATATATAATTTTCAAGCAATTATTAATTTTGTTGAAAGTGACAATTTATATAATGATAGAATAATATTCATTATGATTCATTACGACAATGATGTATAATTATTTTGTGTAATAATTGCAAGAAAAAACATTGGTGAATGGGAGATAAAGATCAGTTCTGTTACATGTACTTGACAATATATTTAAACTTATAAATGTAGTTAAAATGTTCTGTATTTGGTGGGTGGCGCACAGTTTTCGGACGGTCAAAAAGACGTTTTAAGTTTTTTAATTCATTTGAAAATTGACAGACTGTGACTGAGTCTGCAGTGTGTATCGAAACTTTCCTCAATTTTGCCAAGAGAGGGCAGTATTCAATGCTGTTCGTCCTATTCAAGAAAATTATGAGCCTTTTCTAAATGAGGCTTGAGGCTAGGCTTGGTATTTATTTTTCAATTTTTGCTACCGCCACTTTGTGTCCTGAATAAAATGAAGGGCCTGAGACACATGGCGAAGCTGGAGCATTACTTCGGCTCCGTCTTGTGGCCCAATCCCTTTATTTCGTTTTGTGGGCATGAAGAGTCAAGCCTAGCCTCAAGCCTGGATTCGTCAAGGCCCCATAAAAACAAAATCATATAGTGATCGAAATTAAACACAATTGGAACTAGCACAAGGTGTCCATTATCATACTTTGGTAGGAGACCAAAGCAACGACCACAGATATTTTGGATCTTTAAAAGATCAAAAGTAATAGTGTTTTCTCAAAACTTCGGCACCATATGGGACTGGAAATTTCACAGATGACTGTTACTGTATCTTTCTTAATATTTTTGCCCATGAATCTGCATTTCTTTGACAAAACCAAAAGTATGATATTACCTTTAAAAAAAATCGAAATTTAATTCCTTTATCGAAATCGACGAATTACAAACTCCCACATATTTCTATGAAATGTTCAATTCAGTTCAATCTTATAATGTGCATTTAAAACGGAATGAATGCTGTCTTCTATAAAACAGGAGTGGCCGATGAAGTCCAAAACTGAACTTTTGTATAATTATGTGAATAATAAAATATGTTACACTGTTTGTTATTACAACAATTATGAATTTTTTTTTATGAATTTGTTTACTTGTTTTAATGAAATGGTTTACATTTTGTTTTTGCTATGACCTTCCGAGGTTTGTTTTTATATACATGGAAAGTGCATTGTGTAATCCGCTGAGATTTGGATTAAAGTTGTTGTTGTTTTATTCGCTATTCGGCTTTTAAGTATACTGATTAGGTACAGAATTAATACACAGATGAAATTGTTGACGTAGCATAGGACTTGCTGGCGAGTCTGGTTGATGCTTTGTAATAAATACACCTATACAATGCTGCTTACTGCAATATAATTATATCATGCAAACCTAGCAGTTTTGTTTTGAGATCTGTGTTTGTCTGTCCGTCTGCAGGCTGTCTAATTGAAATAGGAGTCCATGTACAATGTACAAAACGCCGAGGAAAGAATCTATAAAGATATTCATGGATACATTGCCCGATTTGAGCTCGACCTGTGCATGATATTGAAACCGACGAAGTTATTGGGATTTATTTGATACCTTGATCGGAAACATCCATCAAGGATTGTGACAATAAATTTCAAGTGCTCGTTTTCATATCTATATACTTCTACAGCGTGTCCCACTGAACGCAACACTGTGTCGGGAACCATTATGTTAAAATTAAAATGTTTGTCACTTCAAGATTCAGCTATATGATACAACCATGTCTTGGCTATCACCATGTATAAAATTTAAGCAAAATCGGACTGAAATTGGCGAAAATATGACCAATTGAAAGAGTAGGTCTACTCTTTAAAACAAATTTGCAAATGAGGATAACACGCATAGTGGTCAATACACACATAACATGTATAGAAAGAAAGATGAAAATCGGGTTTTGAGGTAGGATAATTCAGTCTTAGTTTTTTCACTCAATTTCAGTCCAATTTTGCTCAAATTCTACATGGTGATAGCCATGACATAGCTGTATCAGAATATTGAAGTGATAAACAGTTTAAACGAAAAGGAAAACGAATGAGAAATAACTATCTATCTCACTTTAAAAAAAAAACATTAAGTAGTACTATTATTTGGAGAAATATTTTCTGTTGCTAACAGTGATACCCATTATGTTCTACACTAAAATGGGAATTTTAGAAAAGTTACTTTACCAAAACTAAATACCAATTGATCTATATCTGCTTACTCTAGGTAAATAATTGGACAAAAGTGGACTTAATTAATCTACTATTTAAGGCCGGATTATGAATCTAGAGCATAAGGTTAGCAAGAATAAACATTTTCAGCCCTATAACCATTACCCTTATCAAGTTATGGCCTTGAAAAAATGCACGATGACATGTTTTCGCGACTCGGCCGGGGCGGAGCTAAAAAGGGGGGCTTTGAGCAAATTTCAAATGGCCGTATCTCAAAAACGCTAAGGCGCATGAAGTTTATTTCTGGTATGTGTTTATTTGGGCATTATTGGAACATTTAGAAAAAGTTTCAAGTAATTCACATAAGGATCTGTGGTTGATTTAAGACGCTAAGTATTTATAGGGACGTCTGTCGGGCCCTTTGCAGCAGAAAATGTGTCTGGCATGGGCCATTCCATACTTTGTGTGTTGTATCTGTTCATTTGAAATTGGTTTCAAGTGGTACCTCGTTCGTTTGATCAAATGTAAATTTCGGGGTTTTTAAGAGGCCCACAGGGGGCACATGCAGGCAGGGGGGTCCCGGCAGACATCTATATCTAATGTATGATACATTACACCATAATTACTCATGTGTTCAGATATTGGTACCTCGTTCGTTTGATAAAAATGCTCTGGGCTGCTGCTCTAACGGGCAAGGCAACCTTATCCAATATTCTGGCTGCCATTTGGTCCAAGTTATGCAGCCTCGTATACTCCGCAATGAATGGCCAATAACTTACCAGCAATTGGCAATACCAGGCCCTACCCCCACGGAGGATCAATTCATTGCACTAATGCATTATATGTTTAGCGCACCTTGATTTCTACACTAACCGCAATACAGCAATAAATCAAGACGGTATTTATTTAGGCCATATCCCTATGGTGAATCATTGTATTAAATATGCATTGCACTTTGATTTCTACAGTAGCAGCTATACAGCAATAAATCAAAACGGTATTTATTTAGGCCTATATCCGGAACCCCTGTGGTGAATCATTGTAATATGCATGTTAATTCTTATAGCGCACTTTCATTTCTACACCATAACCGCTATGTATAGCAATAAATCCAGACGGTATATGGAACGGGTCAGTGATCTCTTTCTGCGAAACCCGTTTGCAAAACAATCTTTACTATAAAGCTGACCTTTAATGTTATTCTGCTGGTGACACAAACGAATCTTGCTCTTTTCAAAGTGTTATATAAGTTCGTTTACCCACGCCAGGCCTTAAAAGTGTATAATATACTTTATCGACCAAGCACATGAAAGCCGATTCCAAGGATAGGCTACCGCACAAAATCCTTGGGGCAATTTTCCATTGTTGAACGGCATCAGTTCTAAAACCCATCAGCAGTTATCCAAATGCAAATATCATAGAGGCTACCATATTCAATGAAATGATAATATTGAAAGCATTATGATTTGGGCAGAAAATCGTGAAAGAACATGTATATTTAATTTGTGCACAAGCTGTGATTCTGTAGTTCCCTTTTAGTCAGACGCGGCATGAAATATGTTTGATTTATTGCAGATTTTTATTCACACAGATTTCCACTGTCAAACCATGGAGGAAAACACTGCAACTCCAAGCGTCTAAAACTACCAAAAATAAATTCAATTGGTAACTAACTAATAATTGCTAAACAATTAAAACCTCTCCTATTTAGATATCTTGTTTGACTATCAATATTTACTTAGACGTATAAGCACAACATTCTTACTTTCTCAGTCATTGATTTATGTTAGCATCGTGGAGGTCTATTTCTACCTCCATGATATTAGGATCTTTGTTCAGAATTGAGAATCTTGCGAAGCTTAAAAAGGAGGGTCAATAAGTATTAGCATGCATTCAACACGTTCTTCCTAAGACTTATGCAAAGATTTTACTCAACGGAGAATCGGGTGCATTGAACCCGGAACTATGTCCCAGCAATACAGCCATCCAGTAGGCCACGCCCCCTGATAAATTGACCAATCACAGCGCGTTATTTAAGGTCCGACAAATTGCCGCCATTTTGTCCGACAAAATGTTTTAAATTTTGTATTCTTTATTACACACTTTTCGTTGAGTTTACTTTTGTTTCGTATGTACAAAGCACTACTGTGGCAAATCAGAGTTTTATTCTTAACCATTGTCAAGCGGTGTTTATATTTTTATTATATTTGTGACTCTCGATGCTCTGGCTGAGAGGAAATGTACATTTTGTGGCAGACTATCGCGCCCACATCCCGTGCTCTAATAAATCCATATCTGAAATCAAAGAATGTGTTCCATTGCCTTAATCTTGTGTTGTCCGTTGGAGGGAAACTGTTTTTCCTGCGTATGAGCGTAGCGAAGGAGCATGAAATGTACATTTTGTGGCCTTTTGCAAAACCAAAGTCCAACAGAGATAAGTGCTTTCGGTGGTTGAGAGTGTGCAATGCTTCGTGTGTGGCCGATAGTGACGCTTTGTGTGCGTGGGCGTTGTTACATGTACTTGGAAGTTGCTCATAACGTGGGCGTCCCCTACTGGATCGGTGTATAATTGATGGGATATAAATACAGTATAATGTACATGTACTTGACCAGTGTGGTTTCACTGAGATACTGATGGTGTACATAATTGTTATTCATTGACATCAATTATCTTGCTATTAAAGTATTATCTATGGGGACTATTTGTTTGTATCTTTCGATCTGATGGAACGTTTGGCCTTGCGATGTTTCCTCATGCAAATTAATGCGTAAAACTGCTTTCCGCTCGACTGCAACTGAGCAATATATTTTACGTTGGTATATAAACTGAAAAGCGCGCATTGATATTTCAGGGATGTGCACCGGTTTTATTCATATGTAACCACCGGATGCGACGCCAATAGCCCTGTTCCCCACAGACAACTGAGCCGGTAGCACCGTTTCACTTAGTTCTCTCCTGCAGTGTGGCTCTTGATCGGTACTTTTCGCATTTAGAAGATGCAGAGTGTAACGAAGAAGCCCCGCCTGGCGAAGTCCACCACCGCCTACGATGACTTGGTCAAGACCTTCCACAGCGAGATCGCTCACGAGACCAAGAAGTACGATGTGCTGAAAGACCTGGACATCTTCGTGCTGGACAACTCCATCCGGGAGAGCACCGTGGGCCAACTCAGGGGACACACCATCGAGAACAAGTGGAAGATCTACAATGAGGTCAAGAAGTGCGGCTTCAAGAATACCATCGTGGCCTCCTTTGCGCACATGACTAGAGTGGATGATATCTTCATCCAGCAGCTGTGCGACAGAGGGGAGGACCGCACCGGTCTCTTTGCCTTCTCCGAGATCACAGAAGGTAAGATTTGAACCTGAGACCAGGAACCAAAAGTCATGATGAACTTAAGACAGTTGTCGTTATAGCCTAGGCTGCGTCTAGGATTATCCTTGGATAGGCATGTCTTTATTGTCTATATTCCATAATTGTCACAGGAGGAAGAATCGGCAATCTCGGCTGGCTTTACACCAATGGTAGTCTTTTTCAACTCATTTCAAATGTGTTTGTCACCCTTTTTTACCAGAGTTGTTTACGATATCAACATTGAGTAACTGAACATACATATAAATTATAGATTGAATATAAGTTATCCGCAGGGTCTACTGCAAATCTGCAATCATGACAATGCTAAAATGAGTAAAATGGAGTATGTTTGCAGTATTTTAGACTTTTTTGATACTTGAATCAGTAGGTATATTCCTACACAGACTAACTTGGGACGGGCGGGGGCAAGACACTTCTGAAAATCGTCTTAGATAAATTTACTGCAAATGTTTTCATGCTCTTCGTTAAAAGGAGACGCCTTAAATGCTCCAAATCCGAAGCCGCCACTGGTCAGGGTTTAACACTATCCGTGGAATATTCTGAACAAGTTCTTCGGGTTGAAGTTAGAGCCTCCCTTGTGGAAGCTTAACTTGTTTATGTGGCTTCAGTAGAGAAGTTATCGATCGCGGCGGGGGTTTAAATCCCAGGCACCATGGGTTGAGATTAATATGTAAATCATGATTATGTAACTACGTATAAATGCAATAGATGGCTAGACATAATAAAGTTACGTCTTGGGTTTTTTTAATCGCCTAGTTATGGATCAATATGGCGTTGCGGGGAAGGAAGGGTACAATAAATTGCCAGAGGGACAAAATAGATAACACACGTTGTATTCATGATATTCTTGATATGGCTGAAAATTATCGAGTGGTGGTGCCTGGGATGGATCAATACGTCTACTACTCACGCGTCATTGACCAGTGATGACCGATGAGGGCAGTAATACTGTATTATTTCACTTCTGTGGGCGTGTAAAAAAAACAGAATCTCTCAAATTCTTATAAAGTTTTGGTCAGATTGCCGATGGGCAATTTTGCTCATTACCCTCTGAAAAAAAAAACACCCTAAAAATGGGAAAATAATTCCCAAACCGACTAACAGGCAGATATTAGGAGCCATCTGGAGCAAACTTTGGAGCCAAAATGTGCCGTTTCCTCAAAAGTTGATATCAAAAGAATATATGAACTGAACGACCCCCAACAAAATATAACTCAAACGTAGTTACTGGCTTCTATAGCTTTAATCATCTGCAAGACATGTGATTAAGGGGCGGTTTTTATGTCAAACTATAGAACAGCGAAGCTGTCATGGCCTTTCCAGATGATATCATTAATTTTAAGAGTTTAAACTCTAATTTGAGGGTGTAGAGATGGATTTTATTACGTTCCTAAATATTGGAAGCACTGAAAAACAAACTTTTCATCCGAATAAAAAAAACTATAACATTTCATGCGGACGGCCGGCAGGCGCGGTTCTAGAGCCAACATTTTGGGAGGGCTAGAAGAGCCATTATTTTTTTTGGGGGGGGGGGGGCTAGAAGACCCAATATTTTGGGTTCTTCTAACACTCGCTTCTGCTATGTCTTATTAGGGGTCGAAAAACATGCACATTATAGGCCACACAACGCGTTTTTTTATGTAATTGGCACTTAATAACTGAAAAAATCCAGTATTTTCAAGAATTTCTTTTTCACTTGCAATTTTTTTTTTGGGGGGGGGGGGGGCTAGACAAAATTTTGGGGGGGCCACAGCCCCCCTAGCCCCCCTGTAGAACCGCGCCTGACGGCCGGACGGACAGACGGCCGGAAATCGGTATCACATAGACTCGCACTGCTTCGCAGCAGCTCGCCAACAACATAGCTAGTTTTACGATTTACCATATGTACATGGCCCCGCTTAATACAAGCATTTTAGGTAAGTCCCGGCGACCTCGTTTTAACGAGGTTCGACTGTAAATATCTTTTGGGAATTTAGAGACAGAATCTTGAAAGAGAAAATTACAATCAACCGCTTATCAAAGTATGCCTAACTTGCTAGTGGCCCCTTTTTTTTAAGATTTCACCTTTTCTCGTTGTTCTACAAATCTAGGTATTACAAACAAGGTTCCTGACACGACGTCTGTGCCAGTTGGCTTGTTGAAGATGGAGAAGGTGGGCCTGTACAATGTCATCTTCGAGCTGGATCTGGGCGATGGTGTCTACGACTTCAATGCATTTCCCATGACCGACATGTGCGCTCTCTTGAACAAGTGGGTGACCTGGTGCCACGACCGACTGCACCCACAGGCCAAGGTTTGCTTCCTGCTTGTGCATGTATCTCTTTTGAGTAGGGCGCCCTCATCAGGGGGCCAAAAAAGGGAAGATCCATTAGCCCATCTTAAGTGCCCTACTGCCCTGGGAAGATGGCCATTTCTCATGGCATCATTTTCTCATGGTGTGGTGGTGTAGTGACGTGATGTAGTCAACCTTCCTATATAGCTCTATGGTCAATGTGTAGACCTAACATTTTATCAACTCCTTGTGAAAGTAGGTTGGGTCCAGATGCCAGTAATTATTCAAAAGACAAATTGGAGGGACAGAACATGATCAATGAGAATGGCTGACTAGGCCATAGCTGAAACTTTGACTGCAACTTACTGCCAATAATCTTTTATAGGAGTAAGGTACAAGCCTCTCCTATGTCAAGCCATCCTTCATCCAGGGTGAAGCTTAGAGCATCTAGCATGGATGCCTGGTGGGCAGGGACAACATCCCCTCCCTCAATTTAACACACAATTCCTTCCTCAATCCAACATGCTACACCCACTTCCCGCAGGTTTTCATCAGCTTCCGGGACCTCCCAGACACCATGCCTAATCATCCGGAGAGAGTCTTCCAGACCGTGGAGTATCTCGCCAAGATGCCAGCAGCGGTGCGCCCGTTCGGCTTGATGTTTGAGGAGCCCAGAGGCGAGTCCCTTCCGGAGGAGTGCGGAACCTACGCCAAGTACATCCGTAAGGTCATGCTGGACAACAAATGGAATGCCAACCTACTGATGCACTGTCACCAAAAGTGGGGATACTGCGACGCCACAGCACTGCAGGTCAGTGTTTGGTCCTAGAAGTTAGGCAGCTTCATTCCTTGGATGATACCTTCTTTTATTTTAGAAGATTCTGTGAGATTGATGAAATTGCAGTTTCATCAAAGTGTTTTTCTTCACAATATTTGATGTCAGTTTTATTCCAGTGATTGCTTGATTCTTTTGAAAGTGAAAATTTGAAAAATAATTTTTTGAGAAGTGACTACCTTGGCACTTGTTTCCATTGCAACCCACATGAGGCTAAACTGGAATGTTTGGCATAATGGTGACATCATCAGCAAACAGGACAAGATACAAAAAGAAACAAAAAACAGAAAGAGGCAAAAATACTGCTCCTTTTACAGCTGCAGAGTTAAGGAAAAGAAATTAGAGAAGAAGTTTACGGAACACAGAAGCCGTGTTGCTCAGATAGCATCATAGCAGGGATTGCTGATGCTTGAAGTGTCTGTATGGATGGTGCTGAACAGAAGCCTGTCGAGTCCTTGAGAAGGTGGCATACTTTAATATGCATTAATAGTTGGAATAGCATTAGTTGAACAGACTGTTTGAGTTGTTATTATTGTGTTTCAACAACTCAACCCTGAACAGGTTCTGATGAGTGGTGCTACCGGAATCTGGGCCAGTGTCTGCACAGAGGGAGCCGCCATGGGGAATGCCTCCTCCTGTGTCACCCTGATGAACCTCGTCCGACTTGGCAACAAGAAGGTCCTGAAGAAGTTCAACTGTGGATACTTGAGGCAGGCCGCCATCAACGTGACCAAGATCACAACAGGCATGGATCCGCATATAAAGCAGCCGGTCTATGGTGGCAGGGCCCTGGATTTCGTCTTTGACCTGAACCCGGAGGAATTCGACATGTCCGAGTTCTTCGGAGAGCATCCACCAGTGAGAATCACAACGCTAGCTTCACCGGAGATGATCCAGAGCCGAATGATCTTCCTGTTCGGGGAAGACCCACAGTTCACTTTGGACCGTGCCTACAAGATGAAGGAATGCATGTTGGCTGATCTTCGTAGCAGCAGGTTAGTGAATAATTTTGCATTGCTCAGGCCATAGGCAGGGGCAAGAGCTTTAAATAGCGCCCTCTCTCGGTGCAGTCATTTATGTAGTAGTTAGCAGATACTAGCCCGAGTTAGGATGGGCAGTTGCTTCCAATTCCCTTCCGAGGATGAATCTCAAAATGCTAGTTGCTTTTGCCTGTCCTTTATAGGTATTCTTTGTGCAGTGACAAATGGGGCAGAAGTTTTGAAATAGTTATTTGCATAAACGTTGCTTGGTGGATGAGGTCAAATGTCAACCTCTTGGTTTTCTCTGTCATTGAATCACACAGGAAGGAAGAGTACATGAGTGAGGCCGGTCTTGCTTTGCTCTTTGACCGTGCTGGTGGTGCCCTGACTCCAGCCATGAGGGACACAGTGACCAAAATGGAAATGACCAGCCCACATGCCAACAGGCTCTTCGATGAGATCAAGATGCGCTGGGACACCTGGGACAGCAAGGACAAGGTACAAAACGACAACATGCTGGAGTTCTTCAACTTCTACAATGGCTTCATGTCGCCGTACTTCGCCTGCTACCGGTGCTCCGACACTCGGCGGGGAATGCAGGCCATCGACATGGACGCTGATGGCCAGGTGGACTGGAGCGAGTTCATGGTGTACCTCAAGTGGGCAATACATCAGTACCCCATGATCAAGGATGCTGATGAGCTGTTGGACGTGGCCTTCCGAAAGGGAATCATGCCTGCCATGCGGGACGAAATGATTCGCAACCGCGTTCCAATGCGCTAAATAAATCAAGAGCCAGCTCATAATGTGGATGAAAAAATGTACCGAGAGAGACTGATATTAGACTTTACCCAAGTCTTCACTGAAGTCTGCTCGATTATGAATGTAAACCGTTGATGATTATTTGGACCGGCCTGACAAGATTCACGATAGCACTTTAATTCATTCACAAAATTAGATCAAAATTCTGTTGTGTTGTATTGATATCAACAATCAAGAAACAACATATTAGCTTGTATGACTGATTTTTGATGAATTATTTACTTGTGATTATTCAGAGAATTTGCGTGATTTAGAAAATGCTTTAGATTAGGAAAAAGTATGAATAACAATGTGTGGGTGTGTTTAAAAAAAAACCAAGAAATTAAAATTTGCAGCAAGGTTTGAAATGTGCCACAATACCTGCCATGATCACTCTATATGTACAACGTACATGATGACATGATCATGAATCATACAATATATCTTTTATTTGGAAGTTTAATATAGACCACTTTTTCAGAAAAAGTTTTCAATGGAGAATTTGAAATAGTTTCTTAGCACAAATTATATGTGAGGTTAATTAACATCAAAGAATTATTGAAGATAAGATTTGGTGTGCATATTGTTGGGCCATAGGCCAGCTAGTTTTGTGTGTAGTTATATTCAATATTACCTTCCTTCGGGAATGTTCAATAAACAGTTTAATAAACAAGTTTGGTGAGAAAGCATATGAGTTTGTTTCACAACTGTATTTGTTAAAGTACCTATCTTTGAACGTAAACTTACCATTTCCCCAGAGATTGAATTCCAAGACAGTCAGACTTCTTCATCTGATGAATCCTTTGGAAGGACGAAAATCCATCTTCCATGAAAAGAGTTGACCACCTGTGAAGCAAAAAATAAATAAAAATGGCTAGTTGTTGTCAGGTTTCCTACTGGCTTGTTGCTCGTGTTTTGTCAAATTATACCTGCATTACCCTTCAAAGTCAAGCAAAAAAAAACCTGCCAAATTCCAAGCATTTTGGGACTTGCTGTCGTCTCCGAATGGGATGTGCCATCTTTTGTTTGGACAGATACAAATAACAGAGACTTTTGGACCAATTTCAAATGGTCACAGCAGATATGAATCTCAATTTTGTTCTTTTCAAGGCTATGATAGCATCAAATACAGTGCAGAAACATCACATTTTAAGCTTCAATTCTCTCTAACTAAAATTTTGATGCCCATACAGAAAACCACACCAAAAACTATTTTCTTGAAAAGTTCTGACCCCTGGATGACCCTATGGTCATTAAAAATCCAAATTTAAACAGCTGACACTGGTATAAATAAACTCCACATAAACATTTTTTTTAAATGATATTAACGGCTTTTATATACATGTAATGATAAATGATGACTTGCAAAATCATCCAAAGAATAAAAACATTGGGGAGAATGATCTTTGAAAGATACTACATGTATTTGTATTGTTATGGAAACATGTAAAGCAAAAGATCCCCAAAGAACTTTGGACAAAGGCACTTTTATTAAACCTTAAGAACCTTCATGACAAAGAACAAGAGGAGTTATAGTGACATTATTACATGCTTGAATGGCACCCAGATATAGTCAGATGTAGACTCTTGGTTCAAGAGTCTACTGAACAAGACAAGTAGGCCAGTGTTGTAGTCGAGTACTTTTTTGCCGAGTACTTTGACTGCCGAGTACCAAGACAGGTCGAGTACTTTGCCAGTCGAGTACAAGTACTTATGCACCCGAGTACGAGTACAAGTACTTATCTTCCGAGTACGGTTACAAGTACTTATCTTCCGAGTACGACTACAAGTACTTATCTTCCGGAAAAAAACAAAAACGAACAAGTTGTACTGTAGCGTTTGACTCCATTCTGCACAAATTCTCTGTATTCTTTGAACCCAAATTAAACAACAGTCGATGTGGAGTATTGTGGACGACATGCCTACAGCTGATCTAAAAATAGTGGTCAAAACATGTGGCTATGCGTTGCAACAGTAAAACGTTACAACAAAACGCCAGGCACGGCGAAGTCTATTTTCTAGATTCAACTATTCATAAGCATGTAATTTCTATATGCTAGATTTGATTTGTTGCTAGAATGCTCAGATCCACAAACTTTAACTGAACAGATTTGTTTTTTCGAGTACTCTTTTTCGAGTACAAGTACATAGTACGAGTACAATTTTGGGATGTCGAGTTCCAAGTATTTTGTAGCCCGAGTACAAGTACCAAAGGACGAGTGCGAGTATTTGGACGTTTGAGTGTGAGTACGAGTACGAGTTGTCGGAAAACGGTATACTCGAGTAGTACTCGAGTGCGAGTACCGAGTACGAGTACTACAACAATGAACTAGGCCTACAGCTTCTTCAGTTTCATGAACTTGAACTTCAACTCCTGAAAGCAATCAACAATGATCCCCACGAAGAGCTGAACACCATCACTGTAATTGGAGCCATCTCACTCAACCTCATTAAAACAAGAAAAATGGTTGAACTTCTCAATACATTGTATCAATATTTTAAACTGTTGTTTGCCTGGAAACGAATTCTATCTACCCTAAATGCTACACTGCAATTCTTAAATGTGAAAACAGCAGTAATCTTAGCATGTTTGTTTTAAACATTTGTAGCAACACATTTGATGCACATTAAACAATAGGTCATGATTTTGACCCATTAGGGGCGATCTATTGATGCCATCTTTGGAGCACAATAGGGTGCCTTTCCCAAACCTTGGTTCAGGCTCCGGCTCCAGCTTCGTCTCTGTCATCAATATGCTAAAAATAAAGGTTCTGGTTTTTCATTGAAGCTAAAGCTCTGTATTCTTTTTCAAACCAGAGAATCTCCTTCTGAACTGCAGCCATAAGCCTCTATTTTGATACCCGTTATTTTAGAATGGATTCACAATGGAGCTGGAGCCTCAGCCGGATCCGAGGTTTGGAAAAGGTCCCATGACAATTCTTCTCATTTTAAATAAAAAAAATTTAATCACCAGGCAAAGAATATGGATTATGGTGGAATTAAAAAGTTCATGGAGACAGAGACTAAAGGCTTTTCACACCGGACAAATCTTGGGGTTGAGGAGGCGGGGTTGAAATCGGCGGCGATTCACACTGGAAATTTTTTAACCCCGCGTCAACCCCGAGATTGGCTTCACTACCCGGGTTGAAGTCAACCCTGCTCCGGACCAGGGTTGAGATTTTTCCATCCATGTTGAAACTTTCGCCCGGGATGAAAAAGGCAGTGTGAATTGAATCGGGTTGAGTTCGTCCTGGGTTGAAGGTGGGTTCGCGAGAGGCAAGTGTGAAACAACGCTGGGTTGAAAATGGGAATGGAGTTCGCCCCGGGTTGAAAGTTTGCAGTGTGAAAAGGCCTAGAGAGAGAGAGAGAGAAAGATTGTGTTTTTCTAAATTGCTCGTGGAACTGCAAGTAAAACATGACAGCCTACAACATCACAAGGTCTCTTTCCATACCTAGTGCTAAGATGTACGACTACATTGTACATATCTTTCTTCCATTATATTATTTGGGGGCCGTTTCCAAGGTTATGTAAATCTCATCACACTGTTTACTCCTAGAATCTTTGAGAAGTTGTCATTATTTTCTTTAGGATTAATTGTTGAGAATTATGGAGCAGATTTTGAAGATTCTGAAAATTTGTAGCAAGAACATTCTGTTCAAGCAATTCAGTTTTCTGGAAGTGTAATTGATGGCGATTTTAATTTTGATCCCTACTACAGTAAGAGTTTCAAGTACCAGGAAAAATATATTTTGCGTAGAATTTCTGTAAGTAAGAAATAGCCTACTAATAATAAAAGAGCATTTATAATACATACAGTACCTGGAAAGTTGCATCCAAAGGCATAGATTATTATTATCCCCTGGTCATTAGTGACCATCTCAACTCCCTGGGGAGCAATCAGCCCCACTGACTTCTATAAGGGTATGAAGGGTAATCAAGCACAAAGCCATCTCTACCCTCGCAGGTACCCATTTACACCTGGGTGAGGAGGAGTAATAGTGACAAGGTATCTTGTCCAAGGATGGAAGCACCACTACCTCATGACTTGACTCAAACCCACAATCTGTAACAGTGTTGGAGTACTCGGCCCATACTCGATTAAAAGAACTCCAAAATCAAATGTACTTGACCCGTACTTGATTCCATGTACTCGGATTTTGGGAGTACTCAACCATTAAGTGCAAATTTCATATTCGTTACAATTTCACGATTGATTATGTTGACAATTTCCGATCAATTTTACAATGGGAGTATGAAGATCATCGGGAGTTTAGTATCAAATGGAGTAAGCATGCACAGTGTCATTTGCAAGGTTTTCTGAAAAGAATTTCTGAAAAGTGTTGCACAACATCCAACTACAATAAAAATCCAGTTGTGAAACAATAAACTACATTTTTGGCACTGTGTGTTGGTACTGTGCATGTACTCGAACATGGACTCAGACTTTGGTACTTGGACTCGACTCGTGGGGATTTAGCTCAGATTTTGAAGGATTTTGGAGCAATAAAAGTTATCAGCCAAATCTGACTAGATTACAAGGAGACTACTTGATATGAATTGCCACTTGGGCCTATGGCATGTAATTCTGAGAAGTCAAAACTCACCGGTCCTAATGAGTCCCATACTTCGGCTCCGGTGGTCTCCTGAATGACAGCCTCGTTGTATAGTACCCTGTCTCCAACTGCACAGTAATGACTGACTTCTACAGGCTGTTCGTCTGGATAGGCCTACAGTCTGTGAAAAAAAACCACAATTCCAATGGGAAGTGTTTAATTTTGCGCATCTATTTCATCATAAATAATACCGTTCGTTCATTCATACATTCAAATATAACAGACAACAAATTACATTTATCTGGTGCTTAGTACTGTGTTTCTAAGCACAAATTATCCCTGGTCATTGGGCTACATTCTTCAAATCTATCTCAACTCCCTGGGGAGTACATGTATACAGCCCTGGCTGCTGTAAGCGCACAAAGGCTAATCAAGCACAAAGCCATCTCTATCCTCACAGGTGCCAATTTACTGGGTGAAGAGGAGCAATACAGTGTATGTGACAAAGCATCTGCCCAAGGATGCAAGCACCCATGGTTGGACTCGAACCCACAATCTGTAGATTGACCACGCAAGACCTTGAGTATGATACACCACACCAATGGGCACTGGGCCACGGCACCACACAGAAATGTTAATGTATCTCTGAAATGCTCACACAATTACACTATTTTGGGAAAAGAATTATCAAAAGTATACATTTTACATGACAGTGCTCAGTATTAATTAAGCTGTTTGGGTTTTCTAATTAAATTTGTATCATGCTTGGAATTAGGAGACTCTGACATGTTTCAATCCCAGCAGTGGCACGGATTAAGAATCAAAGGTCGTTTATTACTTACAGCAGTTTATCACTTGTATCTAATTTGTATAATTTTGATCTAGAAAGTGACCCTCAAAATGACTATTGGGCATACATCCCCTCCTGGAATGTGTGACCACATTCTACCACTTCCCATTTTTAGCTAGGGTACACAACCAACTCGCAACACAACATGAGAGATAAGCACTGAAATGCATGTACCTCTATAGGGCTGTTCACACTATCTCAAATCTCGGGGTTGGAACCGGATCGAACCCCAAGATTTTTTCAACCCTTTTCACACTTGAACATTTTCAACCTCGAGCCACCCCTGGTAGGACTGCCAACCCGGATCGAAATCAACCCTGGTAGGGAGCAGGGTTGAAAATCTCAACCCGGTTCCAAACTGCATTTTGTGCCGTGATCTGTGTTGTACGAGCCGGTTCACCATAAACGTAGTGTGAATGGTGCTTCTCTTCGATCCAGTTCAAAATCTTTCCGGGCTGAACCGGGGCGGATCCGGGTTGGTTTCAACACGATCGAAAAGGAGATAGTGTGAAAAGGCCTTATATTACTGTCAGCTAAAACAATGTTCCCGTTATCTTAGTTTATTATTAAAACCTCAAATACAGGTGGTTTAAATTGTTAAAATGACTACTGTCTGATCTTTTTGAGTGAAATAGATCAGCGCGAAGTGACGTCATTCCAATTCGCCGACCTTGGAGCGATGAAAACAAAGCAGCAAGTTGTATGGTTTTTAAGACAAAAAGCTGCGAGAATTAATCTTAGTATACGGTACTTCAAAGAAGGAGTATTTGTCCGAGGAAAAACTAGGACTCGACAATGAAAGTCGTACAGAACACAATTTCTGCTTCTTGACAAAAATATTTGGAAAACAATTCTCGACGACGGGCGGTTTGTACGTGATTTGCCCGTAGCTTGCACCATCTAAATGTTGGTTTTCATCGGTTGTCAAGTTCATGAGAATGAAAGTACCCAGATGTCCGCGGTGATTTATAGAACTTAAAAGTTAGATGTTTAGGGGTTAGTGTGCTTAAGTCCACAGGGATTATTTTCAGACATGGCTTACACAGTGAAGTAACTGTAAATGTTGACCAGTTGTGATGTCCTCTTCAATATTACTAGCCAGGTTAAATTTGTGGAAAGAGGAAAGGGCATGATTTTTGAGGGAAATTATGGGGTCTGAAAATAATCCATGTGGACTAAAGCAAACTATCCCCCATTCAAGACACTCATAATTGGAAAGAGGCAACTTGCATGTGAAAGAATTAAATGGAAATGTTGCCTCCTCCATCCAAACTGCCCCAGCCCCGCCCTGATGATGAGTGACCTTGGCAAATGTTGGGCTAAAATCAGGAAGGCTCGGTGGCTACCATACAATTACTGCCTTTTTACTACTCATAATATCGATTATTAATCAATGTAACAAACCTTCCTCTATCTGTACAAATATCTCCTTCATTTATGTGCTTTCCTGCCGTCTCCTTCGTGCACTGTTTATTCCTCAAATCCGATATTTGAACCATTTTCTTTAGGTTTGGTCCAGCATCGCAAAGTTGCACTAAACACGTGTGATATGTTTTGCTGCACCAATTTACGCCCAATCACGAAAGTCGCCCAATTACAGTATTCACTGTGCAAGCTTTGCATCGAGCAGGTGGTTGGGATGGGAAGACCCAATTAAGTGCATGGCCGGACTAGGAATACATTGTTGGTGTACAAACGTTTTAATTGCTATTAAAATACCAATGAAATAACATAAAATCACATAACATAAAACGGAAACATATCTTTCAAGGTATCTGAACAGACTGAAATGTGATGCAAAATATTAACATATTTATCAAAAACTTAACTGCGTTGGCCCGGTTTCATTGAGCTGGTCGGACATAAATTATTTGACAAAACATGGATTTTTTTTTCAGAATGGCAGCATTGTTTTTTACTCAGTACTACATGTACATGTATACCCTTCCATGCCTCCAATGGCTAAAATAAAAACTGTAAAAGTTAGTCATAAAGGTATTCCAAGATCTAAGGAGATTTGTAATACAGACCTATTCACATAGGCCAATTTTTTGTTGTGTACAATAATTTAGCAAACCTCAAAACTATTCTGACAAAAAAATAATTACCCATGATGTGCAGTTTGGTATTTGTGTAATTTGTGTTCCCCTGTAATGGGGAGGGAGGTTAACACAAATGCTTTTTATTGTTTTTGCTGCATTCATAATCATTGTTTCACATCCATGAAACAAAATGGAAATCAAGCAGACGGCAGGCAATCCTCGGACTCTGCAACCTCAGACGGAGGACGCCGGACCGAGACCGCCGTCGTTCGTCGGTCCACGTCGGTACTGGCGTCCGCCGCTGGCCCGATGCAAGACATTTCGGCTTCCGTACTTAGAATGACCCGTATTAAATAATTAGTTAATTTTCTCCTAAGGACAAGAAATATACCGCTTTAAAACATGAATCTTGTTCTTCATGCACGTACTACATACGTCGTATGCACGATGATATTCGGATAATTTCAACCAAATCAGGAATATGTAGCCTAATAATATCCAAAATAATATTGATCAACAGACCACAACTATAGCGGTAGGCCGTTTTATGACAATAACCCAACTTTCTTCAAAGTTCAAATCGCACAAAATATCTTTGCCAGCCTCATGAAGCCCATAATTTACTTTCGAGAATGTTCTTAATACTGTACATTGTATGTAAGAAAATCAACCAATTTCAAGGCAGCTATTTTCGGGCGGAAAAATTATCCAAAACGACAACGGGTTTCATACCTTCGATTGCCGTAACGACACAAGCAGAACGACACTTGGCCACTGTGGGACTCCACGGAGCGATGGACGGCAGCCCTTAGCGGAGCAGCACTCGTCGGGCGCCGGGTCGTCATCACACTCAGCCCCGGTTGAACCTCTCTCCAAGCCCCGCTGCCAGAGTTCTCCCGATGCACTGCCAGTCTGTCACGCACGAGGATTTCAGAAGAACCTGATGTTATGGACATTAATTTGAATTACATGTATTTTGAATTTGAATTGAAATTGAATTGAAGGGAAATGTAGCGAATATTAATTATCCCTAAAATCTGTTTTCACTAAAAAAGATATGCCGAACCTTCGGGCAAAAAATGTTAAAACCATGGTTCAACTGAGTGGTGCCAATAACTACAATCCCAAAGTCCAAAATCTTATTGGAATAAAAGTAAGCTTGACCAAAAATAATTCACCTATTTTCAATTCTGTATGTCACCATTGATTCATTAACGGCAAAGTATTTCTAGCTGCAATTACCCTTTAGCCCCGAGAAAGATCCTGCTATGATCGAAACATCAGGCCCTCCTCAGTCCAAACATTTTTATATAATAATTATTCCACATTATTACTTTGATTGATGAGCAGTTTGCAGCAGTATCATATGGAGAATGAATGATATATAAAGAGTTACTGTTGTCATTCTTGGTGTGTTTTGTATTAAAATGTTCCCATATAAAGATAATTTCTAACAAAACAACACATTGCATGATAGTTATTCCTTAAAGGGACGGTACAGAATTGGTAAGACAAAATACATTTCATGATCACAGATTCACATAAAACTTACTCAGTATAATGGTGATGATAGGAGAAAACATCCCGTGAAATGTTTTTGTCTGAAATGCCATATTCATTGAGAAATAAATGAAACTATTCCGATTTGAATAAATCGCTTCGAAGCGTTTTATTCATTCGTTGAAATGTGTACAGTTCTCTGTAAACGGGTTTTCACTATTTTCTCGTGACCCAGATGGCTGATTGAACTCAAACTTCTACAGGTTTGTCAGTTAAGGTACATGATGGATTACATAATGTGCTTTCACTGTCAGCAACGGTTTTGTCGCAAAAACCAGTTCTGTACCATCCCTTTAATATTCACCCAGATTTAACTGGAGCTACAAAAATGGAGTTGGATATCAGTAGTTTCATATTTTGTTCCCCTGAGAGCAAATTGATATTAAATTTCAGTCTGATAAATTTATTTTGTGGATAAAAAACGTAACCACCAATGAATCTGCTATTGCCAATTCTATACGGAAAACAAGCATGAAATTTATACAAAAAAATTATCATTCGCTGATGGACGATAATTACCACTTTAACAGTGATAAAAATGCCGCTCCATATTCAACGGTGGGGGCGGTATATCACTTTAACGGTGTAAATATTGCTGTTGCATATTCAACGATGGGGGCGGTATATCACTTTAACGGTGTCAATATTGCTGTTGCATATTCAACGATGGGGGCGGTATATCACTTTAACGGTGTTAATTTTTACGTTGCATATTCAATAATAGGGGCGGTATGTCACTTTAATTTAACGGTGTCAATTAGGGCCTATTATTGTAATCAATCAAGTTTCAAGAAAGATGTTTCTCTCCTTATTACCAAGAATACATCCCAGGTCTGATGCTGGAAATGAGTTCCCCTACCTGTAAAGCATCTGCAAGTACAAGATCAAGCAATTTGAGAAATTGACAATTTTGGGTCAAAATTTACAAAAACGACAAGGGCCCTTGTCGTTTTCATCAATTTTGGAGCAAAAATTAAATTCTTCCGATGTGATTTAAAACTTCCTAATAAAGATTTACGAGCGTGAAAAACACGTTTCCGATTTCAAATAATTATGCTTACTTTCAGGTTTTAGAGTAGTCTTGTTCAAGACGGTATTACGTAGTTGTACCTGGCCAACAGATCGCACGTACGTGTACATGTTAACACAACAAACGACCCGAAATAACGTCTACGCCCCACACACAAGCCTGTGGGTCGGTGGAATGTTCCACTTAGTTTGCGTGTGGATGGGTAATTGTTTGGAGGGGCTCGCGCATAAATAACGTCTTGGACAAGACTAGTTTTAGAGGAAAAAATAATTATGTCTTTTCCAGGAGAGGTATACATGTACTTCGACCAGGAGGTAAGTCCGGCACCGGGCCAATCGAGAAGGGTCGCCCGGAGCTAACGGCGTCCGCTGAACCACGTTGAGTCCGAGGACAGGGCTGACTCCAAGAGAGATGTTGTTTTTCTTCTTAACCAAGAATGCATCCCAGGTCTGATGCTGGAAATGAGTTCCTCTACCTGTAAGGCATCTGCAAGTGCAAGATCAAGCAAATCAAGTCCAAATTGACAAAAATGACTATGGGGTACGTACCCCTTGCCGTTTTATCAATTTTAGACCAAAAATTTAATTCTTCCGGTGTGATTTAAAACTTCCTAATAAAGATTTAAGATCGTGAAATACACGTTTCCGATTTCAAATAATTATATGCTTACTTTCAGGTTTTAGAGAAAAAAAAAAGTCTTTTCCAGGAGAGGTATACTTCGACCAGGAAGTGAGTCCGGCACCGGGCCAATCGAGAAGGTTCCTGACTATAGGCTGAGACTGAAGATGTCTTAAGGAGTGAGAAAAAAGAAGAAGAAACTGTCCCTAGTGCAAGAGAGAGGGATGACAAACATAAGGAGACATGGCAGTCTTTAGAGGATGTGACATTTTGTGCACATCTCGAGTCCCTTAAATGAACAGCGCCCTCTCTGTTCGACCGCCGGCAATCGACAGAAATTCTACCGGAGTTGTGGAAGTTTTCAGGGGGAAATTGAAAAGTCGATCATGGGGAAATTACCGTACGAAATCCCAGACTGGAACAAATGGAAGGTGGAGGATGTACCAGAGCTCAAGGAGATCCAAGATCGACTTGCAAGAAGGGGTCTTAGGGATCCGTGGCTGAGGTAAGATATTGTGATTTTAGGCAACGTTATTGTATGGAGGGTGCCCAGTTCCCGGACAATTCATCAAACCCCCAACACTGCAACAGCATCATCATGAACAATGGACATGCATGCTCAGAAGTACTCATGTTATTACATGTACATGGTCACTGAACTAGCCTTACATACTTGTTACCTGTTTGAAAATGTGCACCTTTTGTGCCAATGAAATCTTATGTTAAAAAGATGTATTCAAGGCCAAGGGCAGTAGGCTGTAGTGCCTACCTACTTGGCTGCTGTGTATGTAGTGACGTGACTAACGGTCGTTAGTGTATGAATCTGCAGTCTACTCTACTCATTGCAGTCCTTAATGTAGGCCAACTCCAAAAGTACTTGGTATTGTTTGGTTGGGATTTTTTCAGATTTGGAAGGAAAGAAATAAAAACACTTTGAATGACGATGGGAACCAAGCTTATTGCTTTCATTGCCTGGCAGTAAGGTGTTACATTAACGGCATTTTCTGCACTAACTATGTCTTTTGTTTTTTTTCCCCTTTTCCTGTCCGACTTACCCAAACCCCAGGAATGAAGTCTGGCGCTATCAGCATTACATGCGTGGAGCTTCGTGGTATACCGTTCTCTTCAAAGGCTTCAAGTGGGGTGCGGGTGCCTTCGTCATAGCCCTAGGTGTCGAGAAGCTGCTGTGGAGAGGAGACAGCCACGACCATGGTAGTGCACACCATTGATGGTGGGGGCAGTTCACCTGTTCAGTCACCTGTAGTCAGTAAACGGAACTTGTTTTCAGGTGTGGTTATCATTTAAAAGGGTGGATTCAGTCATCGGAAAGGAAAATAGACTATGATTGAATGGGCCCTTTTGTACTCTACTACAAGTGCGTGCCGAGGCCAATGGAGTGTCGAGTTTTACGTAGAGCTTTGCAATTGAACTGGATGTAGATTGTATACCTTTGATTTGGAAATTAACTCACCTTCAGTTGGATTAGTGGAGCCACAAGATTTCTTCTGGAGTCTCGTCTGAGCATCGGTCGGCAACATTTGGACTATAAACCGGATTCATTAACGAGCTGGATTCTGAGTGTAGTTTCACCAATCCTACTTGTTTGACAGTCATCCATAAGTTTCTTTGTTTTTGTTAAAGCATTTGGGATGAATTTTGATTTCATGTTATCACCAATCAGGAGGCTTTGGTTGGGCTGTTCAAAATTTGAAAAAATTCAAGGGAAAAATATTTCAACCGTTAAAGTTGGATAATTGAATAATGTTGAGTTTGGCAAAATGCAATGCCTTTATATGGTATTATATAAATCGTAAGGATGGTCCTCAGGAATCCCTGTATAGGGATAACAGTCACTTTATGGGAATTACTTGAACTTGGCTTTAGAATAAACTCTTCCAGTTTGGTGATGGTAAAGATACAAAACTTCAAACAAAATCATCAGAACTGTAACAGTTTTTATGGACTCATGTTTACTGTTGGCAAATCCCACAGCAACTTCCATCAACTGAATTATGTTGGAAGGCCTGATTTGGACTTACAATTTGCCAATGTTAACCTGATGGGTCAAGCAAACTTCTTTTACATGTAGCTTTTCCAGAAAGAAAAAGGTGGAATTTTACCAAAATAATTGCCAGTCAATGGCCCTATTGAGCCAAGCTTGATGCATTTTTCAGTCTAAAAACAAATTTGGGTACATGTTAATAGACATATCGTTGAAATTTAAAAAATAAATAAATAAATCCCTGTAATTGTAAAAGATGTGTTAGATGTGTTTGAAGTGTGCACGATTATAAAGTTGGTTTGATCTCTATTTGGAATAAAAATGTTTTGATTAATCTATAGCAATCCAACATTTCATTGAATTAAAATGTCATGCTTGGCAACAAGAATGTATTTTTCAGTGTTAAATGTGTTCATATATTTGTACGTGCTTACAGTTGACAATCTCTGCCATGACTGATGTTTCTAACTTGAGAAACCCTAAGAAACTATCATTTTTATTCCACATTCACATGTATTTATAATTAGGCAGTACTTCTCCTTATTTAGAATTTAAAGGTAGTATCATACTTTGGTAAGAAACCAAAACAGAAATATTCACACATTTACATATAACTTACAGGGTATGAAGATGGTACTGGTAGAAACCTACCGTTAAAATATTTCCGCCTGAAATGGTGTATTTATCCAGAAATTAGTAAAACAACAACCGAAAATCATTTTGATCTTTTAAATTTATCAGTTGACCATGGTGTTCTTGCTCATAAGATATGATGAGACCTCTGCACTCGTAACCACAAGGTCACTAGTTGAAAATTGTACACTGGGAACTTTTCACACAAAAATCCTTTCCCAGGAATTGTAAACGGTCAGAAAACCTCAGCTTAATATTGTACTGAGAAAGCTCACTTGTTTTTATTTTTACACTAATAATTCTGCCATCACAGCAGTTTCATATGACAGTATTTCATCTATTTACTTTTTTTTTCCTACAATGAGCAACATAAACATTTAAGATAAATAGTTTTATTTTAAACAAAATTAGCACCAAGAGTTTCGGTTAAAAATTTACTATAACTTTTCAAACAGCTGTTGTAATAATATTAAATATGTTTTAAACAAAAATGCTGTTGTGTATAATACAAATATCAAGAAAAAAATGCCGATCCAAATTTGATCAGGAACATGAGTTGTGCAAGTGATGTTAAAAATACAAATTGGCACATATGGTGTTAATAAAATATACATTTCTTTCTTGATAAATAGTATAAAAAGGGGATATGACTTTAATACACTAGGTTTAATTAATGATCTTTAACTTTTGGATTGTCACTGGAATTTTCAGCATCTGACCACCCATATCATTTTCATACGATTCAACATAATTTCAACTATCTTAAAAATACTAATGTTTTACTCATTATTCGTTAAGGTTTCAAAATGTACACATTCTAACAGTGGTTCAGCTAACTACGGCATTAAAAAAATGGGTCTGTTTCTTAAAATGAAAACAAAACAACACAAAACCAACACCAAGTAAAACAGAAGAATCTTTTCGCAGAGACTTTTTTTTTACCTGAAAATGATATTGTCATGATAAGCGAATAGAAGTTAAAGTGTAACCATTTTGGTGTATATTTGCCTTGGTCTATAGAGTCCTGAGTTTCAATGCTGTAATGTATACAGTGCGATCCCAGCATAAGTGACAAGTGACAAGGAAAATACAACATAAGAAATCTACATCTTCAGCATCTAAGATGGATATATATCTTTTTCATGATTGCAATGTGATAGATTTAGATTCTGCCACTTGCAGGTATACCATAATCATTTCAGATCTGTCAAATCATTAGTTTTCCTCACATATATTTTTAAAGACACAGGACTGTAGAACCTAATTGCAACGAGCGTAATATATAAAAGCTGCAAGTTATTTGGTCCAAGGCCAAAGCCCTGTGCTGGATTTTGCGTAAAATGCAGGAAAGCTTTTCAGCAAATACATTCCAGGAGGTTTAGGTTAGGGATCAATTAAAACAAGGGATTGTGCTATTATTAAGTCCATTCTTTTGGGATGTTCATCCCAGAAATGGCCGTATTCTGAAAGGAAAAGGTCAGAGTTAGCCAGTAAAGACCAGTGCAGGCCAGTGCGGCTCAGTGTTGGCGAGTACAGGCAAGTGTTGGCCAGTGCAGGCCAGTGTTGGCGAGTACAGGCAAGTGCAGGCCAATGCAGGCCAGTGATGACCAGTGTTGGCCAGTGGAGGCCAATGCAAGTCAATGCAGCCATGCAGTGCAGGCCAGTGTCATTTGTAACTGCAAGACACATGCAGCCATCTTAACATATAACCAGCATTTCCAACTTCAGAGCAAGCTTGCATTTTCAATGTGGACATCACTGTCCTTAAAAACATCTCCTTTTTCATAATAATTAAAGTATATGCCAAACATGAGACCGAATGCGCGCAAAGCTTAAGAATATTTTGAAAGAACAAAAAATGGCTCTTCTACAACCTGTTTCCAGAGACAGATGTGAAGGCCAGAACTGAGGTAGAGGTCAAAATAAAAATTACTTGGGGGAAAAGGGAAAAAGCACTAAAATGTACATTGAAATGCAAGAAAATATCCGACACAAAGTATAAAATATAATCTTCTTTCTACGGGTTTAGCAGGGGCTTTGCAAAACTACATGAAAACACAAAATAGCATATTTCCCAGCATAAGATTTAAGAAGTTGATAAATAACACAAATTAAGCAACACTATACAAAAGATAAAACATAAAAACCAGGAAAGATAACTCAGATTTCTAAATCACAGTAACCCCATCAAATTATGTTCTAATTAATATTTTAAGGCACAAGAAAAAAAAAAGAGTATACAAAAAATACTGATAAAATAAAATATCCCAAAACGAAGACGATCTTTGTTAGGTTGTGTTCAAATGCGCTACACGTACTATCAAAAGGCACCGAGTGAATGTCTGACTATGTAACCTGTTTAACTTGGCAAAACAAATAGCACCCAAAATGATTGCAAGTTTCTTTTTTCTTCTGTACAAAAAATAACAATAAAAAAACTGACTGGGCCGGTCTTATCTTGGATGGTTTAATTTGGAAGCCGTATTTCACATGTGTCTCTGCAGCTGGTGTGCGAGAAGCTATTAATAAACCTAGTGTTTCAAAGGAGGTTATGTGGCTGTTTGCATGTGGACAGTGAACACAAAAATGCAGTCACAATCCACATGGAATCTTAGAGTCACAAGTGCATAGAGTCAGGTCGATGAGATTGTTCAACAATATGCAGCAGTAAATCACCATCTGTTTTCTTATCCCTTCATACACGTGGCAATGTTTAATCTTGAAAAATGACACAACCATACCCAAACATCTGAACGTTTTTTTTTTATTTAAACATACCCAAGACTCGACCGGCCCACGTCATAATGAAAACCAACTACTTCTCTGGTGATATCTGTACACATAAAACTACCAAAGCATTGCTACATAGCCGCGATTCTTGGCCCAGAAGTTTGTGGCTGCCCAGCGGACTGGCTTGACCGTTGGCAGAGTGGTCCTGGGTGCGCCACTCTCCACAGTAGCTGTTCACCATCCTGCGGCCGTCCTTGTATGACCCGTGCCACATGTACTTCTGGTCCCTGAAAAACAAAAAGAAGAGGATGCTATTCAATAAGAGGCCATCTATTGTCTCAATTTTGTTGAGTCTTAAAACCCATAAAATTCAATCCAAATCTTGATTTGGTCTGTGTCCTTTGTGTTGCGACAAGACAACTTACCATTCTGAGTTTGTCATGACGTCCTTGCCATCAAAGGAATAGATGTGTTTGCTGCTGTCAAATGAAGCCTCATCATCCCCATCAAAAATACCCGACCAGGATGTGAACATGATCTCATCCTAGGAGGAAGAATATCAAGCAATCAAAGGTGATGAGCATCTCAGAAGGTTGTGAGGGATAGAAATAATATTACGTGGCAATTTATCTATCTCCTTAGAATGTCAAATCTCATGAAAATAGGTACTGTATGTTAACATACATTTCTTCTGATATTATTCATTCATTTTTGAGATAGAATTATGCAAACAATTTATTGCTCTTCAACGGCGTAGATAAGCACTTCATAAAGTGCCTTTTCAGTGCACATGAAAAAAATCATGCATGTGTCTCGGGTGGGATTCGAACCCACGACCTCCTGCTTACTAGTGGAGATGCCATACCGCTAGGCCACTGAGCTAGCTGGGGTCATCAGTGAAGTGATACATTAATTTTAGGTCATTTCAAAAGCTTTTTCTGACATTTTTGAGTAGTCTGTCTTATTTTGTTGCACGAGAGATTGTTCTATAGTTCTAATTGTTCAATTGTTTTCAGGATTCCTGCCGAATGAGTGTAGAAATTTCTTCATGGGGTATCGGAACCACAAAACAAGACCCAGTTTTAATACTGTCTGATATCGGCACAAAGATGCCCCAACATCTTATCCAGTATGACATTACTAACCTTGGCATTGGCCACTGGTAGGTGATGATAGTCCCTATCGACCACCCACTTGACATCCTGTACCCTAGATGACAGGAAGGCACGATAGGTTCCTAGTAGTCTCTGTTCCTGAGCCTGTTGGAAGCAGTGGTAGTCTGCTCCCGTCAGACCACCGAGCCTGTCGTAGCTGTAGGAGTTGCCCGTCATTGGTTTGTTCAAAGCATACATGTAAAGCTAATGCAGAAACAAATGAAGCATAATACAAGAAATGTGAGTTTATTTCACCCAAGTCAGGTATTAAACAGTTGATGCAAGTGTCCAACCTTGTTTTTCGTTTGCTTGTTTGAGACTTTATTAATAAGCCTGTGCTTACATTCAAAGTATGCACATGAAGCAGTAATACAGAAAGTGAACACAAAAAATTGGTAACACTATATTTTATATGATCATTACTCCACTCATATGAATAATGAATATTAAGGGTAAATGCATATCGGTCATTACATCAAGTTCATGTAGGATCGGTATTGACTTGTGCCATTCTTTTATAACCCATTACGACTCCTAATGTATTTTCATTTGGAAGATTTACTTAATACTAATTCCATATAATGTAAATGGGCACTAATAAAAGAATGTTTAAGTTTGTTGAAGCTAGATAGACATTGCATAAATCACACTCAAACATGGTGTAAGACTGGTTCTTTGCCACATAATTCCCGCTTTTGAATTCACAATCTCCTCTCTCTATACTTCAATGCTTGCTTACCATTGGCTGGTCACCCAGCGGAATCTCAGGTCCAGGAAGTCGTGGCTTCGTGGTTGGAATTGTCACCCTCTCCGTCTGAAAATTGAAAACACCCCCAAGAGCTCTGGTAAATTACGCTACAAACACGCTACAATGATCAAAAGAAGTTGGCACTAAATGTAACTCTAATAAGGACTATAATTTGCAATTTTTTTAGACGAATATCTCTTCTAAGGAATGACTTGAGGCTTTGCATGGTGGAGAGATAATAATGAAAGGTGAAGTCATCTTGGGGAAATTCCCATGAAGATGACTAGAACCAAAATGTCCTACAACAATGTTTTAATGTTTTAATCATCCTGCACAAATCAAGCCCTTTAGCTTTGATTACCGCCCCATCACCCCTTGCACATCCCTGTTAAAAGCTTTGCAATGGTTTGAAACAAAAAACAAGACAAGAAAACCTGGACAAAAAGGCACCGCCAGTTAACTTACAGTCGAGGGTGTTTGTGGTGATGTGATAGTAGTAGTGGTGGTAGGAGGAGTAGTAGTAGTAGCTATAGGAGGTCGAGGTTGCACTGGATCTAGGTTAAAGGTTGCTCCAAGCTGGAGATACACGTAAGAGGAAATTACGCAATGCAATGAGACTACAATGATCGTTATTAGGTCCAGAAGGCATGTCCACTCTGCGATAGAGTCTACAATGACAAACACACGCACACAACTCTTGCATTAATCATCACAGGTAACTACACAATCACACTGTCACAACATTACAGCAAGGTCATATCTACAACTTTTATGCAGAAATGGGTTACTTGAACTCCATCAAAACAATCTACAGAAAGTACACTATCTTGGCCCCTTTCCAAACCTCAGGCTCCGGCTCCGGCTCTGTCATCCATATGCTGAAAATATTGGTTGCAGCTTTTCATAGAAGCTGAATATCTCTTTTCTTGTTCAAAATAGATTATCTACTTGTAAACCGTAGTCAAAAGCATCCTCTATTTTGATACCCGTTATTTTAGAATGGATTCACGAAATGGAGCTGGAGCCTGAGCCTGAGCCTGAGCCTGAGCCTGAGCCTGAGCCTGAGCCTGAGCCTGAGCCTGAGCCTGAGCCTTAGCCTGAGCCTGAGCCTGAGCCTGAGCCTGAGCCTGAGCCTGAGCCTGAGCCTGAGCCTGAGCCTGAGCCTGAGCCTGAGCCTGAGCCGAGGTTTGGAAAAGTCGTGCAAGTTTATTTTAATGTATGCAAATTTATGCAGAATGAAGTCACAGAAATGTCATGACCTTATTGCAGTGGGAGATACAACCTTGCTGTATTGACACTTATGAACTGACAATCTCAGATGAAAAGATCCCAATTAACATGACATCCAAGAAAATCACATACACAATGTATATAGGAAATGCACATATCACAATTGAAATAAACACCACTGTATACATATTAAAATGCTACACAAATGTATTAAGATGTATTAAAATTCACTCAACGACCTCAGTCAAGTAGATGTGTATATTTTCCTGTCACCACTCTATTGTACGCTATAATGACAGCTACAGAAAACTGAGAAAGTTATATGAAAACGACACAGACTGAACTCAAAATCAAAACATGAATCCGACCATTTAGCAACAAATCACACATGACTTTGAACGGATAACTTTGAACAGATTGAACAGAAAAAACACTTGAACTGAACCATGAAACAAGCTGCAACTTTGTAGAAACACCCACATACTCGAGCTATAATAATTATGATGGCATCTGCATGACAGAGCAATGGGGGAACACAATACACAACTAGATGAAACAAGTAGATCGGCTGCCAGAGCTTTGTTATTAAAATGTTACGAAAATGCGTATAAATATCAGACCAACACCTCAGGGCAGCAATTGTACCTGGAAACAGTTGATAATCTGCGACAGGGGACAAGATTGTACCTTTGAATCAACTACCGCTATATGGTAAGTTAAATGCCAATTACTGGCTGCTCATCAACCCCAAACACCTCAATATCTGACCAAAGGTCACCATAAGTTATTGTTGGGTTTATGCTGAAGAATACAACCAGATCTGATCCTCCCCTAGTTTATGGAGGTTTGCTGGTTCACCCAAGTCAGAGTCCCAAGAATGTGAGGAAGCGGCACTGTGTTGAACTTTCTGCAAATTCAAAATGTTTCTTCACCTGGACAGTGCGCAACCTCAAAACTTCAGACGAATGTGAAGATAAAGGAAGTTGCCCATCCCAATATAAAGTGATCTCATATAGCACAAGATGGGTGTGAGTGAGGACTGAGGATAGAGGAAATCTCACTGCTGAAAGTAGCTGGAAGGAAGCTTCCCAGTGCAATATGAGACTAGCTTGGGGTTACTACATGTACTTCACTTGAGACAACTCAAGACATTTGGACTGGATAGGATTGCTAAAATGCTTCCCAACAATTGCTGGAGGGACTAGTGATACCTAGAAACCTTTCAGGAAGCAAATGATTTTGAAGGTTGAGAATTAATAAAAAAGCATCACATGATCAGCCCCTTCAATATTTCATCACAGTTTGCCTCCCTGAGAAGGTGTAAGCAACAGCCTCTCAATAGCCTACCAGAATCTGCGTCATGCCACTGTCCCTTCTCAGGTACAGCTCTTGTACATCGATGACAAATGCGATGGTTCCAGGTGCCAGACTCGCTGCTTGCTTGATCATATCATTGATGGAACTGAAAGAGGCCAGCTGCAGAGAAAGTAAATGTTGAAACGATTGTCAGGAGAAAGGTACATGTTGTACTATTGTCTAAGGACTTTGTTGTTTCACAAACTGCTACAAAAAGAAATACACACATGGATGCATATAATAATCTGCTGCAAACTGCTCATCATCCAAAATAATAACCTGAAACATATCAAATGCTTGGAGTTATGAGTGCCTGACGGAGGGCCTTCGATCCTAGCAGCTTTAACCTTTGAGAAAGATCCTGCTAGGATTGAAACATCAGGCCTTACTACAATCATATTATTGATTATCTTTGATTGCAATGCCATATCATTCATTAAGTTCCCATCCTAACATAATACAGTCCTGTTATTTCACATGTGACTGTGAAAAAGGCAAGACCAGGCAGCTAATAAGGAATTCAACCAATAATTCCTGCAGACATCAACATCAGATTTCTATTCCAAATGTAAGGTGTCGTCCTCTTAGAGGCAAAAACAAATATACTCAATCAAGTCACACACTGGACGGAAAGAGAATTTGATAATTTTAATCTCAGACTGGCACTCCTTAGTACTGATATAACATCATGTGCATACAGGTTGTTTTTAAACAGCGGTCACTTTGAGCAGGTGCATTGGTCAAGTGACTTACCTGTGCTGTGCCAGATTCACCGGGGTATCCCCTGGGGCCTTGGTCCCCTTGCAGTCCCTGATGACCTGGAGCACCTGGCCTGCCTGGCTCTCCATCTTGGCCGGGAATTCCTGCGGGACCTGGTGGGCCCTCTACTGGAAAGAATGCGCCATCGGAGTCTGGGAAGACAATGAGATGGACCGAATTACCGCAATGCTATAACGATGCTCCTTAGTATTAGGTTTACCTATGTATTGCGCATTTACTGTAGCTGCTGAATGCTTACCAGTGTGTCCTGCAGGCCCAGGGGGTCCTGGTGATCCTGGGGGACCTGCGGGTCCTTCTAGTCCAGGAGGTCCTTCACCACCATCGATGCCAGGGATGCCAAACCCAGGAGCACCTGGTACACCAGGCCGTCCAGGTTCTCCTTTCACACCCACGCCAGGAGACCCCTGCAAAATATCGGTAACCAAACAAGACCAAAACATGAGACACTGTCCATTTGATACAAAGTCCTTTTCTGACAACACACTTCATGACATGGTAATGGGTCACATAGTTTGTCTATAGCAATTTATCAATGAAAAGGAATAACTTGCCTGTTGACCAGGAATGCCTGGTGGACCAACGTAAAATTCACCATCAAACTCGCCAACATCTCCCTGAAATCAAATCAACAATGTGATTCAATTACTTCCATAATATGATTTCTAGATAAATATCAAAATAAATATTACAAGAGGTAATAACTCTTTTTCCATACTGGATAGAAACAAGGTTTGAGATCAGTGTAGAGATAACGTGGTTCTCACAGATAAAAGATCTTTTCATGGTCTGGACTGGTACACCAGTGTGGTTAAACTGAGGAAAGAAACCTCAAGAAGATGAAGTGATTCTCATAGGTATACTACTGGCCGGTATCCTTTCTATAGAGGGAATCTCTACCAACATGCTGGGATTTTCACAAAGAAATCACTTTATGTTAGGACTAGCATATCATAGTGACAAATGACTATGAGTGCATTCGTTTAGCTTCCATGAAATGCCTGTATTTCCCTTTTTTCTTACCTTTTCTCCCTTAAGGCCTTGAGCTCCTTCTGGACCAGGCAATCCATCCACGCCAGGATGACCCTACAGGAAACACAAAGATAAAATTCATGATAAGGACGACCCTTCCAAGAAACAAATATCACAGGAATAAAAAGCACTGATACTTGTACTGCAGTTGCTTGACAGAAAGCCACTACAAGTATCATTTATAAACAGCCTCGTTTATGGTCTGAAAGTTCACCCAATAAATGATACACAATACAAACTGTGAGCCCAGCTTAGAAACAAACCATTAAATGTCATATCACTACAAATCTCACCCCAATGGCCAAATAAAATGACAAGGCACATTGGTCTCCTGATGATGACTAGAGAAGGCTAGTCAAAACGTTGAGACCTTAAGAGAAGTGCGAACAAAATAGAAGTTCAAAAGTACGAACGATTCTTACACGGTGTTTCCGCAAACCAATCCACATAGACAAGGCACAAATTGTACACCTATCCATGACAAGATCGTCTGAACATCCCATCATGTTCCGAGGTTCCAAGGTCTTAAACCCAGAATGTCCACTATGCTTAAGAATGATTAAATGATATTCTCACCATAGCACCAGGCCTTCCTTCATCTCCTGTATCGCCCTTTGACCCCTGCATTCCATCCAAACCATTCACACCAGGGAAACCTATGTAAACAAATAATGGTGGTTTGTGGGTTATTTTCATCCATGCTTGCAAACTGTTGGCAGAACCACAAAGTCACTCGCATCAAAGCAACACCAAATGCTATCTCATCTCAAAGGCTCCTTTCTCAAACAGATGTGTGACCTGAAAATACGTATTCAAAACTCTTTGGCACAAGAAAACTACTTATTTTTGGGAGGGGAGGAAGTGTATGTTTTCATGGTAACTTTGTCATACCATGCATGAAAATGCTTCATCATTGCAATGAAACAAAACTGTTTTTTTATGCGATAGGAAGGATGTGTTGCCATGGTTACCTGGTGGTCCTTGTTGTCCTCCGGCACCTCGTTTTCCTGATGGTCCCCGCTCACCTTTCTCTCCTTTCTCAACCACGGTCTAAAAAACAAAATAAATAAAAAATACAGTCAATTTGGAACATTTCCTTCACAAGTTATTCATAATTGATCGTGAGGGAGGCAAGCCCAGTCTATGGGCCTGTTTGTTTATGGCGAATCTTGCGGATCCGGATCCCGTTTTAGCGTACCATGCATAGGACATGGATCCCCAAATCAGGGATCCTTTGCATTAATCAAACAGGCCCCTATGTATCATGGTGGTCGTTTCCCATAGCCACGTAATGCAAACAGCACCCTCAATGATGCTCAATTATTATTTGTTTATGCCAATGAGTATCATAATATGCTTAATGCATGGAGCTTCTCATTTGAGTGGTAAAACTTACCCCATCCGATGTGACAATCGAAGCTGGTTCACCCTTCTGTCCCTTTGATCCAGAGTCTCCCTGCAAATAGAAATAGACTAACAGTCACAAGAAAAGTCTACATGGAAAGATGGCTTTAGCGGGAACAACTGATTATTAAGGTAGAAACATCCACAGAACTGAAACCACATTCACTTCTAGTGAACCTGGGGCCAATTTCACGGCCCTGCTTAGCACAACAATTGGCTAAGCATGACATTTCTGTCTTAATAAAAACAGGGTTAACAACCAAATTTCCATGTGTTGTGTATCGCTTGTGCTTGTTCTTTGACTGTCTTTTACTGACCATGAATATGAAATGAAATTTTTAATGGTGGTTTGTTTTATTTGGCAAGACATTTTTGTGCTAAGCAAATTTTTGTGCTTAGCAGCTCCATGAAATTTGCCCCTGACTCCAAGCTTCATGCAGTCAGACAGTTTGGACTGTGATTCACATATTATAAACAACATAAAGGAACACAGTGCTCCACGTAATACAAATGAAATTATGATTTAAAAATATGCATAAACTATTTGGAAAGATTACGGACCACTTCGTGGAATTTAAACACCTTACCTTTTCGCCTGATACTCCAATCCCCTGTAATTGACAGAAAAAACAAAAACAATTTGGTGTACAATGAAAATGTAGATGGAAAAAAAAAGAGGTTTGACTTATTCCAATTTCTCACAACCAACATTTTTTTCTCAAGCAAATGAAGGCGTCAACTTTTATCCATATAAATGGTAAATTTTCATCACTAAGATTTAAGATTATATTTTTCAATATACTACACCTGTCTTATGTCGCACACAAAGCCTAAGCCCAAGGTGTCAAAGTCATTTAATAGTGTGCATGAGTCTTCAAGATTGGGACAAACCAGAAGTTTGTTCTAGACCCTCATTGGCAGTTGGGATTGTCATCAGTTGTATATCTCCATTTAAGATAATGGAGGCAAGTAAAACCTACCCTAGATGCCTACACAGCATACTCTGCATGTAAAAACAGATTCACTAACTGATCACTCTTGGGTGAAGAGAAGCAATATGTGACAAAGCGTCTTGCCCAAGGATGCAAGCACCACTAGCCCATGGCAGGATTCGAACCCACAATCTGTAGATTGACCACAAGATCTTGAGTACGACACGCCAGACCACTAAGGCCACAGCACCACCTTACTTACCGGTATGCCATCAACGCCAGGTACTCCAATCAGTCCTGGAGTTCCGGTAGCACCATTCCTACCCTGCAAACCAAACAATCAAACCTTGAATGATCAGTCCATAACAATTTTAGGTTGGAAAAGTAGCACTTTAGAAACCAAATTGTCAAGTCTGAAAACCTTTAGATTTGGAACAAGCAACGACAAAAGGTATTCCAAGCCTTTCCAGATTCGTTCACCCAAATGTTTTGATTGATCAAATTAAAAATCAGCTGGGCTTACAAATCCGGATTAAAATCATACGAGTAATTCAAATATGAAACAACCAAACAAAACGAATATACATACAGAAAGAAATAATAAACTCTTATGTCAGAACCAATTTTTGAAATAAATTTTCAACCAAAGACTAAAATTAAAGAGATGAAATCCAGGGCTTCTCAATCAACCCAGTGACATACCGGTCTTCCAGGGATGCCAAAGTGTCCCTTGGGTCCTCTAGTACCACGAGGGCCACGCATTCCCTTGTAGAACAGCAGCGTAGATTCATCGGGAACATACGGTTCACCTTTCAATCCCTGCAAGATATGACAACGTAAAAAATTTGACTGTTCGAGTACTACGCAAATAAAACCACAGAATGTCTACAGCACTAGTATCTGGCATATGATGCCATTCAGGAGCACTGAAGGACTTATTATCAATGTGATTCACTAAGCAAAGGGACTCTATTGGAATCATCTTATCTCTACTTGTAGAGTTACCGGTATGCAGATCTGATTACTGTTGGAAGGATTTCACATACAAGGCTATTTTTTTACCCTCACAGGAATCCATTTCATAACTGGGGGAGAGAATTAAGTTCCGTAATTTTCGGAATATAGGCCGCGTGGGTTATAAGCCGCAGCACCCAAAAATCAGGAAATTAAGATTTAAAGTTACTGCATAAGCCGCAATGGTTTATAAGCCGCACCCGCGTGGACACGGACGATGTACAGTAATCACATTAATATAGCCAGTATTATTGTGCCTAGTGCTGGTTGTGGCACATACAAGTGCATAATCAGTCAGCAAAGACGCCGGTAAAGTGTTCACTAATTCTTAATGACAACACATTATTTTGATGTTTATATGGGGAAATCAGTTTTTACTTACGGGCAAAAACGGGGACCACTATTAATTTGTGCGTACTATTGCCTGCCGCATTATTTTTTTGCCGACAATGTCAGGCATGCACGTGTATGTTTTCATTGTGGACGTACGGTAAAATGTATGGTTCCAGTAGGGCCTACACATGCTATTTACAAAGCGTGATTGACGCGCGAACCAGCGACACTGAAATAAACTTTAACCAGCGGTATTTATTAATTTGCACAGAAGCGATAATATGATTAATAATTTTATGGGGCCAGCAGACATACAATATTTTCTCTTTTGTGTTTTTGGTAGTCCTGAAAAGGACTGTTTGTTTCTCTTCAATTATAAAATCTCAAGCAAAGCGAACATGCATGATTTTATGTTGGTATATGTCATTAAATAATGTACATGTATATGATGATGAATGAATAAATAAATGATACTGCTTCAAGAGTTAATTGACGACCTGAATCGGAAGTAGACGGCATCAACTGTTGTGAAGAATCACGGACGTCCGCCGTAAGTATGACACTCGCACAAATCGTGCCGAGCGACTTCGCTTCCGGTTTTAATTTGTTATAATAAGTCAAGAGAGGGCGCTATAATATTATATTTAAAAAAGGGGAATATTATTCTTTACGCTTCCGATTATTAATATTATTATTTTTGGCGTCACATGATTTCTGTGGGATAGTTCAATTATTTATTCAACCGTTTTTTTTTACCACCATGGCACTGCTCTCCCTTACAAGCCATGGTTTTATCGGGGTTCAGCCGAAACAAAAAACAGATCAGTTTCATCGGCGTATGTAGTGAAGTACCCATGCCACCTGCGGATTGATCGCTTTATTTTGATGTGCCGACTTGTGATATGTGTGCGTGAATGCATTAATTCAGACTCTCAATAGACTCTTAAGTTGAAGCTCATCTATGTCAACAACTGTTATTGCTTATCAGCCAGTAAATTCTGTTTTTATGAAACATCTTGAAAATCCTTACAAAAATCGACGATCCCATAGAAGAAAACGTAAACTTTATGTCTGCACGTAACGCACATGAGCCAGCCTCGACAGAGATTACCGGTATCCACGGGTAGTGCGTGTAATATTGTAGGCAACTGTGGACCCGTGTAGTCAAGTCCCAGTCACGTGCGTGCGTGCAGGTTGCTCAGCATCGCATGAGCGTAACGTACATGGATAACACAAAAACGAACGAATATGCATGGATAACACAAAAACGAACAGACGCACCACACGATTTGTGCGGCGTTAACAATACTTACTTGCGTGTACAGTCCGCTCACTCCGCTGGCTGACCGCTCAAGCTTTCAACATTTCATAATCATGCACGTGTACGTACATTTATAGTGTAGTTGATTTTATTCTTCAGATGTTGTCACATTAGCCGCCCTTAATATAAGCCGCAGAGACATTTTTCAGCGTGAGAATCAACACATTAGCCGCGGGCTATATTCCGAAAATTACGGTTATCATGTAGGTCCTAATTTGCAAAGTCTAGCTTCACAAGGAAAAATAGTTTAAGTAGATCCTTCCAATGGTATCAAATGGATATGGAGTTCCTGTGTCCCCTACCATGAAAGTGTAATATTTGTAAACTGATGGGAGCTTTACACGTTTGGCTCGAGTCCAAGAGTGCAATAGGCACCTATCCCACAGTCAGTGCATTCTGAAACACCAGAATCCCTAAATGATAACAATAATAGACAGTATTAGCCCCCACACTGCTGGACTTATCAAGCCTCGGGCCCTTTTTGTTTCAGGCACGAGATCAGTGATCCTGCTGATCCGGATCCCATTTTAGCGTATCCTGCATGGGACGTGGATCTGCAAGATCACTGATCTTGTGCCAAAACAAACAGACCATTGGTTTCTCTCCCGTTCATAGACTTTAGACTTACAGGAGGTCCACGTGGACCAGGAAGGCCATCTAAGCCATCATGCCCTGGCTGGCCGGCTGATCCCTCATCACCCAAGTCTCCCTGGAAGAAAGAAAGAACCATTCATACTGGGTTACAATTTTTGGCAATTCTAAAAAGAAACGATTTAGCTAATCATCAAATAACCACAAGGGAAACTGACTGACGTTTAAGCAGGATTCGAACCATTGATCTCTGGAACACCGTATCTGTGCTCTTACTAACTGAGCTACCCAGATATTTATCTAATCATCAAATAACCACAAGGGAAACTGAATGAATTTTTGGAGTCAAGGAACAAAGATGATTGACTATTGGTGTCACAAGCAACGTAGGGCTGGATGGCTCAGTTGGTAGAGCTCCTGTACGGTATTCAGGAGGTCGCCGGTTCAAATCCCGCTCCAGTCAATTTTTCTTTGTTCACTTTTCAATGACTCCAGATATTTATATGTTACAAATGTTTGCTTCTATGAAGATGGATGCAAGCCAAAAGCTGAAGAAAATTTCTTGATTTTTTGACGTTACCTTTTCACCCTGAGGTCCATCTGAGCCTGCTGGCCCTGCTGGTCCTGTGGCGCCTTTGTCACCCTTATCGCCTTCAAAACCTGGTATTCCATTCAGACCAGCTTCACCCTTTGATAAAAGATAACAAACAAATAAACAAACAAATTAACCCAGGCTTTCTTTCCCAAACTTTGCTAAATAATTTTTGATTTATTTAGAAATAGTGCTCACAGTTTTATGGTAAAGAATTACATTTGGGACTGGCTCGATGATCACAAATGCTAGTTAATTCATAAAACTGGCCACTATCACAAATGCTAGTTAATTCATAAAACTGGCCACTATAATTATACCACTGTAATTCTTGTACTTTTGTTTTTCAAGGATTGAAGTTCTTCTGTTAAGAATGGTTAAGTTTTCCATCATGCTCTTTTTAAAAATACAGACCTTGTGCCAGTAGTATACTTTAATTTGAAAGAAGTACATGATAGGTATGGAAACAAAAGCGTACAAATTCACTTGTAAAAAATAGAAAACATTAGTTGTTTTTCTCAACGACAAAAATGAACACAGATCTTGAACAAATTCACATAATAGTTTTATAATATGCATTTAATAAACAATATGACTGAAATGAATGTTCTCTCTCTTAAACAAAGCTGCAATTTGTATTAACTTAAATTACATGACATACTTTGAGGTTTTCAACAAACCTTTTCTCCTGGCGGTCCCATGGGCCCTGCCTCACCAGGATCTCCCTTCTCTCCTCTCTCAGACATATTGCCATCTACATCAATCTAACAACCAGGAAAAAAACAGCATTAAAATGTTTTATTCCTCTGTACCATGTCAAGCAACTTGACAGGACCTCAGTGCCCAGTCTCAGAGATAGACAACCCAGAACTGCTCACCTATCTCTCCAACTGCCAATTCTAATCTAAATAGCTGTACCAAACATACGAGATAATAATAATGTCAAGCTCTTTTTGCACTTGAGATTTGTTTCTCCAGTTTATGGAATTATCACTTTTGTATAATTTATGAAGTGATTACCTGGAGTTTGTTTAATAGTGCTGACAAGTTTCCCTCTGGCCAGGCTAGCTAGGAAATAGCACTGAACACTTGATGTGAGATTCATTGAAGTCATTGAAGTAGGGAGATTTTAAGTGTCAGTGTATATGTTCTTAGTAGGAATCTTACCATAATCTCCCCAGGTGGGCCTGGTGGTCCAGGATATCCCATAAGGCCTTGCTCACCGGGCATGCCTGGTGCTCCCAGAGGGCCTGGGTCACCTTTCGGGCCTTGTACTCCAACACCTGGATCACCCTTTTAACGGTTAGAACAAAGGTGAAAGCAAAGGATGAAGCGATGGTCAAAGTTTGGAGAAAGGTCAAAAGGTCAGAAAATATTTAAGCACTTTAATTTAAGGCAGGTTATATGTACTCAAAAGGTACAATAGTGCGAGGTCATGAATAATGCAGGAGGAATAGCCATTACTATATTCATTTAAGTCTGTTCTTTTTTCATCACAGACCATTTCCATATTAATACTTGCAGCTGAACAACCACCACATACCTGCTTTCCTTGTGGGCCTATTACCCCGTTCTCACCATTCTTTCCCTGAGATAAAAAGGCATATTACAGTCAATATTAATAAATCACGAAGGAGAAGGGACGACAGCATTGTGGAAAGTCTGAGTCTGACAGAACACGAATTACAGAGGACTTATGACAATCAAGAGCAACTACTTTATAAAGAGCATAGATCATTTTATTGATTGGCCGGAAGTGTGCAGTGAAGAGATATGAAAATGCATTGTTAGACAGTTTGCATTTAGGCCAGAACCTGAAAAGGTCTATGAGTGAAAACAAGAGTGTACATTCAAACAAAGTTAAGGCAATCATACCGGTGATCCTTGAGGTCCAACATCACCCTTTGGGCCCTGTAATAAACAGAGAACACAGAGAAGATTAAGTCTTAAGGTTTTGCATGAGTGGTTCGTATAAGAAATTAACGGCGGAAGTGTCATCATTTGAATTAAGTCAGCGGTTGATTTCACCAAACTCATTGTAACTTGTAGGTCTTAGGATGCATTGCAGCCCCACGTAAAAGTTGTAGGATACGATGGGTTATCCTTCGTAACTAGAGTTACAATCAATTGCAGGGCATCGTGAAATCGACCACTGGAGTGCTGAGTGGTACTGGGCTGCCAGGTGTCTGGTCTGATAACAAAACAAGGTGTCTACTGAACGTTCCTGCCACTTATTCTACCTGCTGTTTATAGTCAGCATTTCTTTTGAGGACGGTCAAAGAATACTAGATGAAAATTAAGAAAACTTCAGAACCACACATAAGAAGCCTTTGTTTTCAAGGTCACCCCATGATCTTTTAAACCCTTTTCATTTTAAAGACAACATTGTAATAATATATTAGCTTGCTCTAGTACCTGCACTCCTTCAAGTCCAGGGGGTCCAACATCACCCTTTGGTCCTCTGTCCCCAAGTCCGCCAGTCTCACCACGCTCACCTTTCTCACCAGGTAAACCTTGGGGTCCAACATGACCCTTATGTCCTCTCTCTCCAAGTCCACCTTGCTCACCTTTCTCACCACGTGGACCTATGGGTCCTGGGTCACCGGGCTCACCCTTTAAGGTGCCCATTCCACCAGTCTGTAAAAGATAAGAAAGTGGGAAGAGTCAGGGCTTATATTGAATGCACACCCAACTGGATAAAGAAAGTGTGATTTTGGAGGAAAGCATACCTGATCAGATGGCTTGGCCATTACTGGGCCAAATCCACTGCCGGTGAACATACCTTCATCCTACAAACACACAATGACCAGACCTTCAAACATTAGCAGTCAATTCATTATTCAGTCAGCGAAGTCCAAGAACCAATTTTTATATATCTGCTTAGCAAAATTCCCATGCTAAGCAAAAGCTTGCAGAGAACCAGCCACAAGTCAATTTGTACATGTGACAGTTTAGCCGGTAACCTCTGCTTGCTCAGGTTATTTGAACAGTTTTTGTCATAAAAGTTTTGTGGATTGATCTCCATGAAGCTTGATGGAAACAGTCAGGACCTTACCGTGAACAGCTCTGTTGGTGCAGTGGGTGACATACCGGTAGGCATGATGTACACCTTCCCTGGTGGGCCAGGAGGACCAGAGGGACCGGCGGGTCCTGCTATGCCTGGATCACCCTGTTGGCCACAAAAAAAGCAACATACATCACAAATGAACAAATTTTCATTTCTGATATAGACATTTGATCAAGAAGTCATAGCAATAGCAAGAGACATTTTATATTTATCTGATAATTGTGATACAATAGGTATATTGAAAAAGAATAAGATTTGGGTCAAAAACAACAGCATTGAGCAAAAAAGTAGAATCTGCAAACTTCAGACAGTGATTCTTTGAGACAGACTCCTGTTAATGGCAAAAAAGGACGTAAACGCAAGTCCACACATTACAGTTTTACATGCTCAAAAATTAAATTACAAAAACAAAGAAACACTTTGCCAGTCAGTCAGTAAAACTGTTCTTTTGAATTTCTGTTATTTCAAAGACCATTTGGTGAGCAATTTAAAAGAAATATGCAAATTTAAAAAAATTGGTCAATAATGAAGACTTTTAATAAAAGTCACTTGTACCTTGGTTCCGTTCATTCCTGCAATACCCTGTAAACCTGGCTTCCCCTAAAAATAAACAAGGACAGAAAAAAATTATACAAAATAATATTACATTCCAAAATTTCCTTGGTTTTTTTCTAAGTCATTTGGGGGTTTCTTCACTTCAACGGTGGCAATCTATATCAAAGAATTCATTATGATATCAAAATTGAAAACATATTCATATGCAGCAATATGCATTCCTAAAGATTTGTTTGCATGTACTCACATTTTCACCAGGCTGTCCTGATGCTCCATCTTTCCCTGGGGGCCCTGCTGGGCCAGCGGGACCCTGTCCAAGCAAAACATTATAAATCAGGGTTTCTTCTTCTAACAAATGTCAAATGAATGGAAAAGCTTCGCAGAAAACGCCTTATTCACAGCATATCCATCTCCTCACATTTTTTGCATACTCAGTGGAAAAGATAACACCAATTCTAAAAAGAAAATAGTGTACTAGACTACTTTGAATCCAAGCCTCGGTTTGATTGCACTGCTCCAAATGTAGGATGGATACACCATGAATAAGGTCTATTGAGTGAATTATTGTCAAAACAAATACTTTTGACTATAATGATGCTTTCTTGGATGCAACAGGGTGACTCTCCTTGGAAAGATAAGGAAAAACAATCGAAGACCAAACACTATGATGTACCAAGCAGCTGTGTAATTCAATGAAGCTTCAACTTGTTGTACAAAAAGCCTATTTCATAAACCAGTTTCAACAATTCTATTTCTCTTTAAATGCTCCTTGTTTGTTAATTGGTTAAATTGTCATCAAATGATCATCAGCAGTTAACAGGTTAGGGATTGAGACCTGACACCTGTTCTTACTCACCGGTAATCCTGGCATGCCCTGACTGCCGTTAGCGCCATCCCTACAGCATGGTGCATCAGGACCCGTGTAGTTAGCTGCTACCATCCCAGGACGTCCCGGCGTGCCTGGTACACCAGGCATACCAGGTGCTCCAGGAGCACCCTGTAACCCAGGGCTGCCAGCTGGGCCTGCTGGTCCCGTGGGGCCGGCTGGACCCACTGGACCCACAAGTCCATCTTCACCATCCTGCCCCTTTTTGCCTCGCTTACCCTGATAAGAAAATGGGTGACCATGATGTCAATTCATCTATGAACCAGGTAAAGTACACAGTCAAAGTGCCAGATAAAGCTGCTTATATTTTGGTGCTCATGGCACTAACTTCATTTTTTTTCCATTGACATCTGAAAGTGTAGAATGAGTTTATACAGAAGCAGGAAACTCAGTGCTCACAAGATCCTACTGGTGATGAATTCAGAGCATAAGAACTATGTGCAAATAACCTTTTCTCAGCAAGCCAAGAAATTTGGTGCTTACCCTTTGAACAAAGAACGATGATAGCGAGTACAGAATTCAGCAGTTTTGCCTCTATTAAATTAGATGCAAGGTCTCATAACTGTCACCCTCCCTGTATAAAAATCCTTGTACTCCAGTTGCACCTACATATCAACAGCGCCCTCACAGGCTTCAACTGGATTAGTCAAATGAACACATCCTTTTCAGTCGACATCCAAAAAGATGACGCTTCATACAGACGATAGACAATGACCATTAGAAGGAAATGAGCGCTGAACAAGAGTCTTACCACAAAGTCAGAATATCCAGATCCTTCAAAGATGTCCAGAAATTCCTTCAGGGGAGGGGAAGAAACAAATTTCAGTTTATAATTGCAGAAACTACACAAAAGAAACCCTTAGAATTAGACATTAATACTGAGTGAAAGTCAAAATGATGGTAGACTAGTCATATCCTCTCCAAATACAATATTTGTGCTGGCAAGTAAAAAGTTTGTGTACCAGAAAGAGGGTTTAGAGTTGTTGGCATGCCAAAATACAAGTCAGATGTTGAAATGACTGTAAATGTAAAGTAAGATTCAAACGACAAATTAATCATCTACAGAATGACTAAAGCAATCATGTTTTTGAAAAAATTTGATTTTTTTTCACAAGGGACTGCTAATCTGAAATTATTCAGTGTTTATTTCTTAATTTCAATACACAGCCTCCTATGAAGGTCTCATAAAAATGCCAAAAAAGCATGACAGAAGAAGATGCTCAGCTGTATCACCATTTAAAAAAAATAAGAGTGCATGAAAGATTTTTACGATATGTTCTGACAATAATAAGTTACTTGCAGGATGTGTGTTAATAAAAGACAAACAAAATGAGTGTTTTTCTTACTGGTAGTTCAGCCACTGGTCCAATATCCCCCTTCAATCCTTGGGGTCCTTCAGGGCCTATAGGTCCCTGTGCTCCCTCTACACCAACGCCAGGATCCCCCTGAAAAAAAAAAAAAGACCGGTTGTCAAAAGGTTGATAAAACAAATCACATCTGGTTCACATCCTGCTCAATTGACACCAGCACAGTGGCAGAATCAGCACAGGATAAATGGTCTTCATTTGGATAACTACAAGGGCATTCAGAGGATTGTCCATTTCAGGTTTTAAAAATTTGGACAGTCTTTCATCTTTTCTCAAATGTTGAGCATGTTCATACAGATGATCGATACTGCAGCAAATCTACAGGCCAGGTAAACTTCAAGATGGTAAATGAAGCACTGATCATGTTTCAGAGTCATTTTCTATGCATCTACGTCTGTTTTCACATGATAATCATTCATACAAGGCATAACTCAATGGAAAAATCATGGATAAAAATAGACTGTGGTGTACAGGCTCATAATGTGTAAAATGAAACAAGGCTTGTGTGCCTTTCTCTTAATCATCACCAACATAATTAACAGTAGCAACAATAAGAATAAAAGCAGCCTAAACAACTATACTTCTACAGGATTTAGACAATGGATTGACACAAAGATGAAATATGGAAAATGACCAAGAATAGGAGACTATTAAGAATCCGTCTTCATGTCAACAGCGCACGTGCACGCGCACGCAATTGGTAGCATGCGCGCGTATGCTCACAATTGCGTGCGCGTGCACTGTTGACTTGAAGACCAATTCTCAAAAGTCTCCCATTGGCGAACAAAAAAGACTACGTCACACAAGCAAATGCAGTTCATTTAAGCCATCTTGACCTTTTCATTACACAAGGGTCACATTGAAATTCCTATTCAATTTGAAACACAGCTTTGGGGGCCATATATTCCCCAAATGTACATAATGGCTCCAGAAAAAGAATCTAATGCAATGAAATTATGAGGGTTCTTTAATGGGGACCCCAGCTGTTTCTATCACTGTTCCTATACAGGGAACAGCATGCATTTCCAATTTCAACAGGTGGTGCCACAAACAGGTTGAACACACTATTAAATCTGAAATTAAGACTGTACATTAAAGGTACACTCTACTATACCTCAGTCCATAGGTTCTTTTGAAGAGGATTTTAATGGAGAAACCAATAAATTCCTCCCAAACAAAAAACAAAATCTATCTACCAATTATGTGGACAAAGGGAGGAGGGCAAAAGGGTATAAGCTGGCTTACAAAAATTAATGTTCACTGATCGTCATTCAAACATTCAGTAAGTGTTCTGAATTTGAAACATTTTTCAAACTTTCCACCTCAGACTCACAGGCTTAGACAACACCACTAGGCATCTAAAATCCAAAAGGCCCTTAAGCAGGGCCCCCGACCCCATGCTGTTAGGGCTTGACACTTGTAACTTAAACCCCTTTCATATGATTTGGCCCTCCTAGTAGCAGATCCCCAGCTATGCTCACAGTGCAACTGAAATTATCATTTCTATAGTACCTTATCTCCTTTCATTCCTTGTGGGCCTGCCTCTCCTTCAGGTCCAACGGCGCCTTCATCCCCCTGATCACCCTGCAACAGAACAGAAAATCTCTTTAAGCCTTGGGAAACACATAAGTGAATTAAAATAAACAGAAAAGAGAACAAAGAAAAATTGACTGGAGCGGGATTTGAACCGGCAACCTCCTGAATACCGGTCAATTTTTCTTTGTTCACTTTTCAATGACTTTAAATTCAATCAGTTTCTCTTGCGGTTATTTGATAATTAAAATAAATAGAACATTGAATCATTTTTGTTGGAAAGTTATATTGAAAGGTCATTCCAGTTAGCCAGAGCATGATTTGTACGGTGTCCACGTAGCATCAGCAAGCATTTCTAGTTTATTTTCTGATCTAATTGACATTGTTGTATTTCTTTTTTCATTTAATTATAAAAAAACACAAACTTGTTTCCTTTATTAGATGAATTGATTTTGTTCCGATTTGATATATAACTATTGGTCAATTTGCTAATGTTACAAGGTCACTGAACAAAATCATACTCCAATTCTGTGGAGTAACAAGGATGAAAGTGACACATCATCCCGCAATCAGATAAAACACATCTGTAATCTCAATATGAACATTCTTTTGATGACTCAAACCTTGCATCAGGAATTATACGCCCTGTACATGCATGGCTAGATTAAACAAGGCCTAGTATAATAATATGAGATGATCTATAACTGTGCATCTCTAGGGAGGAATTGCCTTAATTTATCTTAAATGCATCTGTTTCATTTGTAATAAGTCCGGTCCGGATTTTTGTATGGTGCTCAAGTCACATCACAAGACTTGTACTTAACCAAACAACTTAAAGTGTCACTTATATACCTTATTCTTCTTGCAGATTGAAAGTATACGGATTGATTGGTTTAAACTTGAAGAAAAAAATTAGAATGTGTATTTTATTATAGAATACCTTCATTCCTATTGGTCCTTGCACTCCCTGCTCTCCCTGTAAATAGAACAGAACCACACAGGATAATTGATAACTGAATATTGATGAAAGTAATATGGGAGACCGGATGCCATACTGTTACTGTATTCTAATAGGCCAAATTCTAATTCAAACTGATACTGTCTTCTTCTTTTTTTAGAGATTAAAGGGATTTTCTCCAGCTAATCCTCATGAGACTAATAATCATTTATGTAAAATCTGATTGCGAGGCCGCAAATGTAATAATCAAATAATTTTTTTAATTGAGTTCATTAACATGGTTGATGAATGCAATCACCATGAGCATCGGGTAATTTTGAGAGGCACAAGTGGTGAATGACAAGCTGAAGCCAACTCATTGTAGAAAGAAGCAAATTTTCTAGCATCACAATAGGAAAAATACTTAAAATGTCATACAATTGTTGTCAAACTTCCACTTGCATCACAATTCCTATGAAGTTTGAAGGGGGTTAAAAACATTTCCTAAGAACATATAACAATTGTTCTTTTCGAAGCAACTTCATGGAACTGGCCTCAACAATTTAAGTTCTAATTCTCCACATGAAGCCAAACCCACCTGGTCTCCTTTTGGGCCTCGGATTGATTCTGGGTCAGGGGTCACGAAGAGTCCAGAAGGGCCAGGCAGTCCAATGCCTGGTTCACCCTGGGGAACACAGAGGAAAAAGGAATCAAATTGCGTCATCATTCATAATAAATCTGCAAGCTTTCTCTCAAGGACATCAAAATAAAACTGAAGAAGTTTAGAGACAAATACATAAAGGTTGATAGTTTGCCAACTACCAGTAGTCTGGTGTCCTTGGCAGCTGGCTTTGTCACTAAATAAGTCAGGGAACCAACTTGCAAATATCATTACGTGCCAGGGTTTTACACGAATGCCAGTAGGCATAATCTCCCAAATCTTGGACTGGAGTCGGACTGTCCAACAATCCAGTGAGTCAGGAGATATGTTCTGCACGCATTTCAGCAAGGATTCAGAGGTGCCTGTTGAAACTAGTACAAGACCCAGTGTCACGTCACTGGCTTCTAGACACAGCTGACTGGACTAAGAAATGATCAACTTGGCCATGGTTGATGAGTGATCATCACACTTGTGTCAAACAATTTCGCAAGATGTCTCCCAACTTAAACCCTCTGGAACGAGGATGTTCAAATGAATGCAGTCAAGGAACGATTAGTGAAAATATCTTTCAACAAGGCCTGTTGAATTAAAAAACAGGAACCGCACATCCTCGGTTTTCAACAAGAACTAAACATAGTTCCCATAGCAGACAAGGTCCTAGGATGGATTCCTGGGGTATTAGCTTTGATCCACAGCGTCAGGAATTATTCAAAGCCAAACAAGAAATCATCAGAATAAAGTTTCTGTTGAAAAGTTTTTACTTTTGCCTTCACTAAATTGTTGCTTCAGACCTTAATTAGGCTTTAACATTATGTAATGAAATGTCGTTGCTCAGTGTAACATTGCTTAATCATTTGCATACATTTACATATAGCTGTACAAGGTCACTATTCACAACATGGGATTTGAAAGTTTGTTGTGTACTACGATGATAGCTCTGCTCTGTATAATGCAATGTAATGTAGTTGTACTTGGTGATGTCATGCAGACATCAGTAGACAAATTCAGGGAGGTTCCTAACCAAAATGATTAATGACATTAGTGTCAACTTTGGCAGGGAGTTCCTTAGATGACCATTGGTGCCATCAATACCCACCTTATCACCCTTGGATCCATCAGCTCCAACTGGTCCAATATCCCCTTGTGCACCTTTATCACCGGGCGGGCCAGCCACACCCGGCAACCCATCTTGGCCTATGGGGCCTGTTAGACCGGGATTGCCAAGTTCACCTTTAACAAAAACAAAAGACAAAAACAAATTAGGGAGAATTTAACCAAAACAGATAAGGAAACCATGAAACTAGCAGTTATAAATACAGTTATCCAGTGAAATTCACCCTAGTTGACAGATATACCAGGTTTTTTTATACTGATTTTGAAGAATAAACAATGCATTTAATGATGTAGCCTAAATTGATGATTTGCTAGCATTCCAAATTTCAGGAAATTATCCCCCCTTGAATATCAGCGGATATGTAGTCTACTACAGAGCATTTTCAATGACACTGATTCACAACCTGTGTAAATGATTCTTTGATGAAATATCTCCACTGGAAGCTTCTAAACTGGGAAAATCTAAGCATTATTGAATTAAATCTATTTTCATCCACAAACTAGGAAAAAGACACTGAGAAGAAAACAGCAGTGTAGTGTCCATTATTTTGGTACAGGTTAAAGAGGTTGAATGATAAAATCATTTTTTTTTCTCAAATGGCCGTTCATGAGATGTACAAAATAAAAATGATTTGGAGATCAACTTCACAGATATTAATCAAACATTTTGTGCTCAAGATGCTTCATTATTATTCCCTAGGTAAGTTTGTAAAACTTGAGACACACTAGTCAGCGCTAACAGGTTCATTCAAGTGCATCTTTATGCAGGTGTACACATTTACTCCTGGGTGGAGACTGAGCAAATTAGTGTCATTGCTCAAAAAGACTTTGATTTAGGCTTGCTTCTCCAACATACAGCAATACCTCTTTAGGTCCTTGATGCACACTTGACCACATCAGACCACTGGACCTATACTTGACGACTTGACCATTTAGTTCATGGTTGTCTCAATTGAATCAATTATTGAGTAGTAACATGCTAACAGCACAGATTCAACTTCTCATAGTCAACCAACAAGCATTCATATTAAAGCTTCAAGGATGAGAGGAATAAAAATGTCCATAAAGAATCAATTCCCTTTAAAACTAAGTACTTTTGCAGCAGTTACTTCAATGCCGTACTGAAATGCCCATATCCCTCAAAACATGGTCTAAAATGACATGGACAATTATCTTTATTGAAGTTAGAGTGAGACAAGGATCAAGGCGTCCTTTTATAGAATTGCTTTCCTGTTTACTCAGCCTGGAAGCAGGAAACACATTTGTGTATTCCACGACTGAGAGTAGGAGGGTACTAGCACTGCTGGTGAGGAAGAACTTAGAAGGGGTCCAAATGCTTCTGTCATCATCGAAGAGAGCATTTCATTAATAGGTTCCTTCCTTTTACAACGGGGGAGGTGGGTAGCTAGGGGAGAGAGGGTCTTCAGATTAAGCATCAAGACAGACAGCCTTCTTGGTGTGATTCAGCCTAAGTGTCATGGACAGGACATTGACAGCCAGGCAATGACACGTCACAAAATAGACTTCTTGTGCATTATGGGGTCATTCTTTTAAAACAATTTCAGATTGAGACTGTATTCTGACTGCTAAGGTGTATTCTTAGATGAGATAATAGATAATTCACTACAGGGAACACAGGCATGCTGATTAATAGCAAAGTAAGACAATAAATAATAATGGAGAAGGTTTGTGACATCCATTCTGAAGGTTATGGCATGACAGGCTACTTTCTCATTACAAAATTCTGATAGCAATAAGAATAATAATGTATGCAGATATTATTAACTGATCTTTGACAAAAGAAAATTCCCCGTCCCCCGATGCTCCGTTCTCATTCCCACAAGACAACAACACAGCAACTACTACTAGCATATTGTAAGCTCCACCGGCACAGATATACAGGTATACAGGTACAAATGCATGACTTGACAATTAATTAAACAGCACAGGTTTGGCTTCATGCAACCCTGGAATTAAGGCATTATCTGTCAGGTGTTAGGACTTGAAGGTCTTGTAGTTACACATTGTGACCACTGGTCTGACACATCTGCTTTTAGCAATGACTAAGACATGTACACTTGTGACTCTCCCAAGAAAAGTTATCTGTAACAGGTGACTGTGTGACAGGTGAATAACAGGCCTACATTGATCCCAACCCTTGATAGTCTGGAGGTTTTTGCTTCTACTTAACTTGATGTCTGTAGGTGATGACCAGTATCATCCCTCGAAGACATCAAAGAGCATCTGGTCAAAACTTGGAGCTTCTTGCCTCCAGTTCATTCAGAACCAATCATTTTTCAAAGAGACAAGCTCTTCACATGGTGACCTGTGATATGCTATTGTGTATTATTCACCGTGAAATTTTACCCACTGGCTAAGGTGGGATTCTGTGCGATTGAGATGAAGTATCAAAGTAAGGCTCACATTACTATTACTAATTATTTACCGAATCAGTTCAATTAGCATGACCTTCTGCGAGATACAGATTAAATGTTACTGCTGGAGCAAGCAACAAAAGATGCTTAGTGTTTCTCTTCCAATTGAAACCTGATACAATCCAGGAAATCAGAATTTAAAACTTGCCTTGGAACAGCTGCACATAGTGATGCCTTCTGTGAAATCACATGATAGAAATACAATACTGGACGATTTTTCCCCGTAATCTCTCGTATTTTATTTCCTTTCCAAGAAAGAAACCTCAAGTTTCACCCATTGCCTCAAATTTCACCTTCTATATTACGCAATCGTTTGATTGATCATTGTAATCAGCTACTCTTGGCGATGATGTCCAAGCAATTCTCAGTTGATGGGTCTGCCTGGTCACCTAGGCATGTTAGTAACTGAAACTCACCTTTAGGTCCTTGGATTCCAAGTTCTCCCTTCATTCCTTTCTCTCCTTGTTTACCTTGGAGACAAAACAAACAGACAAGGCCATGCACAGAGACTAATAAGCAGGGACTTGGAAAAAAGGAACACAAACAGACTAAGGGCGTTTACGAAACGGAGGCTCAGGCTCAGGCTCCAGCTCTGACATCCATGCTGAAAATATAGGTTGTGGTTTTTCATTGAAGCCGAAACTCTGTTTTCCTTTTCAAACTAGAGAATCTACTTCAGAACCGCAGCCAAAAGTCTCTACATGTATGTTGATACCCGTTATTTCAGATTGGATTCACGAAATGGAGCCGGAGCCTGAGCCTGAGCCTGAGCCTCCGTTTTGAAAACGCCCTAAGAGACATGACACTCGGGGGTTATTCTCATCTCAGGACATTTTTGCATCAATTAACATTTTTGAAAAGCAGACTTATCAAAATTGGAACAAAGGGAAACAGACTCAGACTGCATAATAACTGAGTCCAGTGTATTGACACGGCTTAGCAATATGAAATGAAATTGCATTTTGATTAGGCAAAAAAAAATTGATCAGTGGAAAGCTTGCCTCAGGGATCAATCAAGTTGAGTTGTGCTTGAGGTGCTGAAAACCTCAAAATATGCCCAGAGCAGGTGTTGAAAGCAGCTGCCTCAGTGCTCTTGGTCACTGCCTGATGATGCTCCTGGTCATTGCCTTTTTAGTGACTCTTTAATTTTTCTAGTATTAAACCTTTCAGTTTGTGTTATAAAAGTGCCATTTCTGATGGAATCAAATTGAGTTGTTCCACTGGGAACAAGGATTCTGTCCTGGGTTGGGAGATATTTTTAGAATAAAAAAAAAGGTTTCTGGTGGATGACGTGATCTGTCAACACTTCAGTATGCACAGCTGGTATTTGGACCACTCATTGCTATAATGCTATGTCATGCCAATATACTGGACACTGTGGCACTGCAAGATCAATCTGAGATATGTTGCTTTTATAAACTTCACTGGTTTTCCCATGAATATCAAAAAGTAAATGGCAAAACTAGGCACCCATATTTCAAGGAAAAGCTAATAAAATATGAAGTTCAGCCTTTACTTTGGGAAGAAAAAAAATGATAAACTAAAAAATTGATCCTCAAAATTCGAGCTTCAAATAAGATATCACAAACACACAAATCTGTTACTGAATGGGTAAGGTAATTAATGACAATGTCACATTATTGTCAGCTGACAACATCATGTGACATTATCATGTGACATCATCAGGTGACAATAATTTGGACATTGAGTTTATTGCCCAGTAAAATCCACTGAAAGGGATCCGAGTGGGTGCCACATCTCACTTGAAACTTGTCAATCGACTTTCACTTGAATAGATTTTCACTCAAAATTTGACAAAATGTCTCAGATTGATATTGACATAATGCATGGAGTGAAGGAGCTCTAGACAGATTCATTATATAGGGAGATGCGACTACGGGCGTACACACAGGTTGAGCAGACTTAAAGCTCCGGCATTGAACAAATACGGTAAGCCGACACATATATCTAAGAACTGGCATGGACACACAGACAGGACATCTGCAGTACATATACTAACTATGCCCCATATCCCACTGCAACCAAGAACTTAATCAATCCTCGGCAATAAAACAAGAAGTATATTGGGCAGACAGATATGCTGGCTAGGAATTTTAGCCTTGGCTTAGCAACACACACATGGAATTGGAAACAAGTCGCTGCTTATCTGACCGGTAGCGTGCCGATCTTTTGTTCTACAAGCATGCAACAAAAGCCGAGACTATTTGCTACTGATAAGTACGGATTCCTTTGGTCATTTGTTTTTTTCTGGAGAGCAGTTTAATATTAAGCAAAACTTCTAGAGTTGGGTAGGTCTGCCTGAAGATGAGACTCTACTGGAGCAGGTTGATGATGAAGTCTTTGATCATCTTACCTGCTACTCCTGGTGGTCCTGACTTCCCGTCCACGCCTGGTAGACCATCCTCCCCATCAACTCCTGGATCACCTTTGGGACCTGGCTCGCCACTAACTCCCGGTATCCCTGGCGAACCACTGATGATCTTGACGATGGGGGTGGGTGTGGCTTCCAAAGGAGGATATTCAGATATGACTTTGACGAGAGGTGTAGATGCACTGACAGTCACCATGCCTTGACCCTAAAAACCATCAAAAAAGTTTTAATTCAGCATCTTTTGCTAAAAAGACTCTTTATCAAGAATGGAACGAGAAGAATGAATTAAGACTAACTACATCTTTTTCTATGCAAATTAGGCTTGCCCTTCACCGACGTGGATGAGCACTGTATACTCAGTGCTTGTGAGAGCACGTGAGAAAAAATCACATGCTTGCTCAGGTGGAATTCGAACCCACGACCTCCTGTTTACTAGTGCAGATGCCTTACCTGCTAGGCCACCGAGCTAGCTGGGGTCTGCAGGGTGAATCAAATCCAATATCGCGGCGGGTACCGCAGCAAATCATGAATATTAAATGATTTTGGTCGGGAACATCTTTTTCTGTTCAGTATTTACATTAGAATTTAGTTATCCTGAGCAAAAAACAAACCAAAAACAATCATAGCTTACATCAGACACCATTCCAGGGGGATGAACTGTTTTGGCTGTTGAATCTGTTGATTTGGCTGTTGGTGCCATGGTGGGTGAATGTACTGGCGATGATGTCATTGATGGCTCAGTAGGTGTAACAGCTGGTAGCGTTGCTGGGGCTACAGTTGCTGACACAGCAGAATCTGGTGCAGATGTGACTGGTGTCATCGTCGGAGATGCTGACGAAACCATAGCAGAAGGTACCACAGAAACGGTTTCCATTCCAGAGGGCGCTTTTGAAGATGTTCCCATTCCAGAGGGCATTTTTGTAGGCGTTTCCATTCCAGAGTGCGCTTTTGTAGGTGTTTCCATTCCAGAGGACGCTTCTGTAGGTGTTTCCATTCCAGAGGGCGCTTTTGTAGGTGTTTCCATTCCAGAGGGTGCTTTTGTACGTGTTTCCATTCCAGAGGGCACTTTTGTGGGTGTTTCCATTCCAGAGGGCGCTTTTGTGGGTGTTTCCATTCCAGAGGGCGCTTTTGTGGGCGTTTCCATTCCAGAGGGCGCTTTTGTGGGCGTTTCCATTCCAGAGGGCGCTTTTGTAGGTTTTTCCATTCCAGAGGGCGCTTTTGTGGGTGTTTCCATTCCAGAGGGCGCTTTAGAACTACCACTCATCCCTGAGGATGATTCTGTAGCCGTTTCTTTTCCAGAAGGGGATTTTGTAGCTGTTTCCATTCCAGAGGGGGCTTGTGAAGCAGTTTCCATCACTGGGGGTGGTTTTGTGACCGTTTCCATTCCAGAGGGTATTGTGGCAAATACATCAGAAACAGGCGGGGGCATAGAAACTGTTCCCATTGCAGTTGGTGTTATGGAAGGTACTCCTGAAACAGGTGGTGCCATAGTAATGGTTTCCATATTGGGCATGGAGGGCGTTACCATCCCAGGGGGTGGGCTGGAGGCAGTCTGCATGCCTGATGGGGATTGGGAGATTGTTCCCATACCAGAGGGGGGACTAGATGCTTCTGAGATCATTCTTGGTGAAGAGCTTGATGCCATTCCAGTACCAGAGGGTGCACTGGTACTTGTTCCCATTCCATAAAGGAAATCAGGTGGTTGCGCAGATGACGCTCCAAATTCTTTTCCAGATTTGGGGCTTCCTCCCTTTGACAAGTCAGAGGTCGGTGACACCGAGTGCATTTCTGTTTGTGTGAATTTATCAGTCGTTGTTTCAAACAGGCCGCCACTCCCCGTCAATGGCTCCTCGGTTGGCTGAATCAGCTCAGCTCCGCTACCCCCAGCACTACCCATCTGAGAAATCAACACATGGTCAACAAAACAGGGTGTTTATCTCCACTGCTGAAAAACATGCAAAGATTTCAAATGAACACGGACTTCAGTTCAGGTGTGGAATTTTGTTTAAAAATCAAATATGCATCATGATTATACTCGCCATAGACCTTATTTAATTATTATCAATTCCACAGGAGAACTAAACATCTTTAAAAATACGAGCATGTGTTTGTCATGCATATAGGTATCTTTATATTACACAGGTTACATCATCCATGCATGGTGCTTTGTGAGATGCTTAAAATCGTTCAAAGTGCAGACAAATTACAACCAAGTGCTAGAATATATATCAAGTGGTGCTGTGTATAAATACAATAGCAGCATGCATACAAGGCATAACATCTAGTGACTGTGTATTATTTCAGGCCTTTCTTCAGCACACATAATTTTTTACAAATATAGGTCTTGTCAGCAAACTGCAGAGGACTGGTGGCTAGTTCAAAATTCAGAACATTAAATCTACTCAATTCAATACAAATGACAAATAGAAAACTTACTCAAACACCTCAATCCGGTATTTCTTTAAAAAAAGAATAAATCACTACTTGAAAACAGGATAAAAGTGCACTATTGAGGAGGAATTTCAACGTATCCAGTATTCAGTATAAATGCAACAGTTAATGTGTGAGCTATTATGGAACACAATTTTGTGTAGTTTACCACTTGAAATTTAGAGACTTTAAAACTTTTAAATTAAAAGTCTTGTATTTTGGTGGAAAATTGCAGCCCAGGTGCGGTGCACCGCTGGACAGCTCTTCTTAAACCAATTTCAGCAGTAATCCAATCAAGATGTTGGATTTGTGCCATTTTGCAGCTATTTTTCTGGTCCCAGGTCATGTATGGTTTTCAAGTAATACGCTTGGCATGCAGCTGCCTTAAACCACACGGAGAATCGCTTCCATGGTCGGAACATCAGACATGATGATGTATGATGGAACTCCCTTGACTTACTAACCATTTACTTTCTTTTCAGCTGAATTTGTTCATGGATACATTAATGGGTTTCTCATGATGTTCTGAAAAGATTTACTATTGAACTGTTTCCTACTTTCTGTTTCTGAATGAAGCGTTTACCTCAGAACTGTCTCCTCCGCTGCCTGAGAACTGCATTGCAACATGCCACGGTAACAAACCATAGTAACAAGCCATAGCAACGCATCATCATTTTGTTATCAACAGGATCAGTGGGAGTGGGGTGGCAAAACACAAAATACAAAAATCAAACCGTTATTGGATGGAAATGTGAAATTAGGTGCATTCATACATGTTTTCTGCACTGCAGTACCAATATAACTCCAAATGACACCAATTACCACATTTCAGATGTTACATATCTTTTTCATATTCATTTGATGAGACTTGAGACTAGCAAAGATTTCAGAACATATTAGAGCAACCTTTGTGGTCAGAGTCCCTTAAAAAGGAGAGCAGCAACAACAAGAGAATTTGGATACAAAATGGCCGCTTATAGAGTACTGTATACGGTGAAAGCATGTGTTGGCTTATTCTCAAAGTGCAGTGCACTGATGCATTATCAGCCATTTTGAATCCAGCCTTGGGCACCTCTGTCACTAAACTCTGTATAAACGCACATGATCCTAAATCTGCAGATCCACGTCCCATGCGGGATACGCTAAAATGGGATCCAGATCAGTAGGATCCGTGATCTTGTGCTTTAAACAAACAGGCCCTTAATGTATGTGTAGAGATGAGGCTCTGCAGGAACTAGTGGTGTTATTTCAGAATACACTAGCCAGAATATTGAGTTAATACTCTAGGTTGTTTCCCACTACATAGAGGAGAGACATAAATGACATTGAAAGGAAAGATGGCTTTGATAGTCATGGTGCATTTGTAAGAAAAATTGCCACAGCACAGAAAACATATTATCATCATTCTTTTGTTAAAGGTTAAATATTGTGAAATAACAACAAGAACCCAAACAAATTACAATAAAAGTATTAAATGAAAAAAAAAACAATCCCAAAAAATGCAATAACTGGTCATGACATTTTACCTTCAAAGTTACTCCTCCTTTGTTATTGCCAGAGTTCTGCATAGCAACATGCCATGGTAACAATAATGCCAAGGCAACAAGGCCAAGCCATAGCAACACATCGTCAATGGTAACAGCAGCAGCAGAAGCAGTGGAATCAATGAAAGTGAAATGGCAAAAAATTTTAAGCAACAAAAAAAAAAATGAATGAATGTTATTCTGGCCAAAAATAAATAACAAAATAAAATCTGCAACAAGCTTTTTTTTTTTTTGCTGTTTCGAAGAAGCGAGAAGATTTTAAAGCGAAATAAAAAGAAAAACTTTTCCAAATGCATTTCAGCAACATTTTCCAAATCTTTCTGAGAAAATCTCAATGTGTGTGTTTTTGTTTTTCTCAGCAAAAGAGGGTTTTTCTCATTCAAAGAGGTGATCTTGTTTCTGTATGCATATCATCTTTATTTCATCAGTCATATTTGGCCCATGAAATCAGTACATGGAGAAATAAAATGATTGGGTCATCTATGAGTTGGAGGACAATTTGTGACAGCTTCCTAGTTACATTGAGAAATGCACCATCTATTATATTATACTTTAGTAGGACTCCATTACAATTCATACGTTGTAATTTCTAATTTCAGGTATTATACGTATAATATTGATTTCTTCTTCAGAAGAAGACTAGAGGATGTGCTTCACTTATGAAAAGTGAGCAACCATGGTTTTGAGGCTTCTGACTGCCAAACGAACAAAGATAATTGACTATTATTCACACCGCCAACATATGGCTAGATAGCTCAGTTGGTAGAGCGCTGGTACGGTATTCTGGTATTTCACTTTTCAATGACTTCTCGTCACTTTCCAATATGGTTAATTTATGATTTTCTTTAATTATGAACACAGTCCATTTACCGAGTAACAAGGAACACTGTCACAAATCATATCCCAATGGTGGTGAACTGACCAACTTAGAGACATCTTTCTTCTCTCAGTTAAAGAAATGTGCCTTCCAGTTTGATGATGAGGGTTATAATGTATGCTTTATGAAGATGAGATCAAAAGATCAGTATGCAATTGTGTCCAATTCCACCAGGAGCCGATTTCATGAAGCCTTACGATCCATCGTAACTCGAGTTACGAAGGTTAACACATCGTATCCTATGTACATGTAGGGCTGCATTGCATCGTAAGTCCTACAATTGACAGTAAGTTTACGATGAGTTTGGTGAAATCGACCCCATCCAGGACCTCCATGCAAACACCATGGCCAACTTGGAACAAGGAAGTACACAGAAATTAAAACACAATGAATTAAACAAAATATCATGTATTATGAGTTGACATGGGATATTTGATCAGTTTGTACAGCGTGTATAAATGAATGAGAGAAGACATCAAATGTGATGAGTGGTGATGATCTGAAGGTTACAGCCAGCCCAACAGCACCAATCGTGCACTCTTTTATGCAAAAGGAGGAAAACCCAATCTGTAAGTGCTCCTTAAAATAATAAACATGACGGACAGATACATTATTACCTCCACAAAGAAATGCTGGAAAAATTATTAGTCCTCAAACAGCATAAGTGTCCATGTTAATTCCGTGATTTTTAGTTCTGCCATTCCAAGGGGGAAAACAGTAAGACAATACACAAGTTTCAAGCACTCTCGACAGGAGTAATTTCATTTTTATTGAAGCTGCAATTGATGTTTGTAAGCCTTATCCTGTGGTGTAGATGCAGCGTAACCATGGTAATACAGTATTGTGTTGCCAAGCAACAGATACTCTATAGGATTCAGTTACCCTGGTCTTGGATTTCACAGAGGCCACTGAAGGCCACGACCTTTGTTGGCCTTGGTCTTGGCCTCGGTGACCTCAAGAAAAATGTGGCGTTTTTTTTTCAATGAAAGCGTTCCCTCATGATGGAAGAGTGACCTTCCCCACTGCAAAAATTGAAATTCCCAACTTGCAATCTTCATGGAGATAATAAACATCCGACGACGTTGAATAAATCTCACACTATAAGTCCAATAATACAAAAAAATATACACATATACAGATTTTCAAATGAAACTGAGGCCATTCCTTGGACATGTGCCGTGTTGACGGTCAGGACATGACAGAAGCCTTGCAGCTCATTTTCTGCTCCTTAATCTTGTTTTTCCACTCCTCCTGCCCTAGCTAGGTCCGTCATGCCATGACCGTCAAAAAGTAAACTTCCAAATGGCTATGGCATCTCAGATGAATTAAAACAAATAAAACAAAGATGCAGGATGCAAAATGTGTACGTGTATGACAAGAACGGAATGATCATCGTGCCACGCTGATTCATGCTTGAGTAAACACAAGCGACCGTGTAAAAAAAATACAAAAAAATACAAAAACCATAACAGAATACTGACCCTGGTCGGGTTTAGCTTTAGAGAGTTTGTTGGTGTTGGGATGCCTGAGTTTGTTATTAAAGAGCTGGAGGAGGAAGCGTCACGTTTGTCGAGTCTTTTCTTGGGACGCTGTTTGAGATGTCACCCAGGAGTGGCGAGTGGGGAAAAGTTAAGGAAAATGGAGAGGGAAATCACTTGGTTTAGTCACGGAAGAAAAGTTGATGGCCTCAAAATGAGAAGAGTATATGGGTCTGCAAAAGCATGAATTTGCGAATGATTCAAGGGGCGGCTAACCATGGGGGTGGGGAAAGTGGGCGAGGGGGGCGATGACCAATGAGCTGACGATGTTTGCATGGTTTACAATCTCAGTTCATTGTGCATACAGCAAAATTTTCATTACAGCTAGATGTAATGTACTCAACGTCCCACCCTTTCTGATCTTGAATACGCATCACTGAAAACAACAATCCATATTTTTGGACTAAAGGGGGCGCTGTACCCTTGTTGTCTTTGAGGTAAAAATCAACCAAAACACCCAACTTCTGACATGTAACTGAATGTGAGGAGTACCTCCAAAGATGTGGTATTAATAGAGCGTCATCATTAGACCAAAAACAATAGCCCTATTTGAATATTGCATATTATTATTAATGTCCCACCCCCTTTTTTAGCAGACCCTGGCTCCGCCCTTGATGAGCATTTCACAGGTGTGGGACATCATTTATGGCAAACAAAAGTCATTGAGTTTTCATAGGAAATGTGTTATATCTTGGAACCCTTTTAGAAGCAAAAGGACGAACTCATACCTGACATCAAATAACAGACTACAGTTTGTTCAGTAATTCATAATAATTAAATAAAAACAAAAATGCAACAAAAGTAAAAGGAATTCTAATTGCTGCTTTTGCATACTGTCCATGCTTTCATCAAATTTGAAGGTGAAGACATTTTATACGGCACATGGATAGATTTCCAAAAAAGTCAGAAGCTTCAAAATCAGATACAAATTATAATTTTTTTCCCCAAAAATGCAATCCAATGTTTAAGTGCTGAATAGATTTTGCAATGATATCTTAAAAAAACAAAGTTGCATGTTCTTGTCCTCTTGTCATTTAGACTTTGATAAAGATCGAAACGTCAGGCTTTCCTAACTTAAAGCATTTTGAAAAAAAAAACATTAAAAGAATCCCAGTGCTTTAACAAGGATCTAAAGGTTACAGTGCGTGAAGCTCTGCAGAGAGTGGGCAAACTGGTGATAGTCATGCTCCTCTGAAGCAGTCAGGAGCAGAAACTGCTAGTCATCAGCCTAGTCATCAGCCTAGGTTCTAGACAGCAGGTCCTCGCCTCAATCAATCAATCGAGGGTAATCAATTTCTCACCTTGACATTTGATAAAAGCATGGACAGTCTTTATAATTGTTGGTGTAGCTCTAAGACTCCATCAAGGAAAAGAAAAAAACACTCTACTTTAAATTGTTAAATGCATGGAGCAATTTTTTTTCTTGATAACAGAAGGAAGCCTAGCAGAGCGCTGCATTTTACTAAGGCAGCAATCAATTTCTGAGCTTATAAGGCAAATCAAAAAAAATTATACAGGGATAGAGAGTCAGAGAGAAAGGTAAAGGAAGCAGTGGTGTACCTCTTGATCACCGTCATCACATCGCAGCTCAGCCTCATCCGGATCGTTGGACATCTCTAAGGTTTGAATCACACCCTACGGCCAAGAAAGCAATTTTAAGCAAAATGAAGGCAAAAAAGACAAAAATGTAAATGGTGAATCATTTAACAACTGAGAAGTGTCAAGTGGGATGACTTGGATGAGTAGATCAAGGAACATATATGTAGTAGACCTTCTAAACTGAGTACAGAAGCTTGGTTCTGGGAATTTTTGAAATTGGCAAAGGGCAGGACTCTACAAGAAAGACTCAATTATCCATTGAAAGTAGCCAGGATGCTAGCCCATTCAAGGCACACATTTGGGCAGCCTTGGTAAAGACTTCATGGAGGAGCACCCTGCCCTTGCACTCTTCAATGGGTGCTGGTCAGCTGCTAGCTCGGGAGCTTCCCAGACTACAAAAATGGAAACTGACTTGAACAGGACAGACAAACAGTACCCTGTAGTTCAGCTTCTCCCCTAGTCCAGATCCCTGGTTTCCAACGAGGACTGCAGCACTAGTGGGTATATTCAACTTCCAGCCTTCCGGGCGCTCGAATGGCGTGCTTGTGTACGTGCTACAGTTGAAGAACAACGTGGCCATGTTGTTAATGACGCTCAGTGAGAACTGATTCCAGTGGTAGGTCAATGATGGCACCTCAAAGGAGGCCGCAACTTGGCTGGCGATGCCATTGGTAATATCCATCGTGGAGAGGGATATCCTATGCTTGTTCTCGCTCTCCCTGGATACGTTCAGAGCAAGAATGACAGTCTCTTGCAGGCTGTCTGTGACCACCAGGAGAGGGCCAACGTTGTCCGACTCCGGCCTCAGGGTCACCAGGATGGTGAAGTCCGAGAAGCTATCTGTAAAGTCGCTGGGGAAGATATTGAATGCGCTACGTCCAATGTCCAAGGTATCCCGGTCAAGATCGTACATGTAGGCTGTACTGTCCTGATGGAGTCCCTCCACAAAGCTCACACCATCAGGTAGGGGATAGCCAATCAGGCTAAGGAAGTTTAAAGTCTGGTACTTGTAAGCTGCAGACCAAAACAAAAGAAAGAGAAAAGAGATGTGGGTCAGTAAAACAAATACACCTTACGGGATGGCATCACATCAACTTCAAACAAAATTGAGACCTTCAAATATTCCCCTAAGGGAAGGGAAAGGACAAGTGATAATGCATTTTCCTTCTGCAAGCAACTCAGCTGAATATTTGCCAACTTTCCTGAGAAAAGTTCAGAGCACTTTGAGTAAAATGAAATAAATCAATAAAAGCATGAATCAAATTTACTACAGCCTTGAAAACTTTTCCCTGAAAATACAAATTCTTAAAATAAATTACTACATTAATCTAGGGTTGGGTTGTACCCTTAACGAAAGTACAACCAGCTTTCACATCAGGTGGATATATAAAGGAGTTGAAAAAAATGAGCAGGGATGTACGGAACATTGAAGAGTACAAATTGATTATCTGTTCATGAATCTGTCCACATGTATACCATGTGGCAACTGGCAACCTTGGCCCTATGTTAGTAAGTGTCGCACAATCTCACAGAATCTCGTAGTATGTAGCGGTATGTGCATGGTTTCATGGCTTCAGACTGCCTAACGAACAAAGGTAATTGACTATTAGGGACACCACCAATATAGGGCTGGATAGCTCAGTTAGTAGAGCGCCGGTACAGTATTCCGAAGATCACTGGTTCAAATCCCGCTCAAATCAATTTTTCTTTCTTTACTTTTCACTGAGTCTCGTAGTAACAGAAGGAAGTGAGGTGGAATGGAGCACACACAGTATATCATCTTTGAATGCAATCTTCCTTATTCCACAACTTGGACAAAACTTCAGAGCCAATGATACGACATACAACCAGGCTTGCACATAATATTCAACCATGATGTGGGGTCTTCAGTCCCGCTTGGGAATGTGAAATCTAAAGTCTTTGGCATGTAGGGTGGACACTCTTTGGATAACATGAAGGAACATGACAGTACAGTGACCCTCCAGCTGGGCCAAGCAGACAGGCCTACTGTGCATCAGCATGTCATACCAATCCTGATGACACTATTTATAGAGGTCAGAGTCCTAGACGGTGTCCTTAATAATACCAGGGATTATATATCCCTGTATAAAGACCAAGACCTATACTCTGCCATCAAGAAACCTTGGACTACATGACATCAACAATGATCAAATGGACACCGCGTCATTGTCCTTGATATGAACTGTACGTATTTCCCATGTCTTAGGACTAACTACTGTAATACTTCTATATTATTATTATCAAAAGTAACACTGGACAAGTCCCTTGTGATAAGATGATGAAGATGTACACCTTATTATAGACACAGACATTGAAACCATGGACTAATACCAAAACTTCACATTTGCCCATGATAATGAATAGGCCATTCTCTAAAATGTTCATGCCTCAAGACATTGGCCAGTAAAAGTTGCTGCTTGGTTTTGTTCAGACTGGACTTCATAATGAAGAATTGTTACTAAATGTAGGCCTACTAGGTGAGTTTCATCAAAAAGTTGATACTGGACAGGGCTTAATCACAAAACTCAAATGAGCCAGGGAGTGCAGATTCAAGTATGGAAATTTGAGTTTCAACAAAAACTTTCCTGTTGATGTAAATACAAATCTGATTGATTAGTTACCATTACATAGGCTTTGCATGATGAAGTATTCCACTCAATGCAATAACTGGACCAGTTGCTGGTTCATCACAGCTGAACAAAATTTCATTCTTTGAGTTTGTAGAAGACTAGCAGAGCATGGAGTGAAGGACATGCAGTCATCATGCAAAGATATACCAAGGCGATAATAATTATGGCAAATTTAGTTTTTAGCTCATGGGAAAAGTGCTTAGGGTAAGTTGCCCATGCCGCTCGTCAGAAGTTACATCAAACCTGTCTGGATGTTTTTTATCATCAAAGAAATCTGCCGACTCAAATGCAGCGGGTTAGGTCATTGTTGGTTTTGAGTCATACATGAGCAACACACCTTGTTCTCAGACTCCGCTGACAAATCACACGTATGAATATGAACAAATTGACTAGGTTAACCTCAGCACAGCAGTCCCAAACTCTCTAGCTATACGATATATGGACTACAAAAGTACATGCCCTCAAAATGCCTGCACAAATTATCGATTTAGACAAATTCCTCAGACCGCAAAGCAATGCTATCCACTGACTCTTTTGACCTAGGAAGTATTATCTCACCACGCTCTTATTTTTAGATATCAACAAATATTAGACGCTGAAGTGAAGTCAGTTCCTGCAAATGATCTTAGGAAAGAGTGGAGGTAGAGTTGACAAGGAGGACACAGGGTGGGGTCAGGTGGGGTACAGGAGGGGGCTGAGGTGGAGTCACCAGGGGGGCTGACCCTTGTTACTTGCTTTGTGGTTTCGACATTTGTTTCCAATTTTCAGGAGGTGGGAAGAAGGATGTATTAAAGTCAGTGAGCAACTGGCGTAGTTTAGGTCTGCACAGGCTGGCATGATACGGCACCTTCATCGCAAAACATTCCAAAACTAATGGGAAAATTCCTGTTAGGAAAAGTCGTCAATTAAATCATAATGAGTCCTGTTTAATGCATACTTCCAGAACATTCATGTTCATGTAGGTCCAAGTGTGCCATGTACAATGTACACGTAAGATTGCTTGTTTGTAACTGTAGAGTGTTGCTGCTGGCTCCAAACACACTGCATAACTTGATGTAATAAAAACCATAGGCTTACTACCATGCTTTCAACTGAACATCTTATCACTATCAGCTGGGGAACCTTGTATCAAGCGAATGGGATGCCATTGACATGGAATCACTGGCATTGAAATTAAACCTAATTGGTTTGATGGCACAGAATGCATCTAGGTCACTCATTCCTTCAAGTCCGGGCATGACTTGTTCGATGTCCATGTGGCCTCAACAAACGAGTACCATTTCATTGCAGGTCATTCCACTAATTCAGAAATTAGAGCAAGATGACTATCTAAGCAGGCTAGTCATAACGTTGAGACCTAAACCAGAAGGCCTCCTGATGAGGACTAGAGCAGAGATAGTCAAAATGTTGAGACCTTACGAGAAGAGCGAACGATATAGAAGTGCAAAAGTACGAACGATTCTTACATGGTGTTTCCGCAAACTAATACACATACCAAGTGTCACCATGCAAGGCCTCAAATCTTTCTTACAGCATTATTTGTGTTAATTTAGCATCAACCATAGAGCAATGAATCTGTACCATTCTATTATAGGTCATTCCACCAGGCTGGGGCTCGGGCATGACTTGTTCAATGTCCACATAGCCTAGGCCTCAGCAAACATCTATAAAAGTACTGGATATTATCCAGATAATCCACTGATGCTTCAGTATGAACTTATTTGATATGAGGCTATCAGTATCAGGGTTTGTCAATCCAGTAGCTGGGAGATGAACATTCCAATCCAATTTCATCTTTGGCTATGATTTGACATCATTTTGAAATCAGTCCCAGATGCTTAGATTGAGATGTTGCCAGGGAAACAAGCTGTCAGACGTTTGGGTGGAACATCCCGCAATCTGGATAACCTAAATTAAATTGGCAATGTTGATTTCACTATCAACCTTATGATTAGTAAGATTTCAAAATATGTATAAAAACTTTTTTGATCCTTGCTTATTCAACATATTAACTACCTCCATCAAAATGACTCCTCAATTTATAAATGATTGTCATTGATACAATCCATAACAATATAGTGTGTCTAAATAAATGTCAAGGCCATTTCTGTTTCCCAATATACATTTGGGTACTCTGGATAATAATGAACACACTAAGATTTCAGGAAGCATCCTGTCATTCCTTAATGATGGGATGATTCATCATCAGTCATTTCACTGGCTGCACATTGTAGAAAATGTAAGGCTTCATCACAACTGCCAGTTAACAATTACAAATTTGTTGAACAATGTTGAACATAATTATTCAGTTTACTTTTCCCAGAGAAATTGTGTCTTTCTTGGATTTATGTACAATTCTGAAATTAAAACCCACTGTGATCTGCAATTTAACAGAATGATGAGGGGGATTGTAAGTTCTTATAAGCCTATCCAACTAAATCTGAAATTCTTAGATCCATCAAACCCCAATTCAAATTTCCTGAATTGCTCAAATTAATACAATCAAAGAGGAATCATACACCTACACTTAGGATGTGTGGAGGGTAATGATCTCCATTTTGGATTGCCACTTAACAGCCATTTCTAGCACTAACAAAGTATTTCTCCCAGTCCCAGCACTCAATCATATGTGCTATGCTACTGACCCCATCCAATATCCATTAATTGTACCCTTTGCAAGCAATGTCATCAAGTTGAGGTTGCTACACAGTACATATATCATTTGTGTTTGGATAATTCTAGCTACTTGAAATTCTCGGAGTAGCAGTCCCTCCAACTAAAAGGAGCAGGTCTGTTCTGTTTACCATTACCAACTGACCTACAAATGGTCTCTTGTTAAAATAACGGAAATACAAAGCTGAAATTTCCAAACACATGTATCGTACCATGCATGCAGTGCAAATGTACAGCATGTGTTTACATGACATAGATGTGTGTATGTATGACCATGGAGGAATAAGGTATGACACGCTGGAAAATGTTCCAGCAAAATCTAATGGGACAGTTTCAATTTCAGGGAAAGGGAAATACAACTGACACCAAGTCCCTGCCGTTCAGAGGAATGCTAGGGAGGGTGGGGGTATCCACCTGAATCTGGGTGTCACTTTAATATCCCCTAATGGGGTCTGAAGTGTGGCTAGACTCTCATTAGGGGTGTTGGACACTGGTACCAAAATAAACTGGGGAAAAAACTGGTCAGGGCTATTGCCTGACATTGACAATCCATCAAACATTGGCATCTCATTCAATTTGAAAGCTCAAACGCTAGGAATCCTTGAAAATGTATCTGCACAGTTTGACTCTGAAATGTAATGTCATGCTTGCTGACTTTGGCATAGAACACAACATACATTTTATTTTTAAAAAGGCCCTCCTAATGTGCTACGAGCATCTGTTCAAGTGATTGTTTGTATACCCCCAACCTCAGTACATGTTTTCATGGATGTCTTTATCTTCATGCCAAGGCTACCCAAGAAATGCAAGAATCTTACTCCTTCAGCAAAGAGTATTGTTTCGTCCCTCTTGTTTGTCCAGTAACAGTTTCTGTTGGTACACATGCAGGCTGGAGCAAGGAACGATCCCCAGCTAGGCAAGAACTATCTGAAGCGACCGATTCCCTGGAGGTTAATGCCTGTTTAGATACACATTCCATTACCCTGTCATGTTGCACTTGACTCTCCTAAGGATAACAAGACACACTGAGAGTGAGCGACCTGACCAGTTTGGGGTTGACATCCATATCTCCCTGTGGTTGACAGTTAAGAAAGATGGGACATTCTAAAGGAAAAGGGGGAAAAGATTCAGGAAGTTGCTTTCTGATGACCTGTTTATCCTTGGTATGGGAGAGATTCAGCTTCCAACACAAAATCACCTTGCCTCATCTACTGATCTGTGTTTGTCCTCCTTCCTAGTTCTATATTATAGATAAGCTCACTTGGCAGGATGGGTGATGAAGAGATGGTGTAGGCCCCCTACGTTGAGACCTTCCAGTTCCAACCCAGAGATTTTGGATAGTGTGAAAAGCCTTGTTCTCCACACTCCTCCAATAACATGTGACTTTTCAGGACTGAAGTGATATAAAACATTATTGCACCAGGAAACCAATCTATAATCCAAATCTAGGAAGACTTACAAATAAAGATGTAATCTATGTCCTGTTATGTCTAAAATGAAATGGTTGATATGAACAGTTTAAGCAAGGCAGCCACTTCACATAGGCAATAAAAGTGATAGAATAGGGCCTTGATGCCCCTGATTCCCTGGTCACTGTCTCATTGCCTGCTTCGGATGTTCCTCAATACATTTCAATTTCTCTTAAAGAATTGCATTTAAAACTGCTATTTCCCTTTCAAGGGCAAAGGAAACATAAGCCTGTATTAAAAAATAGCCACACTGTCAGCTGTTGTTTTCCTGTGACAAGTTCTAGTAAAAAAGTTTGAAAAAGAGAGGCAACCAAAGGTCTACAGACAATTAAATGCATAAGAATTGAATTCCCAAAGTGTGAAAATCACTATTTACTTGGAGCATCCATTTCTGCAGCAACTTCCCTCTTAATACATGTAGGCCTATACACGTTTTTTTTTTTATTATCTATGACCCACTTTAAACTTGAGAAAGGCAATGTTTTGCGTTCTCTTTGGACTATGGGGTCATCTTATTCAGGTTGAAGTCAATAACATGAACATCAATGAATACCGAATGCATGTAAGTTCACCAATTATTTACACTACAATCCATCACTCTTTTATCTAAATGTTTGACTTCTTCAAGTGAAGTGATAAGAGTAACCTTTTAACGATAAGGCCATTGAAGTGAAATAGAGGGAGGGGTGTTTTAGGGTCTGTGTTTACAATGTATGGGGGACAGCAGCATGAATTATATACAGGATGATAAATCAACAAAAATATTACATTACATTTACGAACTTCAGGGAAACTGAATGATTATTTATAACGAAGACCACTACTAAATATTTGGCTATACTGAACATCATCCTTGACTTTTGATATTTTGTATACAATTGTATACAATACATAATGAATATTGTTCTTTAAATCACTATAACGAATGACCACTATAACAGACAATATCTGCGCATCCCACCTTGATGTTAGTTATATCGGCGTTCAACTGAACAAATTTTGGGGTGAGCAAAACAAAAAAATTCTGAGCAAGAAATTTAACTTAGTATTTCCCAATGGTGGCTGAAGATCTCACGCCAATTAAGATTATCAAAGATTAAGATGCTTTGGCAGAAAAATGAACCTAATGGAAAGTCACAATTTATCCGATGATATTGATTCTAGGAAGAGCGGGACTGACTACACAGTTTGTCCTTATCAAATGCTGCAGGGTAATACACAAGTAGAAAGGCTTTAGGTAGTAGACACTTTGGATTATACAACAGGCTGTTCCATCACTTCCATGAAAGACAAAGGATTAAAAAAAAGCCCCAGCACCAGTTTAAGCAGTGTATGGCCACACAAAATAAAATCTGAAAACACCAAGCAAAAAGCTGAAATTCAAAAGTTCCTATACTTTTGTACAGAGCAGGGGGTACCAAAAAGCAGAAATTCTAAGTTACAATCTAACACACAAACAATCAGAATTCAGATTTAAATCTGAAGTTTCATATCCCTGTAAAAGGAACAAAAGCCCCTGACGGCTGATTGCTTTACAAAGCACAATGGGCTTCATTGTTCACCATTTTGCTTGCAGTCCAAAATCAGAAAAAGGGCCATTGTACTTGAAAACACTTCACATTCCACCACAACTGCTTCCAAATAGTGAAGAGTGATTTGACAAAGGTTTTCAAATTTAATCATTCCTCCCATTGTACATGTATACTTTGGATGATGAATAGATGAAATGAGATGAATCGGTGTAGCCTATATGTACATATAATCTCAAATTGAATATGTGGGATTGTGGGGTTAAACCTACTTACATGTATAATAGTACAGGGTCTTACTCAATAAATGTTAAAATGGGGCCAGTGTATTTAGAGAAACCTTTGGCAAAGCACAAACAAATGTTGAATTGTGTGGCTCTCTGAAGTACAGCATTATTCTTGTTAAGAGCAGCAAAGCTTTGACTAGACTGAAGTCATTTTATGGTCAGTGTGGATATTTTTCTGAATTATTCAACAGAGATAACTTGTCAATACCAAAGCAAAGACTATACTTGTGAAGGCTCTTCCAAACCAATTATGGCCTTTTATGCATCTAAAAATCAGTCTTCAAATTTTTCAAAAATATTATCATTGAGAAATGAAAAGTTTTTTTTTAAATTCACACTTGTTTGAAGAATGAAATTGCTCCAGCACTACCTTATACCAACTTTTGTGAAAACAAAAAATTTACGACAGGTGTTTTGATATGTTACATGATTCCACCTGCTTGGTTTTTACAGACACTCAGTTTCACCCCTCAATTTGGCTCTTGATGATGCAGGGGACCAGAATTACACTTCCACCCCAAATAGTTTGCACAGAGAAGTCATACAAGATGACCAAGGTCAAGACCAGGGCAGAAGGTCATAACCTTTGAAATCTTCAAGGCCTGCTGCTTTTAATTTAAGTTTGATTAAGTTTTCAAGAACCTCTCAAAAGGAACACTGCTGTACATTATAAAACAACTGTAATAACCAAAAGGAGGATTAGGTCTAATGTTCATTGTTCTGGTAACCTGGATATGTGCATAGTGAAGGGTATGTAATAACTGATCCCTGCAAGTGGGTGTCAATATACAGAACAATGCCAGGATCCCTTGTTCATATTTGCTCGGCCAATACCAATGGGGTTTTATCCTCAAGCCAATCTGTTTGCTGTAGCCTTTAAGTATCTGATTTGGAGGATGTAAACTCAATAATGTGAAGTGGTACCATAAATCCACTCACACAAATCTAGATTTCATCAAGCTATGTACAATACATTGTGCAAAATGATGTTAGATAAATGTACACATTCAAAATCAATCACATCTCTATTCAATGTCTTGACTTTGTATTTTACCCTGTGATCACTTATGTTTTCTATATCTTTTTAGGTAGAAGTTGAGTATTTGACCGGCCCAAACAAAGATCTTTACATCTGATGACTTACCATAACTTTTGTTTAATATAGTTTGCACTTAAAAGTCCATTTGAATGGACACAACTGACCAAGTTCTGTACATATGTATGGATATAATATCCAAGCAGTTTTATTTTTTTAAAGTCTGAATGTGATAGTGTTGACAGTCCGAGGACATATTCGCTAATCCATTCTAAAATAACGGGTATCAAAATAGGGGCTTTTGGCTACAGTTCTCAAGTAGACTCTCTGGTTTGAAAAGGAAAACAGAGCTTATCAGCTTCAATGAAAAATCACAACCTATATTTTCAGCATAATTATGGATGTCAGAGCAGGAGCCTGAGACTGAGCTGAGTTTCGTAAATGCCCACAGCCAAAGATACAACACCTCAATGGTCTGTGGACATCATGCTGACTCACAGACAGCCATTTCAACAACAAGATGTAGATAGAGAGTTCTTTCAAACGAAAAATAGGAGGCAACCCTCACCCAGAGAGTATGGGTGGCAAATAACAGTCAATGGGCATTCCCTAAATTTTAGTTTGAGAAAAAATCCTACCTATGTGTAGAGGAAACAAAAAAATGGAATTGTTTTTTATGAGAGCATGGATAGGCCCATAGAAACACAGATGAGTGTTTGTAATGTTTCGAGAGGGGGTTTGGGGTGGGTTTGTATATCTGCGTCCTTTCAACTGTGAGGAATACCAGTAGTCTCCATGGTTATTTAACACCAAACAATGAGGCACATTCTACTGGGTTTTTATGAGCCGCCTGGATGAGATTTGTGGTTTCAAACCCACTTCCGCCATTTCTTTGTTTCTTGTTTGGCCTGATGCCACCCATATAAAAACGTCTATTGTTGTCTGGGAAAAGAAAAACAAAACATCCTTGGTCTGGATGAGGACTGTGAAAGTTCTAGGTCCATGTTTGGGGTTATGGGTGGGCCAAGTGTCACAGCTATTTTTTACAGAGATCACTCATCACACCATAAAACACCAAGCAGGAAACTGGAAAGACTCCATATTAATAATTATTTACAAACTCATGCCTTTTTTGGTTGTGAAAACCCTCTGGAAATATTTACATGATCAGGGTTTTGCATAGCCTACAGTGTGTCTGCTGAGTGAGGACTGAGGAATGGAGTCCTGTGATTGGAGTAGGCTCTGCCTATTGCACCTCTCTGTCAGTGACCAGAGTGTGACAAAAGTTATACATTTCAAGTTTGAGGGAAAATTACAGGCCTGAATAATAATCAAATTAATAACTGAGATGTAACAGAAACAAAGTGTCAATCCACGTAAATAGGTTATAGACAATACAGAAATTAAGTGCCGAATTGAAAGGGGGGAGGGACTTGGTGAAAGTGGTATTGAATTGCAAGTTCCTTGCAAGGAAACTAGCAGATCGGCTAAAAGGCACATGCTTATTGCTTAGGGTGCTTGCATCCTGCCTTGCTTGTTTGTTTGTTTGTTGAAGGACTGCATTTCCTCTTACTCAGTCATCAATGTTATCCATTGTTGTTCATTAAATCCTGTATTTCCACCTGTTTCATCGACCACATAAGAAAAATAAGAACTGCCCTCGAGTTACTTAGCCACCCAGGGCCTACTTTAGGAATCTAGACCTACTGAAATGCACTTGTGGCCCCTGGAAGTGCTATGTTTGAACTGATTACCTCATCAACAGTCAATGTTAATGACCATACCTAAAAGCTGACTAACTTGGCCCAAACATGTCCACAAACACCCCCAGGGGATAGAAACAAGTTTTGAAACCTCATCTGGAAGTAAACTGCTACATTAATGAGGTAAACTCACAGGGTAGATTTACAGCTCCGGTGAGGAAAGTATACACACTATAAATGCAACTGTAATCAAAACAACTCATGACATCGACAATGTATTGGAAATTTATTATTGAATATTGAGGAGGGACATGTCTAGACTGTATAGGCCTATACATGAAGGGGAGAGCATTTTGACAGCCAACATTGGGCAGAGAGTCTTCTACACAATGTATGTAGGCCTATCTCACATTGATTCACCTCAAACTTCACCCAAATGCTCAGCTTGTGCGAGTGAAGGTGTACAGCTATTTTATCATAGAACAGTTACATGTCGAATGTCTGACTGGTTTTGGTTGATGGATATAATCATCTTTTTCTTGTAATGTTTGCAATTTCTTTTTTCTTCTCTATAGGCCAATTTTTTACAGGGGAGGGATGCCGTCCCAAACACAACCCAAAGGGCATTCTATTTCAAGTACAACCCTTGTAACTGCTATCGATCTGTGGATTATGACAAACATGTAGGCCCCCTATAGATTTGCTTGATTTACAACCTCCCAGTGGAGGTTGTTATAACTTGTACAACCACTGCTGTTGATGTGTGGTTTTATCACTTTCATATAAAGAAATCTCAAAAATATAACTTCCAAGGGGGGAAAAATTGATGCCATTACTAAAAAGTGGGATGTATGCGTGGTAATAAGCCAAAGTTTATGACTTGGGCTACAATAAAATTATGAGTGAAAACAGACTGGTGGTGCTACGACTCGAAAACCAACACTTTCAGAACTTACAATGCCGAACTGTTGCACATAGTTATCAAAACCAAAAAACCCTATCCCAAAATACAGAATAGCCCTTTGCCACAAAGAACAGTCTTCCACTTTGATGACCAATGTTCCTGCTCTGATAACAAACCCTGCAAATTCCGATTCCGAAGCAAACAGGAGGAGTACTTGTGTCATCTTTCAAACAATTCAATTTTATGCCATGCAGATTCTCTTTGATTTCAATATTGCAGATATGTAACACATACCCACCAGCATTCAAACATGATTCCAAGTAGGATCTTTCTCAAAGGCTAAATGACAAGGGAACAATGACATAAAAGTATGTGAATGCTAGTGCCTATGTTCTTGACTTCTTGTTCCCTTGTTATCTTGCCTTTGACTTTGAGAAAGATCCTGCTGGGATCGTCAGGCCCTCCTAACTCCAAGCATTTGATATTATTTCAGGTCATTTTGGCTGATGAGCAGTATGAAGCAGTCTATTACTTATATGATTCAAAGTAAACTACAAGCAGTTATTTTCCTTCTTGGTTTTTCAATTCAGCCATCATGTTCCTCCTTCCATGAGTTCCAACAGGGAGGTTATAGGCCTATATTCTAGACAGCTCCAGGCTGTAACTCACTTACATATAGCCCTACATTCAACAAGCTAGTCCCCTGGGAACGGAGATTTGTCTGGCATTCCAGCAAGATCCTAACATTTTTTCTTATAATTATGGCCAACCCAGAAAAGTGATCTCCATCCATAAACTTCCATTTGGTTTGGGATTTTGGTTTTTCCCTTCACCCCAACTCAACAAGCTCGGGGTAGCCTAACTCAAACTAACATTTTCTTTTGTGTAAAGTAAGCGGCTGTTCATCTATGATCTAGGTCAAAGAGAAAAGCTCACTGGTCAGGATTTAAATCCAAGTTTTAAACGGTGCCAGTTTAAGCAAATAAACTACTTCTTTAGTTACAATTTTGTGTAAGTTTGTGCATGTTCATCTGCGTGTACTGTGGGTCTGTTACTCCATTCACACCTTTCACAGTGCACAAAAAAACTGTCCACTTGTACTTGGGATTCTACATATTTGGGATGCAATTTCTATGCTTTCGACGAAGCATTCACAAACTTGTGCCATTCTATCTAATACTGTATATGGGCATATAGGCCCTATATAATGACACCAAACCTACATTGTTGTAGTAGGCCTATTTGCCATTTTGGAGACGCATAAAATTGATTTACTTCTAATCATAAGGACCATGACAAAGATTAGGGAGCTTTTTCATGAATAGACCAACCCCTATATATATAAAAATAATGAGTGTTTCCCATCATCAATTTTCTTTTTATAAGCAATTAACAATAATTATTAGTATTTCAGCAATGCTGCACAGTCAAAGAAAAATCAAATGACTGCAAAATGTTGGACACATGGTGATTCAAATTAAATCCATGGTGAGTGTTTCCACAGAGCTAGGTTCCTCACTCTGGTCTTTCTGATAAGTCATATCACAAGCTTAGATCATGCTTCAAGTTCAACAGACAAAGAAAGACAGTGCACCAAGTCAAGTGCAATAAATCAATAAAATCTCTTGTCTTTGTCAAAGTTAACGATGTCTCAATTTTTGGATGGATGTAACTTGCCACCATGACTGACCTATTTTGTTTTCTAAAGTTGGGCTGAGAGGCCTGCCTAAATGTACATGTGAATGCCTGGAATTCAACTGTCAACTGATGGGGGCTGAATTATTGGTTTTCAAGTGGGCAACTGGATCTGGACTGTTTACTTATGCTGCAAGGTTTGTGGTCATCCACACCCCAAACAGAGAGCAGCCTGAATTACCCTCCTGGGGCTGGCCCTGTGCCCAACACAAGTCACCCCCCAAAAAATACTTTGCTGGTGATTTGCTCAAGTTATCTTCCGTCTCAGTATTTTGTGGGTTTGTACTTATGGACAGGTTGCCCTGCCCTGAAACCACTGGGGTTGTCCCAAGTGGGTGAGTCATAACCATCAAGACCCTTAGGGAGATCTGTTATCAATTATTTCTGGAACATTACAAACACACCTCCACCACAACTTTCACAAGAGCTCAATAAACATTTAGACAATAAAGCAACAAGACTTTTACTTAGAAAAGTCACTTTTCAGGGCTAACTTCAATGGTGGTTATCCCTAAGTGATATCCCTAAGTGACTTAACCAATTGAGATAATCCCTTACTTATCAGGCTAATCCTAATTTATCCCCAATACAGTTAACACTTCCTTTGTCCTCTATGATCCCAACTGGCCCAAATTAACCAGAACTTCCTCACAGCTTCAGAGAAATCAAGTTTATCTTGGGATTTGTTTTGCTCCACTTTACTTCCAGGAAATACTCTACTGATTAGGACAGAATTATCTGCAATCTTATGAGACTGCATAATACAAACATCCGAGGAGATGTGAATTGTGTGATCACAAAAGAGTCTCCAAAAGGTCCTGACAGGACAGCAATGTCAACCTGCTTCTTGCCACCATATAGAACTACCAGTGAGCTCCACAGACTGGAGAAAATACTGTCACTACAATACATTATTCACAAAGGTACAATACGATGGATACCAAAATGACTGGTCTATATTTGGCATTCAATAAATTGAAAATGTAGGCCAATTGTTTCCAGCAATAATCAAAGGAGGAATGTGTTCTTATTCCTATATGTACCACAACAAAGGACCCGCAATGACTTTCTTCAACCTGGGCTTGTATGACCTCATCAGATATCAATTTTCTTCTTCCGATAACAACCTAAAGGAATCCTCCCATGGCTGAATCAACAGACCAGGTGTTTATACCTGTCTGGCCTGTGTTGTCCATTTTTTCACCCAGACATTCCACTAATGAGTTTCATAGCTCAAGGGAATATGAATCATCATGGAACTCCACAAACTTTCACCCAATGGCATGAGACTACGTTTTCAAAGCTTGTTTCACCTCCATGTGAGGCACAAACAGTACCTGTAAATTTCACTCTTTGGCGCACAGTACTTTCTACATACAAACAAGTTAATGTAAACGTACTAAGTGTCTTTCTGTATTTTAAGTAATCAATCAAGCTTTCCAAGGGACATTTTGGCTGTTGGAATGGGAGACTTTTGAGACGTTGACTGATTTCTCTTTTTGCTATCTCTGAGAATGCGCGCGCAATAATGAGCATGCGTGCGTTGTTTTGCGCATGTGTCTCCAAAGTCTCCCATTGCAAAGTAATATATGCTACAAAATCCGACCAAAACGAGAATTTGGAAACCATGATATTATAAAGGCCTACACATAGAGTTTAACAAAAAACAAACTGCCCAAGTTACAAAATTCATAAAAACCACATATTTCACTTTCATATTTTATTATTAGAATCTCCTCCTTTTTTTTTTTTTTTTGCTTTTTGGACAAAAGTTAAACATTGGAAAAACCTTTTAACAAAATAACAATGTTTTTGTAACAGGTGTATTTTTTTTTTATAAATTCACCGGACACAAATTCCTCTTTGTTAAGATGAGAATTGAGATGTTTAAGAAACTATTGCAATTTCCAGACCACTTTGACATTGAGGTGAACAGGTTTCTGTACTATACTAGCATATACTCCCCCCTGCAGGTGCTTGAGGCACAGCTGTGCAATAACATTACCCACAACCTACTAAAAACAAACACTGAAGGCCACTAGGGGTGGATGATGACTGAACTAAGATTTCATACTCCAAATGATGATGATGATGATATTGACTGTAGCATTATATTGTATACCCTCATCCCTGTTTTATTACTCATGATGGTGGTATGTCTCTGGAGGATCAACCCCTGGCCCTGGGGCTCTGAGAGGGGTCAGGGGTTTGACCACATGGAGGGGTAGGGGAGGGGTGGGATGGCTGTCTATGGCATCTTAAAGGAAGAGTTCATCATGGGTCATTTTGTTTTTTTGGAAGAAAGCACTTATTTCATTTATCTACTTTTTCAAAATGTACAACATTTTAACACTTTCCTTTAAAATTTTATATCAGAATCAGTGGGCATTTTGAAGAGAAAATAATAATAGGCCTACATGTAACACTTTGTGACTTTTACTTTGATTTGTGTGCATTCATTTGTGTTTATTTCTTATTGCTGACATCAGATCAGCTGATATGTACAGTGTGTATTGCAGGTATTCAGATATGAAGTTTGCAGGATGATGACAGCATTTTGGATTTAAATATTCTGAGGGAAGATTGGTTTGATACCAACAAGTAAATATGTAAGCTTACACAAAACTGAATTGTTTTGGGACCACTGCGAGTTTCAATAGCGTACCTTAAGCATAAAATGTCTGACCACAGATTGATCCATTTATTTGCTTTGGGACATGCAGACACAATGGACCTAAATTTAATTACAGAGAGGGGACAGTGAGCTGGGGGAGATTCAAGGAACCCAACCTGCTCGATGTCTACCCACCATACACCTGTTACATGGCATATGGGACTTGGGTCTGAAGGTCAGCAATCACAAGGGTCATTGGTCTATTTGAGTAGGTCCTCTATTGAATAGCAATGACACTCATTACATAGGTGAGGTTTGCAATGGTCCAGAAAATTGGCCCACTGTCTGGAGGTATATGCACATTGCAGGCAATGAGGATTCATGAGTCATTTTAAAATACATTACATTTAAGTCCATCTCTCAGGTCTGTGATTTGTTTACAGTTACACAGCATGAATGGAAATGACTTTAAAAATGCTTAGAAATAAATTTGCAGATTGGTTATTAGAAAGAAGGTACTGCTTCAAGTTGTTTTACTGTTTGCTGATAACTTCTTACAGCTTGTGATTTTGGGTTTGTTGGGAGTGGGATTGGATACAAGATGAAATCCATGCATACCATTCCACAATAGGCCTACGCCTTGCCATACCAACTTTTCAAAAGTTACATAGTCTATCATTAGAGTGTGAAGTATGGATTTAGGGAGTGTCTATGTCATTCTCTAATGAGCACATGATAACTGACTTCAGTTACAACCTAATGATGTAATCCAACTCAAAAGTTAACCCACAGTTTTGTGTGGTACATTGAAATTCACAAGCCTTTATAAGAAACTGAAAGCTTTAGGATTGCTGTCATTGGTTTTACCAGTCGTGCTGGGCATACTGGGGCCACGTCCATTTAGATAGTATGGATGGTGTAAAAAAATAAAACAATATTTATAAATATTTTATTTATTAAAATTCAGTCAGTTTCCCTTGTGGTTATTTGATGATAATATTTATAAATGCAAGATTAATATACTATGCCTAATGTGACCAATGGATCCCTAGAGTAGAAAGTCCAATGTCGATTCTGTGTGAGGTCATTATTGTATTCTTTCCCTCATTATTCTTCTGAGGTCATAATTAATTTGTTGTACTGTCGACAGGGAGTCCAATTATTCATGGTCAGAGTCAGAGTCACTAGGAGCAAAAAAACATGTGGCTGACCATGTGCTGACCACAGAAAACAAGGACATGTAATGTACAGTAAATATATCCTGTTTGTAGAAATTTAATTGTTTAGAATTGGATCCTGCGTAAAAGTACAGGTAGATAGATGAAGGGTACATGAAAAACCTGCTACCAGAACAAAACTGAAAATATACAATTCCCAAAAGCATGAGTATAGGCCTTATAATTAAAAAAATCCCTCAATTAAAATTGTACTAACAAGACCACACAACCAGCTTGTTTAAATTAAGGTAGCATTATGCACAGTGAATTTAACTTACTCTAAATTTTAACATTAACACCAATGGCCATAACATTACACACCAAATTCCAGATTTATTGCCAAGAACGTATTGTATGCAAGTTCAAGATGAGATGAATTGGAATTCCAACAGATGAAGTTATAAGTGCAATGAACACACACACCGTAATAACATTTCTTTTGGAAATTGAAATGCAGGTGCTTATACAGGCTTACAGCAGAGATGAAAAATGTGTCGGACAGATATTATGAAATTAAATTTATAATTTTATATCCACCTTGGCTTACAAAGAAAAGCAGTAGGCCACTATGAATTTCGGTTTCTCCACAAGTTTTTTAAGTTTTAAAGTTAAGATAAATCTATATAGGTCCTATCTGGAACTTACAACTCATTTCATTGGAATTTGCACGTACATATTCGACGATTCGTACACTGCACTTACGGTTATTTTCTTCCTAAGTGCATGCATGCAGGCATTATGGGGTTATGCGTAAATTACGGTAGTCTTTCAACAATCAGAATTGTACATATGTAGAGGGATGGTCGTGCGCTATCTGGTGTCCATGTATGGTAAGAATGAAGTTTGGTGAACAGAAAAGATACCAGGACTCGGGGAGTGTACTGTAATCGGCCGACTGAATCCACCATCTGCCCTGCATCAATCAGGCAGCAGCTTTTCTCATCATTTTTTCTCCCGAAGAAATGTCGCCTAGGAGTGATGCCCGGATCCGATTACAATCCATCAAAAATACCTGGGATAGGCCCGATTCCTGATCATTGAGTAAAAAACGTCAGAAATGTGTCTACGACATGAATGTGAATAGTAAATCCACAATCAAGGACATCGTTTAAAAAGAGGATGGCCTTAGGCTGAACTGTACATGTGTTACATGCCATGGTTGTCTGAGCATTTTACAAGACCCAAAAATGTTCGAATACAATGTTTTCTGGGGATTTTTTTCACCTCAAATAATCCAAAAGTTTTTGGAGTCTGTGATGACTCAATTCAAACCTCCACACCTTGGGGATTCTATTGTCTAGTAATTTACTTTTTTCACAAGAATATCTGGCAAAGGTGGGGCCATTATAATGCAGTGATTAGAAATGGCGAACCTTGGATGGACGATACACCCATGGGTACATGTCTGACTTCTGGTCTTGCTCCTTGATGAAAAGCAATCACAATTTCCAACCCATTTGGGAGAAATGTTTCTAAATCCTACACAGAATGTTGAGAAATATCAAACTGTTTTTTACATTTGCTTATTAAGTTGGCGAGTTTTTCTGTTTGGTGGGAGAGGATGTTCTTTGGGGATTGCCTATATATAGCAGAGGGTAATCCTTGACCTTCAAGCAGAACTTTCATCACTTTCTCATTTGTCATCCCACCATCACCACCAGATACATAGTTTGCAGCTCAGTTTCGCATCATCAAGAGAACAGAGAATGACTGCCATATGTGAGTGTCTGGGCGCGCGGGTGTGTCTGTGGGGAAAGCGGAAGTGGGAGCGAGCTGGTAGTTCTGTAAATTCTCCTTTTTAGTGTGATTTATGAATTTGTGTTTTGTGGGGCTCAGTAGGGGAGGGGAATGGAGCAATGCCCGCCGCTCTTTCCCCCCAGATCGAAACCAGCTCTAATCATTTCTCCATAATTTCAGGTAGTTGTAGGATATGTTATTATGAAACATCAATCAATCTTAAACTGTGAGATTCTGACAGACTGATGTCCTCCGGTCTAATAAAATGAGCCAAGTGTCCCTCAGATGACTTACTTATACGAGAGAGGTCAGTGAAAGTTCAACTAACACATGTATGCAGCTTTAAATTTTCTGGTTTGCTGCCTTCATATTAAATTTGTTACTTCAGTATTTACTCTCAAATTAGTTGCTAATGAATCTCAGTTTCATTTAATACCTCACTACAAAGTGTATCTATAATGTTCGGTAATATTGCCAAAAACGAAACTGTGAAGGGGCATGGATCTTGAGAGTGTACCCCTTGTGATCATCAACTTGAGAATTGCAACAAGAGACAAACTTTGGAAGTCATCGTTTCCACAGGCAATAAAATTGTCACGAATCAAAACTAAACCTTAACAAGCAATAATCACAAGTTTTCAGTGCAACAGTGGGGCTCTGATCACATAAGTGCTCCCACATGAATCCTCAATTTCTTCACATAGTACCAGGATAAAAACTGGCGACAGTGTTGAAAAAATAAAATAAAATACACTGAAAAAAATTACAGTTGCAAAGCATGTTCAGATTAACGAGAGGTTATAGAGTTCTTCTAGTGTGTTGTAAAATTTATGTGATATGTACACCCACTTCAATTTGGCCTAGCATGACTTACTGATAAAATAGATTTAAGATCAGTCCGGACATCTGTGAGGAATTTGCTGGATGTGTTAGCCTCTGACTCCATTCCTCATCCCCTAGACAGTTTACTGGAAGCTGGTAATGGGGTTATGAACTCCACAGATAGATGGGACTTGAGAGAATTGTGCAGGGCATCTCAGCACCATACCATGCAAACAGCTTGAGGAGACGAGGCTTCCTAGTGGCAAGCCAAGGCAGACTGTGGCATTGCAATACATGCTGGGAGTCAGATTACAGGATCAGATCGGGGCCTGGACCCCTTTGAACTTGAAGAAGACTCTGGCTTCGGTGTGTGTGGTGTGTGCAGACATTTCAAAGCCTCACGGCCTCATGAATGTAGGTGTGGAAGCTGCATGCCACATGGAATTCTGACCGTGACAGCAGGCTGTAGTTGTATCAATCCGATTCCTGTTCAAAGTCTGATGCATGCTCAGAGGACCTGTCGCAGCATCATGTAATTGCTGCTTCTCCTAGGATTACAAGGATGACTGCAATGGAGAGGCCGGTCCTTACAGCAGTCTCTATACTGGACCTAACCCCTCTCAATAACTGTTTGATTCAATCAATTTCATGTGGCCCGTCTCCGCTCCTCCATTACTTAACACCTGAACATTCCACATGATTGATATCCCTCGGCCTAATAAAATATTTCTGGTCTAGAGCTACTGTAAGTGTAACTTGTAGTCCACATGTTCCTGCCTGGTTATTTGAGAGCAGAGTCAGGTAACTGGGGTAGGCAAGATCCAAGTAGTCTAATTTATGGGTGTCATGCTACTCACATTGTTCACGCACCTTGTATTGTGGTACAAGTACAAGAATTTTGATATGATGTATGGGAACAGGTATCCATTACGATGTGTAGAGGTATGGGGGAATGATGATTTATGTGCAACAAATACATGCGAATGCCACAGCTAGTAAGCCCATGTGGATCCATTTTAAGGGACTTCCAGAGAATTTCCTAGGTAACAAATTCAAGGTGGCCATCTCGTGAAAATAACAGACATTTCATTTTGGCAGTTCTTTGGTTTTACACTCCAATCCAAACAAATGGTACAAGTAGTGATTATTATTAATGCATTCCCAACTTTCAAAGTGTAATATATCATATTCAGACTTAAATTCAAACTTAAATTTACCTAAACTCCTCTTGCATTTTTGATGCTTTATACAGGTGTATTGGAAAGGTAACTTTTTTCCCTGCTTTAGAGGCGGTTTTATTCATAGGGAGTGACTTAATTGATAATTTGATAGTGAAGTTTTGACGGGAGTCTCAGAAGTAATTATCTCTCCTCCCAAAATTGACAGAGTGATATTCCTCCCATCTTATAAGGTTAGTCCGAAATTACTGTCGAGGTCAATCCATGTTTTCAAGTTAATATTCTACTTGGCAGTGCGACTACAATTTTCGCCCATAATTCGTATAAGTTCCCTTCAAATTGATGTTAGTATTGCTCAACCTGGTGTACAGCATGTACCCTACAGCTGACTTTTGATTGCCTTCATGATTCCCTGCAGGACTGAATGAAGACTGCCAAGCTTACTGGAACTCCTGTAAGATTCAGATGGGAAATATTAATGCCCGTGGCTGACTTTCACAGGCTGGTTTTGGCAGTGTTTTGTTTTAGGGTCAAAGACTTCCATCTGTATCGACTGTTAGGCTGGCCAGAATCAGCTGACAATGCATAAATACACCAGGATAATATTATACATGTTTAATAGTCGACATTAATACACATGGGTCCTTTAAAAAACCCTAAGATGGGACAATCCCACAGTCTCTAACAGTCCTCTGGGTCTAGGAATTTGGTGCTTTACCAGTGACGAACAGAACAGGTCCATTTGATTCTGTCATCCTTGTACAGTACTGTGTACAAATACACACAAGTTTAGACCCATGCGGCACATGTATGGTGTGTACCGTACCTGTGCCGTGACCATGTACACATCCATAAACCAAGTAGCCTGATTTGTGAAAATTACCTCAAATTATTCAATCCACATTTTTTACACAGAGGAAAATACATGAACCAGGTATCACATGTATCTAACTGTGTGAGTGCTTGCAACGCATGAGACAAAAAGTTGCTAAATGCTAAGCACGGAAATACTGCTACACAAACCTAAGACTTTAAGAGACCATGGAGGAGGGCTTCTTTCCTACATGAAGAGATTAATCATAAATCCATGCAATGCATACAGATTGTGACTGGTTCTACACTGATGTTCGCTTAGCATAAAAATGACCAACCAATTTTGTTTTGCTCTGTGAAACCAGACACAGATGCAGAGAGCCAGAGACACAATGAGGCAACCAAAACAGGGTCCATCACATAGCTCCTCATCCTGTCATCATCTTGCCATCATTAATACCAGCACCATTGCAGACATTCTCAGCCAAGACCACCCATAGCCCCTGGGCATCTACTTGGCTTGACCGTCCCCTGACCTGAGCTACACTTGTGGCCTCATAAACTCACTTGATGATGATGATGATATTATAAGTGTGTTACAATGTCATCGCTATGGCTACTGTGTCTTCAGCATGGGGCACACAGGTCCAACAAGTACCCAGTGAAAGTGAGTTTGGGGGACAAGGCTAAAAGTGCCAGGGTTACATGTAGGTTCAGGGATTGTTTCTTTTACAACTGGAGGACAGATGGTCAAAGTTACATGCCTACTAGAGTAAGAGCTAAGGGAGGGGTAATCAATTGAAACTTATATGAATCTCTGCTTGTATGTCTGCTGGTTCCTCTGCCAAAATAAGAAATCAATCCACTTCAATCCTTCAACCTTAGCAGTATGACCCATTTGGGTCCAATTTCATGGCTCTCCTGAACAAAAATTTCATCACAAAATGCCATCATTCAGGAAGTAGGGCCTACGTTAAAAAAGTTGGTGTTAAGCTCAAAATTCCTTTCTAAACCATGGAATTGCTTTTTCTATTAAGCAGTAATTACTTACTTATGGTAAGCATAATGCTGGGAACCTGTGAGTATCACAACTGTTAACCTGCACTGGAGTTAGCATTAGTCAACTCAAACTATTGTCCTACCACTTGTTTTCTGCTGACACACCAGGAACTGTTCACTACAATTCACACCACCGTCAATCCTTATTTTATTTTTAACCTCAGAATACAGGACTTGCTCTGCGGTTTTCTTGCAACATATGGAAAGCATTATAACCTGTTTAAAAACTTTGCCCCCTCTCAGTTCTGAACTTAAAAACGAGACCATGCAGCTTTCTTCATCTTCAGAGAATCTGAGGTAATGATATCAACAACTTTTTAAGGTAGGCTAATTTGGTCATCAGCCATAATTATGGACTTATCTCCTGTCAGAGAATCTGAGGAACACTGTTGATAGAAACAGAAGGATATAGACTGCATCCTTGGTCATCATTCCCTGATTCCAACCACAAGGTGAGAAGGATACTTAGCAGACATGACAGGTGTGTGCACCTGTGGCACCCTGATCAGGGAACAGGTGTGAGCACCCTGATCAAGGGGACAGGTGTGGCACCCTAATCAGTGAGACATCATTTTGAGGGCAGGACTAATGTAGGTTTCATCCATACCAGCTCTCCAATTGTTCATAACAGGATTGTAAGAACCCAGACACAGTTTAGCTTCTTTCCCTTGTCAGCAAATGTGCCTCTAGTGTGGCCATTTTCTTTGCATTTCTGGTGCATTGTTTGATCTGTTAATCCTCAAGTGTAACCATTACCAAAAATTCATGCAAATCATGCCTTTGTTTTCGGCAAGACACGATTAAAAACACTTTGGCAGCTTTCAACTCATCTTGAGGCGCCTGGGCTTTGAGAGGTCACATTTGTTCAGAAATACAACTTATGTCTAATGTTAGCTCAGCATCTGTAATGGACATTGTCATTTAGGACCATAAATGCATTGTTTCAAAGAACAAGGCCTTGGGAGATGTGATAAAGCCCTACATGTAGCAGAGCGGTGCACTTTAAAGACTAATAGCCTTAAGAGGGTACACATGTAAGCTTTAGGCAGGAGGTTTCACACTAGGGACTTGAAAGAGACTGTGTAAGGCCTCTGGGATCACTTGCTTCTGGGTCTCAGTCTGAACTGACCTTTTGTCTAGTCTCCCTAGTCTGCCTAGATCAGCCTTCAGTTGGTCTATCACCAGCCTGCCTGTTCAATCCTTGGCTCAAAACACATATGTATTGTATCATTCTTGAATTTTAACAGTCCCTTGAACTTTTGAAGGTTGTTCCACTTGTGTAATGTTTATGTATAGCATCAGCAAATCTGTAGGCCTACATTATCAATATTGACCAATTATTTGTAGGCCTAATATTTTGATGATTGTATAAACATACATGTAGGGCCTATCTACAGTTGTTCTTCAAATTACATGTATTAAAAGAAATGAAGACACACTTCAGCTGAAACATTTACAGAAAATACAACACTATTACTGCTATTAGGAATAGTTATAGGCCTAAGTGAATGGTTGGCTTGTGCATAGAGCAAGGATGGCCGATGCTATCATCCTGTATATTCTGTAATGACAGATATATTTGTATTACAACAAAAGTCGGTCTCCTCATTCATCATATCTCCCTACCTTCCTCCCCCACCGAAATTCAGGGTCAAAGTCCCACAGACCTCTGTCAAGCACGATACCTAACAGCTCCAAATGTGGGTGTGCCACGGGTTACCGTAGGCAATTATCGCACTCATAATTGCAAAGGAAAGGAATGGCAGACTGAAGGAATCTGAATGGAACCTTAACACACCAATGGGTTTGGTGTGGGGGTGTTTTGTCTGTCTGCCGAAACAGAAAGTTTTTAAAGAATTTTGTGTAAACAACTGTACACCTCTGTAAATTGTACCCACTGGACGTAAATGCATCCAGGCATGTTTCTCTTCAAAAATCACTTGTAAGTTGTATGTCCTCCGACAGATTAAAAATACAAGAAGGCAACATTTTAGATAAACACGGACAAGTTCTAGGAACCCACTCACTACAACATTACTGTAAAATAGCTACAAAACCAGCAGAACATGAATTATTGAACTACAAATCCTATTTTGAGGGGGTGTTTAAACCATTTAGCCTAATGTAATACATTTGCACTTTCTGATATGGCTCAGGAGGTTTCAATGCACTGTTTTATGTTCATTTTTAGCAAACAAGTTCAAAGATGCTTGGCCTACAAAGAGAAAGCGGGAACATAAGCTGGTGGGATGTTTGTCCTTGACAGATCCTACAATTACAACATTTGGATAGACCAATAATAGAGTAACATTCCTTCATTCATTGAATAAGAGGTGCCAAAAAACATTTCCTACGCAGGTGTAAAACAAACACTGCTGAAAACAGAAATAGATGGAAAAATATGGTGGCAAACCTTCAATTCGAAGATGGCATGTGATAATAATGATGATTTGGCAAATATCATGAATTTAAGAATTGATTTGAGATGTACAATGCCATATTCCCAATGTTCACCAAGCCACTCAGTACCAGTCTTAGGGCATCTATGAAACAGAGGCTCAGGCTCCGTTTCAGACTCCAGCTCCATTTTGTGATTCCATTCTGAAATACTGGGGGTAACGGGTATCAAAATAGAGACTTTGGGCTAAGGTTCTGAAGTAGATTCTCTAGTTTGAAAAGGAAAACAGAGCTTCAGCAATGAAACACCACAACCTATATTTTCAGCATATGGATGTCAGAGCTGGAGCCAGAGCCTGAGCCTGAGCCTCCGTTTCGTAAATGCCCTTAGATCCTGTGATACACCCTTGATATCAGAGAGAAAATCCTTCAAACGAAATCACATTTTGGCCTTGCAAAGTGGGCCTGTTGAGATCAATTGGCAACACCACAGGCATCGCCTGTGGTCTGCTCAGTGCACACTATGCAGGTTCCGATGCTTTCTATTTTCTGACACATACAAAAGTACAAAGCAATCGCAATAAGTTGCACTTTTTATATAAAGTGACGGACTGCATTCTTCTGCATTTCATACACAAGCCACAATATAGTAACTATCAGAGCGTTTAACTTTCAATCCAAAAAGTAAAAATAAAAACGAATTATACCTGTAAAAATTGGTCTTTACAACAGCACTTGGGGAGCCTAAATAGTTCACAATGGGCCAACGAATTACAGGAATTCTGCGACGTGATCTTTGTGCGACACACAAATTTATCAAATGTCAACGCTTTTCAGTCAGTGAATATGCCAATGAATGAGAGGACCATAAAGTGTTCAGTGTGTACTTTCCAGTCTCAATAACCAAGGCCTGGGTATCAATGGACCTGAATTAACACTTTTGAGTGCCAGGGTAAAAAAAGTCAGTTCTTTGTATGAGAGTTAAAAGCATAACTTTAACAAAAGTAAGCCATGGCAAGGGAAGCAAGTGGTTACTTTTCATAATGGATTTTATGTGTCTTTCTTTTGCTGTTATTTCTACCCACTCATCATTTTACAATACAATATTGAACTTGTTTTTATCAATGGAGGCAGAGGACCTATGAGTGTAGGTGGATCCTGAGGTGAGGGGCTTCAGTTGTGAGATTATGCACATGAAAGTCCCCCTTGCAATTATTTCATATTATGAGTTTATGACAAAAATTCAATAAACACCTTTAGTAACTATTTTGCATTGAATGGAACACATAATCCGCCCACCAACCACCACCACTGTCACTCCTTTGAGATTAACCAGTACTAGACCAGAATCAACCTTATTCCACATGCCAGCTCACATACTCTATGCTCCAACCATAGAGCTACAAACAGTTCCGACAGACTCCTCCAACCACTTGAATCCCTTGCTGGATGGACGTACAAGCTTCATGAATCACTTTCAAACAGCTGGGCGTATTTCCACATCTGGCAAACTCTGCATGATTACATCAGAGTGACCTGGCAGGAATAGGAGAGCAAAGCCACACAAATCCTCTCCAAAAATGAAGATAGAGCTTTCCAATGGTACATGATTTATGATGGAAATTTGCCATATTCAAGTCACTCATGGTAAAGAAATACTGTACAAATTACGAAAAAGAGCTGTTAAAAAATGTTGTGGGCCTAATCGTAGAATGCAAGGGAAACAAAAATTGAGAAATCTCTAGGACATTGCTTACATAAAACCACAGAAGAAAGGTGCCATTATGGTTGTTCACCTTTCATCTTAGATGAATATCTGGAGCACTGAGCGAATAGCATGACATCAGGAACAACAGTACACTACTAAAACACATAAATCTTGGAGCAAGGGACCATCTGATAGTAGAAGTTGACCTTGCACCATGTAGGACTCTGACTGCATGGAAACAAGTTGACTATTGAAACCTTAGAAAATTATGGGATTTTTTTAAAGGAGAAGTGGACCAAATGCATGTCAATTAGGCCTCCTGCCAATGGGTCATAACATAACATCATGCAATCATTTACAGTTTCAGCATGTTCCTAAGTACAGCAATATCCCAAAACCAATGGCTAAAAACGTTATCTCTGATCCACGTGACACGACAAGCAGACAGTTGACTTTAAATTAATACTTGTTTTGAAGGATCCATCACATAGGTCTATTGGTAAATGTATGTAGATCGGTTTGGGGGAAACACCATGTAAGAATTGTTTGTAGTTGTGCACTTCTTATTTCGTTCACACTTGTCCCTCAATGTTTCAACTACACTGCTCTGGTCATCATCAGGAGACTCTGATATTGGTCAAATTTTACAGACTAGGAAGAGAGCCAGTCTATGTCTACCTAGTGGCTTTATCCCATGGCACTGGTAGTATCAAAGACTCAGTATCAATCAATCAGCAAGGTACATATCCAACCTTGGTCATCCTACAGAAATCCCTGGATTTAACTAGTTATTTCATAGGGCATTTGGCTTTCATCAGTGTTTCCACTCAGAATTCAGAAAGGTCATTCTGAGGTTGTGACACAAGTTACACCCATGGTCCACCCAGCATATGGACCACCCCACACAGTGAACACTTGACCTGGTCAGTGGCGACGAAATCAGACCCAGATATTCTAGATCTACTTTCCAAAAGGGACATGAGCCGCCCGCTGATCGAATCTAGGCGACTTGAAGGGGGAAAAAGTGTGTTATATGTCAGACGCTTGGTGTAATTGTTTCGGAATGTGAAGGACTGAGATTCCTGCAATAATATCCTCCAAACATTTACTTCCTGTGTCTGATTTCAAACCAAATGTGGCAAAATACAAGTATGTCAGAGAATCATAAGAAGTAACAAGCCAAAAATGTGTACTTTTCTGACTCCGAGTCCTTGAGCCTCAAGTGATGGCTTTTACATATTTGATACATTGTCTCATTTCATGTATTGTTATAAAAAAAAACCAAAGTATAGGTACTAAAGCTTTTCCCTATATCTAATATAATCCTAGGATCAAAATGCATCAGGCCCTCTGAAGTCCTAACTCCAAGCATTTTATAAAATTCAAGTCATTATTTTGGCAGTTTAGGTGCTATTACTACAAGTATAATCTTCTTTCAATATTCTGAAGCAAATGTTATATCTAGACTATGCAAATTTAGATCTACTTTTGCAATAACCCAAAATGAATTGAATAGGGTGTACATCATACTGGTGGCAAGTCTGATAAACTCGGTGATTACCGCACTTTTCATGTGGGCTGGGTCGATCAGCTAGTACTTGTGGTAGAGCACTGGTAGTGCAATCAGGGTCTGGTTCAAACCCAGGACTGGTTCAAACCCAGTCCAGTACATTTTTGTGGGGGTCGACCAGACACGATGAAGGTGTGCACCCATTCAATTTTTATTCTTTCACTGTTCATTTCAAATCAAGTACACTTATCAACTGGTATTAAAGTGGTTAAGCCTTAAAGCCTACAGTGGTGAGTCTAAGCATAGAAAGCTAGTAATATTGCCACCAGAGTGTCTAGCTCTGAAGTACAGGTGCAGCATATAGTACAGGGTACATATATTGTCACACAGGTCTGAGTCAGCTGAAAACATCAAATGGGATTCACAGTAAACCTTTAGAGAGTCCCAGCTCACCTAGTCATCTTCAGTCACACAATGTTGCATTTTCAAAGGCCAACTGATTAAAGATTTCCATCGCATCCTTCGTAGAAAATGTAGGCTAACCCCAACGTTTTTCCTTTTTATGACTTCCTCAAATTGCTTGACATGATTAGTGCCCCAAGATTGTTAAGATAGTGGGATTATGAAGATGAAAAGATATACAATGGAACGCTGCTATAATGAACACTGGTATACCGTACATTTTGCAATACCGAACATCATTCTTGGCTCCGCACAACCACTATAACAAGCAATTTCTGTGCATCCCAACGTTCATGTTCTTTATATTGGTGTTCCACTGTAGGAATACGCCTACATAAGCTTGATTTAAAAATGAAGAGAAGGATTGCCCCATACATCAAGGTTTGATGAGTCTACTGCGCCCCCAGAAACTATCCTGGGATGCTAACATGATCGAACATTTCAATGTAATAAACTGCTGCAAACTTGCTCATCAGCCAAAATAATGACCTGAAATTAAAAAATGCTTGGACTTGGGAGCCGGGCCTCATGCATTTCGATCCTAGCAGGATCTTTATCGAAGGCCAAAAGCTTTAACAAACATTTGTCAGTCTTCTCCCAGGGTGGGGAGAATAATGCACAATAACGGATTGTGTCACATTATTGAAAGCTCACATGCTTTCAGAATCTCAATTAACAGTGATTCAAACTTGGAGAGGAAGTTCCCATTTCTTCCAGGGTTAGATTTAATGCACTAAGAAAGATTATTGGCTGCAAGCCACGATGTTTTAGCTTCACCCCCCCATTATTCATGGGCGGAGCTTTGGCTTGCACGATAGGGCAATGCACTCCCTTCGGAAATAGGAGGTTGCGAGGGCAATCACATTTCTTGTTCCTGCTAAATGTAATATTCATAGAGCATTCAAATACAGGCAGACCTTGTGGGGTATTCAACCCTGCAGTCAAGCGTTTCTGGAGTGTCCTTATGATGTTTTTGGTGAACATTGTGCAAACATGGGTTTTGATGTGGTTGTTTCAGGCGGCCTCACCTGACCTCCGGTGACCTACATTCATGTTGTGGTAACAGTTTCACATGGATCCACATGAAACAAATTTGGGGCACAGTGGGCATTGAAATACTACTGTAATTTTAGAAATTGTGGTTGAAATCAAGAATTTAGTCTATGTGGTGCAGACCCCAAATTAAAGGGTACCTGATATTTCAAAACAGGTGCAAGTACATGTTTAGCTCAAATCTCTGTATGTATTTATGTTAGCGGCCCTTTGTGATATAAAGAGGTTCAAGGTCAAAGTTCAATCTCAGATAACTGTTCAATCATTTTGGTTTTAGTCATAGCAATAAAACTGTATGACTGACTGTACAAACAAACTGCTGAGATTGTTTGATTTCCTGCTTAAAGATTTGATAAAACTGGTGCCAGTGCATGGATCTCGGTCATTTCTATTATTATTGTGATTTAAGTGATTGTCCTTTAATTTAATTAATGGTGCTCATCTTTAAAAAAAGACCAGCAATATTTATTTTCTGAATATGAAAAATAAAAATCGTTGCAGTTTTATGACTCTGTTCCAAGATTTTCTCAGAAGCCATCCATAAAAAGAATCATTTTCGTATACACTATGCAACAGCTCATTTTAGTACCCGTTCAGAAATCATTTTAACACATAAAGTTGGCACAGAAAGAACAAACAATTCAACTGTGGGAATTTTAACTGACAGGTGCAGGGGACATTCCATCAAATTGAGGCATAATCTGTTTTTTTATGAAAGTGAGCACACTTTTAACTTTGTTATTGAATCCAGTTATGCCTAATATTTATCAGTGAAAATACTAGAAATATTGATTAGAAGGAATGAAGTTAACAGAATATTGCGATTTTTCAGACCAATGATGCAGGCAGGAAGACCGTATAAAAATTGTTCCCAAACCGCGACAGACTGATTTACATACATTCTGATTCGTACATTTTGTATAGTTCAGTGAGATACAGTAACAGTACAACAAGCTGGATGCCTTACAGTATTTTATGTTACAATACAGGCCTACAGCAGCTGCCAAACCCCCACCCCTTAATATAAGTTTTGAGATTCCTGCCACATGTACCCGAGATGATTGACTGGTGTACATAACAAAGCCAGGCACCATGCAGTATTTTCTATCATAGGATTGAAAGATTAGACTGAGGCAGTCCAAGTAATACTCAGTAGGTTTAGTATCAAACCTTTCCCCAGCCTCTAGGGGTATGAGGTGCTCATAATTGTCCAGAAGTCATGTGGCTGAGAGAGGTCTTATTTTCTGCAGCAGGTGTTCGCCATACACAATGTACAGTATATTGATTGTTTCAAGAAAAAAGTTTTCTATCAACAACAGAACATTTAGGTACACTTGAATTTTCAGAAGAGGTCAAGTCTCAGTGACCTAATGTTTCATCTAAGATAATACCAAGAATACTACTGGTACAATGAAACAGAGGAAGTGAGGGATGCCTTTATCAATCCTCATCAAATCCAATCTGCCTTTCCTCTGACAGACCACGGAATGGACTGATTGAGTCTTACAATAATGCCAAAACTGCCAACCAAAATCCATTTCAAATTGCTGAAATACGGAAATTTAGTCCATGCAATGGAACAGTCTTCTGATTTGGTGTACTTAAGTGATTCGTGTGTTTAAGTTTAAAATTCAATATACATTTTGTGAATGCTTTAATTCTTTTCAAATAAGAGCAAACACTGGTTAACAGCAGAATGCCTATAGGATTGTTATGCTTTAGAGAACCCTCATCCCCCCCCCCAAAAAAAAAAAAAGAAAGAAAGAATTGAAGTCCTCCACTGCATATCACAAAATTAACCTGTGGAAACGTTATCAAATCCATGTTCATTTTTACGAGTACATTAGCGCACATTCCTATTGTGTTTCAGCTGGTTTGATTTAGCAGGTTTTGTAGTTTTTCAAACAATATGTTTTTGATCGTTAAAGAGTCCTTTATACTTCCTTTAACCACAACATCTGGCCTAAAACCAGGCTCCCTTGTGTGCTTCTTTTACCTCTCCAACTTAAGAGCCCACTCTCTCAATTCCTGGAGTAGAAGCCAAACTGTAGGGGGAACAAGCCCAGCCTTGTGGCCAATCCACCCCCATCCTGTGCAGGAAATCAAACAGCTTCCAGGCTAACATCCACCAATTCATTGACCTCAATTAATCTCCCACAATGTGTGGGGAACCCTCAGGCTGCCCAATTAATCCTGGCACCAAAACAGTCAGTAAATTCTACAACTGTATAACTTTAATAAGCCTAAGGAGAGGCAATTATGTTATAACATTAATTTAATTCAAAGACGTTTAAACAAGTTCTCGCAAGAGTCAATATTTGAAATGGGGTTCCACTCAAGACACCATTATACTGCACTGAACATTCTCACTAAGATTAAGAATCTGGGGTCTATTACATAAAGCCCTACGATCATAAGTCGAGTTACAAAGTTACTATCCTACTTAGGAATGCAATGCATCATAAGTCTTACAATTGATAGTAACTATGCTGTGTGAGTTGTGAAATTGACCCCTGGTCATAACCTAGGTTCATGTTATTCCATTCTCCACATTTGGGTCTACAAGATGTCATGAGCCCTCAAGGCTCAATGTGACCAAATCTGGGCAATTTATACACAAGCCTGGAAATAAACAGAGGCCATGGAGGCCATGGAGACCATGCCCTTCGTTGCCCTGGTTCTTGGCCTTGGTGCCCCTTCAAATGTTTCCATAGACATTATGATTTTCCGACGAAAGTCCCCCTTGCAATGGAAAATTGGCCTTGCCCTCATCACCAAACCTTATATCCAGCTCTGTATACAGTAGCTATCTTCAAGAGTCACAGGAAGTGACCTCATGTGTACTCTTCTCCATCAACTGACCCAAGGATCAAAGTCCTTATTGAGGGATTTTGAGCCAGACTTCTTATGGGAGGATGCAGACGTGGTATGATATACAGGGATGATTAAGGACACGTGTGGACTTTCATATCATAATCAGAAATATAATTGAATCTGTAGGTCTTTCTTGATATGTAGCAAAGAACGGCGGGTACTTTTATTGCCAGAGCACGAGAGGCAGAGGATTAAGAGTTTAGGCTGCCCAAATTCCCTAATTATCGGTGGTTCCTGTGAGCCCACTCTAAGCCAACTTGAACTTATACAAGCCTCTGCAGTCTGTATCTATATTCTATTAAAAGCTACAGAGGTCATTTCTCTAGAAGGAGGGCACTAAGGTAACCTTGTAATTCAGTGAAATGCCACTATAACGGACACGCTGGTATGCACAGAAATTCTTTGTTACAGTGGTCGTTTGTTACAGTGAACAATGTACAGCAGGCCTATACATTGTACATAAAAACTGGGAGCCAAGGATGATGTCCAGTATTTAATATAATTTAATAGTAATTTAAATGTTCTGTATAGTTGTGTTTGTTATAGCGGCGTTCCACTGTATAGTGTTCTTGGTGCCACCATAGAGCTGCTCCATGGTGCTTACCATCTTTTTGTCATTTTTTTAAAAATAAAAACAAACAAACAAACTTCTCATTAATTAAACTAAAAAAAATTCATTCCATTATTTTGTTATTATCACACTGGAATTCTAATCTAAAGCAACAAATACACAGCGCAGTATTTTTAAAACATGTCAGGTGGGTAAACCGTACCATAAACTTTTGCCAAGGAATTTACTTCTTCAAGAGACATGACCACTTTTCCATTGGATAATCAATCAAAGGAATATTTGAAGTGAACACACAGAGGCCAAGACCAGGGCAATAGCCCCCTATGGCCTTTAGGAAATCCCAGGAAGAAGAAGACTGTCAACTCTGTTGTGACAATATTTTCTGTTTGGAAATTGGAGGGAGGGAAGAGGGAGGGGGGCTTAACTGGTTCTATAGGAAATGACAGTCAAGACTGGCTGTTGGTTGGCCTGTCACCAGAATGAACAGGGACTGAGTGACTAATCAAAGAGCTTCAGACTGGTTGACTGACAGGTTTATGCACAATGTATGGGCTCAATCCCTGACAACGGTGCACAGAACAATTGATTGGTACAGCATACAGGTGCATCAAGCTTGGACAGTTATCATTGCAGGTGTGTAGGTGTATACACATTAACGATAATTCCATGTTTGTCTGATGTCATTAAAATATCTCTGGTACTGTTCATGTGCTGAGTAATGGCAGTGACAAGTGACAAACTAGTTACACTATGTAACTTTGTGGGGAGTGTACAGGATTCTACTTTCATTTCTCCATAAAAAATACAGCCATCTTGGGTAAGGCTGGGTCACTCACAACCTTAGGCCTAAATACCACTAACCTCCATTTTATTAACAAACAAACAATCAATCATCTACAAAACATTTTGTCTTATTATCAGAGCCTAAAAAACTTGACTGAACTGGGGATTGAACCCGAGACCTCTAAAACACAGCACAAGCACTTTATCCTCTGAGCATGGGCCTATTTAGGACTATTGATCCCTGGCAGTGGCCACTATTATCAGTAGGTGAGGATCAAACAGTTAGGCTAGCTAATAATTTTAGCTGTATTGTATTATGGACATATGCAGTCTTGCATAACCTAGATTCAAATGCTGAATACAAAGTTAGAATACCAGTTAAGTCCTGTTACATAACAATGCGATAAAAGTACAAGTCACCATTGGAAGATGCAGGTGCTTCTTTGTATACAGAAACCAGATAAAAATCTTGGATATGAGTGGGTAAAACCACATAATATTAGTCAGATTGCTAACTATATCCCCTTCAAAGAACAATTTGATTGCTCACGGCCGACATGAACCAACGGCAAACCATAGACTGGTACAAACAAGGACATTGATGGAAACAACTAATTGCCAGACAGGAAATGCTTTATCCAGGATCATTTGACAGCTCTGCCAAATGCAGACATTCTCCTTCCTTGACAGATTCCATGCACCTCATTCAATCCTAGACTCAAATAAATTGCTCAGTCAAACATGTCATTTCATTCTTTCTGAGTTTACAAAATTAGTACATAGACTTAAATAATTACGTAGAAGTGTGGCTACGTGAATACATAAAAGCTGCTTGCTCAAATGGTTCAAACTTTTCAGAATATCAGGGGTACAATGTTCCTGCTGTCTAAAGCATTTCAATGTTAGATAACAAGAAGATGAAGAAATGTTCTGTCTTAAATAGAGGTGAGATTAAAAGCACTAACAATTGTGACAAATTATCCTAGAGTAGAGGGACAGAACTGCTTTCACAGCACCCAGTGTGCGAACTACAGAAGGGGGATTCTTTTCTTGCACAGATATTTCCAGTTTTGCAATATGCCCTCCGGTCACTGTGGGAAATTGATTGTCCACAAAATGCCAAATGTCAAGAATTGAAGATTTTTAAAAAGCAAAGAAAGGGAAAGCCAGGAACCCTCCCCAGACAATCAGAGTGGAATGTAACGGATCTCAGCTTGGCTTTGCTTGACGGCATTGGGATCGTGGGTCAAGTGAAAATCATTTTACCCTTGCATTCTTTTAGAGGAAAGTGACAAATCCGATGGCTCCATTTGATGAAACTCTACCGCCCCAAATGGCAATTTTTTCCTGATTGCATTTACGCCTGTTTTTGCACTCACCTAGGACCAGTAAAATGTCATGGGAGTAAGGCATGAATCGGGGTGAAATTGCTTGAGCATATTTGCATTGTGCACACTCAAAATAGACTGATTACACAGGTCAAAAATATGCCAAGCATATTGAAAACTGATCATGGACTGGCCCCCATCTAAAGCTCCAAAGGTACGCCAGTAGAAAAGCTCCCTCTCTCAAAAATGAAGAGTAAGGTCTGTCTGGTCACCAGAATCACATCCTGTATTACTTTATAGCTGGTTACTAGCTTCAACCATTACCTGACTAATTAATGTTAACTCCAATTATTTCAGCAATAAGATGTATCAACCCATGTTCCTGGTGAATACTCCATTCACCAGTGAATTGTGAAACTTGGAGGAAGGGAAGTTCTTATGATTAGATACTTAGTTATTAAAAGATAAACAAAGAAAAATTGACTGGAGCGGGATTCAAACCTCATCAAACCAAAACCCAACAGCATCACACTACTGCATACATCAGACTCTTCCCCTCAGATTCAAACACCACATCAAGGTCTTACAATAATCAGCTTAAAAATGTTGTTGGAGTTTGATGGACCTGCCAAGTTTGATGTTGATCACCAAAATGTCAATCCTTCCACAATGCTGGATCAAGAAGCTCACAATTTGAGTTGTCAACTGAAGAAAAAAGTTAAATTTCTTCCAGACTCCAGTATTTTTATTTCCTCCTTACATGTATGCCAGAAAATGACTGAAATGACCATGAAGCAATAATACCAGTGAACTTTAACTGAATTCTGCAGCACTATCTTCAGTTTTCACAAAATGAGACTGAGTCCCTTATATTATGGGCCTGACAGATATTTACAATGCATTTCACACTGACAACCAAACCAAAGGGTTAATTTCTTTGGACACTTATCCTACGGCAATGTGTTAGCGGCATAACTTTCTCAACCTCTCCTTGTACTGTGCAGTAGCTCAAACCAAACAAGTCAGCAGAAGTTGTAGCCATAAAAGAAAGCCCCCTCAAAAGCCAGATAAATAAATCCAGGCGCATAATTATTTTGACAAGGTCGTGCATAAACACAGGTAACTGCCAGCAGAGCCACTAGGGAGTGCCTAGGGTTACTTGTGTCCAACAAAATTTATTAATCAAATACAGTCAGGCAAAATACGTACATAGCTACTTTTTCAGACAGTGCAAGGGGCAAAGGAATATTGAGTCCCAATACAAGGTAACAAGTGGGTAGGCCTACTGATAATCAAAGAAGAAATCTTGAAAGTAATTTGAACTGAAACAGAATAAATTGCCTTGGAAAATCACAACAAATTTTCGTGTTAACAGCATGACTAATTTAATTTAAAGTTGTTAACATAAATTAGAGGCTTGTTCATCACAGAATATATGAATGCATATACTACAATTGGACCATGAAAAATGTCGAAGTCACGGTTTGATAAAAATGGGGTCAATCCTTATGGCTTTCTCGAGCTATGAAGCTGTAATTTGTAAAAAGTTTTCTCGATATCTAGCGACAAGCTAGATGGATGTAAGAAATCAGAAACTTTGCAACAAATGTGAGAGCCTTCGTGTATATTGTTTTATTTCTATAAAAGGGTCTTTCCATTTTTGAGCACAGATGGAGGACAGCTTGTGCACCATATGTGGCATGAACAGTAATACTTCCAGCAAGGAAATAAAATTGGAGGTCTCATTTCCTCCACACAGCAATAATTGCTCATGTTAAAGCAGGAACAAATTGAGCAGGGGTTTTGTCTTTTTTGTGCAATTTTAAAAGGTTGGTACGTGTAGGCCTACTTCCACTGAGTCTGTTCATGGCATGTTTTGAGCATCAGTTTCAATCTTATGTGTGTAGTTTTACATATGCTCACAATTAAACTTTAAGTTGTGTAGATTTAATAAAAACAGATGAGTACCTTTTTTCTTTCTTTTTCTTTTTTAAGAAAACAACTCATAACGCATAATATCACATGGCAACATTTCTAGGAAAATACCTGACTGCAAAATCAGATCCAGTATTCACGAACAAGAAGGCCTACCAAAAAAAAAAAATTTCAGTATACAGGAAAAAACATAGAATATAGGAAATCTGGTTAAATCTGTACTTTTACTGATTTCAATACTTAAGCGTAATTGTTGTAGTGATGCAGTTAAGGCCCTTATAAATGGTTGTTTGTTCTTAATTAATCAAATCACACGCTACCGGAGCAATGTTTATGAACCTTTTCATGGAAATCAACCCAGAGAGGAAGTGCAGTTACAGGTAAACACTTCCACAGGAAGTCTGCCCAACCAGTTAACCCAGACAAACAAAATCGGTTACTTTGATGCTAAGATTTAGGTAAACAAGCAGACTTAATTTGCAGACTCTTGTCTACAGGGTTTTGACCGAACCCTAAAAAGGCAGCTCACAGAACCAGTGCTGGGTGCCTATAGGCCCAGACAGGCATAGATAATACGGAAGAAGCCAGGTAAAATGGGGGTCATATATGACATTACAAAGCATTTCACACGCACTTGAATCTATTGAAATCGGTTCAAAGGTCCAGTGATTTTTAATAACAAAAAGGTTATGGTTCTGGCAACCTACCACACTGTGGATAATAATAACTATGTATGTAGAGTAAGAAACTTTGCATGGCTGCAGGCAATAATGAAGGCCATGTGATAAATTCATGTACTGATTCAGTGTAGACAAATCTACAAAATGGGTAGGGAGGCACTCAAATTCTAATGTGAGGTATAAATACTAATCATACTATTAAAATGAGCTGACAAAGAAATTGGCATGTGCAATGCTATCTTTTCCTGCATGTCTGCAAAAAATCTGAAATACTTCAGAGGATTCCAGCAGTATTTAAGTTGTTGGTATACATGCCTTGACCCCGGCCCTAGACATCTGTATTAACCCTAACAGCCCAAAACCCCTCCTCTATTAAGTTCAATAAATCTATCTCTCTGGAATATTTTTTTTTTAATATTGTTTTAACCGGGGCACTCACTGTTTTCTTACAGATTTCTCAGTCTCCTCTGATTTGACACAAAACCACAGAAGTACATTTCCTGAATGAGGCAGCAAACCAACATTAAAGCAGACTTCAAGGAAGGATGTGTTTGATCTTATTCCCAGACTTACTGAGGAATTAACACCCCATTAAATCCGACCAGCTGTCCATGAATATATTCATTGGATTTGGAAGTCAGGAATGTACTAGAAATAGGATGCTGTGCCAAAAAAGCCCATTGTGTCTCATGACATTATGTATTGCGCATTGTTATTATAAGAGCCCTGAAAATGGAAAAGGGATACAGCCATAATTCTGCAGAATGTTGGACAATAATGGATATCCTGTGCCCTGTGGGTAGTATTAAAGAGTTGAGCTTGGAATCTAACATTGGAATATGAACAGTGAAAAAGACTCCCTTCAAGTTCAAGAGCCAATTTACAATTTACATGCCCTACAGAAAATATAAATTGAGGCTCATGCACATAAGTTGAGACTTGACTCAAAAATAACCTAAAATAATGGCAGTCAGTGTTCGAGACGTTCACTTTTATGTAACCTTTCTCGGAGGGTAGAGGATGTGAAAATATAATTCCACATTAACCATTGGGCAAGTGTATAACTCTCAGGTCATTTGAAAAGCCTAGGAATTGGATTTGCAACTTTCAGAACTGCCAGTTATACCAGCTAGCAAACCATATAGTCCTGTTACAAAAGCATCAAATTAGAGGCCATGATATTGATATTGAAAACCAGTGAAGTCTAGAAACAGAGGCAATTCCAGACCTATACCCCCACCAAGTTATGACTTCAGTCACCTGTATGACTGTCAGGAGTGTCCTGACCTCACACCATAGACATTTACTATTCAGTTCATTTGATAAAGTCTTATAAATGGCAACGATGGATTTATGAACATCTTTCTTGAAAGTTGAATGCACCTCCTCATTACTGCCTGGTCAATGAAACATCTTGACAAACACAACATAACCACTTTCAAAGGTCTGACCAAAATTACTCTTTTCATGCAGTCTGAACTTTAAAACCCACAAAATGTCCTCTTTTCCAACCGAACTGATATTCATGTCTTCTCAGGAAGGAAAAGAATCAGACTTTCGCACAAATAAACAAGGGGTCTGGTTCGAGTGTATGTTAAAGACAATATGCAACATACCAAAATAATTCCATAACCTCTGATGAAGATAGATAAAAAGTTCCAAGTACTTCCCCAGTGTGGCAATAATCCCAGGGAAGTGACGGAACCATTTCAGTCACACAACAATTTTCAAAGCTACATGAGTCGTAGCACTTGAGACTGAGCACTTTCCAGTCAATGGATAATCACTAGAGGTCAGTTGAACATTATTTTCCCACATATGATACAGGGGTCGATTTTCGTGAAATACAAGCACTGGACAGCAGGTCTAGTAACTGCAAAGCATTTTACTAGACCTGAAATGTTTTCATTAGACCTGTGGCAATTATTTAGGCCTATATAGGAAAACTGTAATTGTATGCAACATTGCGTCAAAAATCATCAGTTTAGGCACCATTTTAAATTGTGCAAGGAAAACAAAATCACTAGACAGCCGTGTGGTACACACTAAACCGACACTGAAATCACTAGACTTGGTCCACGGTCTAGTGGATATTTTGAGCCCTGAAATGGATTGACGATGCAATGAAATGACGAAGACTTACCCTGTCTCCCTGCTTCAATCTGTGTGAGTCCAGACAGGATGAAGACAAAACCACAAATCAGGCTGAGTACTAGCATCCTGGGTCCTGGAGTACTGCTTGCTGAACCAGCCTCCATCATGATCTGCAACACCAAAACAAAAACATTTACTATTTGCAAGACAGATTTGAAGCTTTGAATAGTGATGGTTGGTATGTGGATCGGTTTGCTGTAAGTGTAACAAATTGTAATACTTGGTTTGTACTTATCCAGGGCTGGAAATAAGGTTTGGTGAGGGCAAGGCTGATTTTCCATAGCAAGGGGCACTTCCATTGGAAACTTCTGTGGAAACATTTGAAACGGCACCAAGGCCAAGAATCAGGGCAAGGAAGGCCATGTAGCCTTCATGGCCTCCGTTTATTTCCAGGCTTGCTTATCGCACATTTTTAATTCGGAACCAAACTCAAAGTTTTGAAATGGCAACGTGATTCTCGAACAGGATATTTGCACACACAAAATTCTGTTGATGATCACAGTGTACTAATCACAGTGAATAATCCTAAACTGCTTTGAGGTGACAACAAGGCAAGATTGTTTTCAGAATAAAACGCCATTAATTAAAATATAATTGAAAGATTTCTTTTAGACCAGGCTCTGTTCTCCCTGGTGTACATGGGACCATACACTGTCAAAATCTTATGATATCAAGCAAAACATTAACACAGTGGATAACACTGCTATGTATCAAGCCTTGAATTTTACAAATGTTTCCATAGACATTATGATTTTCCAATTGAAGTGCCCCTTCCCCTTTTGAAAAGTGGCCTTGCCCTTTTTAGAACCAAATTCAAGGCATGCTACATCCCACAACATCACCAGGTATTTAAATTTTATTAACAACAGCTGAAATGGTGCAAGAATGCTGCCACTTTTGGGTGTTTAACAAAGAGCAAAATCCTTCCAATATGAGATTAGTAGCTGTGTTTTACTACAACAAGCCTGCTCCCTCTTCACCTCATGCCTTATGCTGCAAAAAGCCCCCCTCCAGGCTTTTATGTATAAATCATACAGTTAGCAGGACTCATTGTAGACTCAAGGCCAAATCCAATGAGTTTGACATTAGATATCAACAGAGACCAAACACAATTCTGGTATGTTGTGCCTCGATTCCATCGCCTAGGTCCATGCCTGTTGCATGTTCTGTTTGTTGGGTGATTCCGTGTAAATAGGGATTGAACTTTACTACGCAGGTAACAGAGGCAGTTGCCTCCATTGCCCCTGGTCACTCTTGGAGTTCAGTTTCTCTCACATCAAGCAAACATTATTGCCTTACCCCCTAAAGAATGAAGTTCACGCCCTGCTATGTCACTAACTGTGCCCTTTATGCTGACATTCAATAGGATATATCCTTTTCTGCAAAATGCTGGATTGTATCGTGAGCACATAATGCAGGAAAAACAGTATTGCAGATTTGCAGTTCATTTATTTACTATTATTATTCACTTCTGTTTAAACTGATTATAAGATAGAACAAGTATTTATTGATTGATTTATGATTAAACTGATTAAAAGCTACCAGAGTTCAACATTATTTTGTTCAAGAAGTTAAGTCAACATCTATTTGGTATTTGTCAGTCATGGTAAAAATAAAATGCATGGTATTTTTGTAGTGGTGTACATTGCACACTGTAGGCTACTTGAATATTACTGCACAGAGCTAGCTATTGCATTTACTACACATAATAGTGAATTTAACTTATTAGTCATAAATCGTCTACCAAAGTCAAAAGTGTGTGTTTGATATTATGATACACTTGAATTCTTTAGTATTTTGCATTTAAACAAAACTACAAAACTTACAAAAATGCATGCATTGCTTCAGACTGATTTGGATAACATTTTGCGAGAGTTAAATCTTCCAAAACCAAAGATTTTGCATTTTATTTCTATGCAAGGAGAGACTGGACGTATACTCACTACTACTACTAGTCTACTCACAAAAAGCTGCAGCTAGGATTGCTCACGCCCAATTTAATCCAATAATTTTCTGCTAACTAATGCAATGTCCAATTAAGAGGAATTCAACCAATTACAAAAAAGCAATACATAGTCATACCCAAGCTTAATTTTAACCTGAATGCAACAATTGCAATGCTAGTAAAAGAAGAGTGCAGTTTTGTTTAGATGTAGGCTAATAGAAGAATAATTTTTTGAATATTTCAACATTTTTGTTTGTCAGATACTACATTGGACAGGAGAGGCTAACCAGCTGATGTTTTTATCCTTAAAACTTAGTTCTTCATTTGATACTTCATTAGCTTCTGCTTTCAAAAGGGCCCTTTATTTGTTCTCACGTAATTTATTTCAAGCTTTTGGGTTTTTATTTCATTTAGATATTAGTGGGCCCTCAAAAAAATGTATGTCGACGGATTTGTTCATTCTATTCATTTACTTCGAGGGGGCTGGCTATTCATCATGCTCGTGTCATGGCCTATTGCCTCATACATGTAGTCATAACTTTGTGCCATTGAAATGGAGAAGAAATTTTTGGCTCACATAAAGGAAATCATTAATCAATAATATGACAATAATAAAATATGACAACAATTGTATAATTTCAGTCAGACCTAGTCATGGTTAGCTGAACATGAAAGCTTCACGCCAAAAGTTCAAATGAAATGTGTTTGGATTATGGATACTGTACTGGAGCATGGAAGATATTTTGTATCAAAATGGGTTAAAACAGGTCCGAAAGAGTTAAGTTTCTATGTCAATTTCCTCTTTTCCACCTGTCAAAATGATTAAAATTCCCAATAGAAATTTGAAAGATAAACAAAAAACAACAACAAAACATGAATTTCATGTAAAAACATTTCGAGAATAAATGTGCAGGACTCCACACTGACTTTGTGTATGACAAAGTCACGAAAGTGGAGGTCGTCATAATTATGGAACTTTTTCCCGACAGGTGTTGCAATTTCGAACTATTTACTTCCTCCATGTTTTGCATAACAGACAACCTTGTCTAGGACTAAGCTAGTAAGTATAACTTTTGCATCAATTTTCGTTAAGCATATGGTTTTCTTATGGAGGTCATTCTGCTAATTGATATCATTAGGGCCCATTTTTAGCTTATGCTAGTTCATGGAGCTAATGCATGCATGATTAGAGGAATACCGAGTTCAGAAACACACATTTTATTAGGCAAAACGAAGAGATTTAACATAATTTATGAGGTTAAGCTGAACAATTTCTCGAAAAAGAAGAAGTGAATCTTACCGTTGTTTTATCCGGAAGCCGAAAATCTCTCCCAAAAAGTTCTCTCAAACGAAGGAAATTAACCCCGAGACTGGCAACAATCCTGATCACGTCACATCACTGCGGAGCCATGCATAGCCAATGGAACACCACACGTGCAATTTTGGACGCTTGACAACGTACGTATCCGCGCCACATGTGCACTGAGATCGTCTGCTCGAAAACCAATACATTTATTGCATTACATCACTGGTATAGGGCGACTACATTATTACAGAGGGTGAACTCGCAATATTGTATAAAGATTAAAGTATTCATTCTCCAAGTCAGTGCCGTAAATGTGACTTTTAGGTTGTTTTAATCTAAAATGAACATTGAGATTAATCATTATTAAACTTGGGGGAAATAAATTCGGTTTTTAAACTTTGATCTGGTACACCAGTGTCGTTCTTTTCCCCTACGGCTGAATGTTTTGGCTTGATTTTGTAAACAGGAAGAAGAATCACTGAGGTGTGAGTTGATTTTTTGCAGTCTGGTATCGTTGGGGAAAAAACACAAATATTTCTTTGATAATTAATGACCCATCAACACAAACCACACAATAACAGGATTTTAAAAAATCTCTTTAAATTTTGAAAGACTAGTCGTTCCTCAAAACGTCAAATTAACTCGTTTTTTTTTGTCCAGGGGCAACATACTTGGCAAAAATGAATTAAAGGCATGGTGTGCAGTTTTCTGTGCACTAGTACCATACCTCGATTATTACCGCCACAAAGAAACTAAAAACTTTTAATAAAATTATGCTTTACAAAAGATACATATGCTTCAATTTCAGTTTTGAAAAGATAGATTATTCCATTAAGATTGTAGTAATCTTTGTAGTATAGTTTTCACAGGCAATGAATTGATGAGAAAGACAGTAAAACCATGGAGACATAAGACACAAAACTCCATGGTAAAACTAAAAGGCAGCAATTTCGGAACCTCGATTGGCTTGCGCTCCAGCACAAGTTTGGGATTCATTTCGTAGATTCCATTTCAAGTAACACTATCATAGACATAGGTATCAAATAGTCGTTTTTGTTATGGATTCGAAGCATCTGCTGTTTTAAGACAACAAAATAACAACCTTGCTCTTACAGAGACCGACATGACCGTGACGCAAACTCCAGGTAAGGGAGCTGAGAGACAGCGAGTCACGGTTTGTCTGCGGTCTGGTGCCTATAAACAGCGCCACCAACGTTAGGTTTTTTCAAAGTAATAATGTCGATTTAATCATTGCAGTTTTTCAATGAAAAAAGCCTCGAAATTGAGCGAGTACCTTTGATAAGTTTTCCCAACAGTAGTTGTCTAGGATCAATTTTCAACCAACATCTTGCTAAAAAATTTAACTACAATACAAAGCTTTTCTAAATGTCAAATGATGTCAAAAGAATGAGATAAAATTATAGATTCCTCAAATGTTTTCCCTCAAACTTCAGTTATTGGTCATTCGTCAAATCTGTGAAATATTTCCATTTGAAATGCTGGCAAGCTCATGAAACTGAATTTGAAATCCTAACAAAGAATAGGAAAAAGCATACCAGTTGAAATCAAACATGATTTGAATGTTCTCTTCAAAATTTAACAAGACCAATATTGTGCCGTACAGTTAAATTACTGTTAAAAAAAAGTTTTAAAAATTGACAGGCTACTATGGACAGAAAATTGAGACTCACAATGGAATAGGCAACAAAGGCAGTTTGGTTAAATTGAGAATTTCTACTATTTTGAAGAAATGTCTTTATTACACAAAACAAAAGGAAAAAGGAAAAAAGCACAGTTTTACAATGTATTTTACAATGTATGCTGCTAATATACAGGGCTGGAACTAATTCATGCAAGCAATGGTGCCCCAGGTCACTTCCTAGATGCTGCTGTACAATGTCTTCATGTATGTAGGTCCACCTGACCACTGCCCCAGAGTGACTACTCAATGCCATGGTGCCCCTTGTCGCTGCCCAAGTTCCCCTGGACAATGCCTTCATGCCCCTGGTCCCTATCTCGGTGTCCCTGGGCTGGATTCAACTAAAAGTTCTTATACGATGAGTTGAAAGTTATCACCATAGTGATATTTGTATTGTGATATCACACTTTGCTTTAGGCCCTATAGCAACTAAAATTGATTCACATTTCAAATGGATCTTCATGAATTCAACCTCTGATCATTGCCTCAGTAAACCTGGGGTTGACCTACATATACAAATGAATAGCAAATGACAACATACTTGCTTGCAAGACATTAAAATCAATTTACTAAACTCTTGAAATTACAGCTTGCCTTCTTGTCTGTGTCTACGGGCATCGCTAGCAATTGGCAGGAATAGATTGGCTGTCTTAAGCAGCGCCTTTCTAAAATAACAAATTCCTATTATTAAAGCACTTATATACAAGTACATACACACACATGGTCACCTTTGGATAATGAAAAGAAACAAAGTCTGATACAAAGTTGGTAGGATACATGTCACAAGTTTGCCTTGTATTAGTTAGATCAGGGCCCAATTTCATGGAATCCGTTATGGCAAATTTCTGTGCTTACGTGCACTGCTAGTCTGCTACGCATGAAATCTATTTCATGGAATCCGTAAGCAAGACGTTCCGTGCTTAATCGGTCAGCAAAAACTTCTAAGCTAACCTTTATACAAGTAATAAACTACTGCAAACTGCTCATCAGCCAAAAATGACCTGAAATACATAAAATGCATGGCGTTAGGAGGGCATGATGCCTTTTGATGTTAGCAGGATCCTGCTAGGATCGAAACGCATCAGGCCCTCCTATTAACTCCAAGCTATGCAAACCTTGATTGTTTTCTGTTAACGTGCTGCCATATGCATTCTGCAAAAAGTCCTTGCTTTAGAGTGTAGCCAGGGAAAACTCTCCCGTGAAATACGCTAACCGTAAACAAAGAACCATAAGTGAAGAACTTTTGCTTACGGTACCGGAATCCATGAAATTGGGCCCTGGTCAGTGGTGTAGGGATACTACTTTGCTGCAATACAGCATATCAATATATTTGAGTGATATACAGTGTGCAGATTGCCCAAACAGCAAATTCAAATCATTCTATGATACTTCATTGTGAGTCCAATTAATCACTGTCAACAGGTGCATAGATTTCATTTCAATTTGATTTGAAGAAAAGATCAAATGTAAACACGCATCCAATGCAAAGTTATAGAATGATCCAAGTCTACTGATGCTTCATAAAATGGCGAACCCAAACTGGGTGAAATTGCCTATGAACGTTCTTTTGAGAGTTTGTGGAAGAAAAGTGATACTTAATTATTAACCTGTAAATATCTGAGCTTGTTTACAGCATCAGTAACTACTGAAGATCTCCCTCATCTACTAAGAGCCGCTGGCACTGTCATTATCATCTCTCTTGGACTGCTTGTGCTTCTTCCTCATCTGATCGGTTGTCTCGTCCGATTCCTCTCTGTACCTGTGCTTCCCATCACTGTGTCTACTGTCCTTGGGCCTGGACTCTCTGTCTCTTTCCTTTCGATCCCGGTGCTTTCTGTCATCCTCTCTGTCCCTGCGCTGGCTCTTATTGTCTCTGGCTTTGTCTCCGTACCTCTCTCTTGAACCACCTTCTTCATCTCTGCTGGATCGTCGCCTGTCGTCTCTTCCCCTCTCGTCTCTCCTCTTCTCGTCTCGGTCTCTCCTTCCTTCCTCCTTTCCCTTCCTGCTGCCATCCTGATCTCTTTTGTCTGGGTCCTTTCCATCTTTCTCCTTGCTGGGTTTGTCTGCACCATCACCGCCACTGCCTTCTTCTTCCTCTCCGTCGCTGAACCGGATGTGGGACCCCGCTGGCTCATTGGCTGCCTCCTCTTCTGGCTCGGAAAAGCCCAGCCCCACGTGGCGTCTGCTCTGACCGGTCAACTTCTTCTCAAGACCCGACTGATACTGGTGTTCCAACGTTTCTGTCATCTGCTTATTTTCAGCATCTGTTGACAATCAAACAGGACAACTTTGCTAATTGAAATACTTCAACCCATCAAAATCTGCTGAGGAATTTGGGACACTCACAGAATTGGCTCACAAAGCATCCGTAAAGAATACGGCTGATTCACAAAAGTGCGCCACTTTGAGTTTGCAACGCGTTGGCCAATCACAATGCGTGGAATTAATTTTGTCGACAAACTGCGCATGTGGAAAGATACGCAGTTTGTTGACAAATTGGCCAATGTATTGCAAACTCACGGTGGTGCACTATTGTAAAACGCCCATATTGAACACTGTCACTATCTTTCAGCAATGACTGCAGCAGCATTTTTGTACTTAAGCCATTTTGTACAATGGTCATATCATACTGCCAATCAAACAGTCAGTTTGTACCTTCTGCGTTGCAATTTTTTTGTGCATTTTACTTTTGTCATTTTTAATGTGACTACCAAGATATGTTGGCATAATTCTCATTATCCTATGTCCTGGTGCCCAACACTACTGACACTGTAAATTTGAGATCACTTTGAACTTTGACATGCTGATTGATTCTCAGCACAAAATAATGGCAGCAGAAATGTCCCCGCATCGAAAGAAAAATACATCAGCAGTTTTGCTTTTACTTATTATTGACCCTGTTTCCCTGTGGAGACTGTGGTAATGTGTTGTAAGCAGCTTTTATCTTTTGCAGTAAGTGAATAGGGTTAAGAGTAGTGACCCACTCGCAACAAGGTACAAGTTGACTTGTTGGAAGGTGCACAGTGCCTGTGAAAGGTACAGAGTGTCCAAAGTCAATTCGTACCTCGTAAGAGGTACAAAAGTGGCCCAGGTCTATAAAGTGTTCAAGGTACAAAATGATTTGACACCCAGTAAATGTACTTCAGGGTTCGACCTTAACACTGGTCCGCTAGACAAATTCTAGTAAAAACCTTGGCGGACTAGTCAAACCAGTCAGCTGGGTGGTCCGACTGTCTAGTGAAGCAAAATGCAGACCGCATACAAATCAGCACCACACTTTAAAAACATGCCTTCACGTTTACATTTTGAGGTTTACTTATTTTTACTGACCATAGTAAAATTTAAATATAGTGGGAGAGAGAGTGGTGAAGAGGTCGACAAGGAAATGATGTCAGATTTTTAATCAATGCTGTGTTTAAGAATCAACATTCATAAAAAAATTTCAGACCAGCATCCTATGTTTTTGAGGCAAACATTGTAAACATTCTTTCAGTTGATTTATAAATTACTTAAGTTTCAAACTTCCACCTGTCACTCTTCTTCATTTGAACTAAGCACACAATTTAGCTTGGATACCTGTAAGAGAAAGGGAAAATTACCTTATAAATGGGGCGGGGGTGTGGAGTGGACCAGTGAAAATGCTGGCGGGCTAATGAAAAGTCTACATTACTGGTCCGGATGGCCAGTGAAAAAAAAAGTTAAGGGGAAACCCTGTACTTGAATCTGCTAAACCAAGAATTTGGATTTGGGAGAAAGGGAGGGGGGAGGGGGGCCTAAGGTTTAAGGGTAGGGGGTTAAATTCTTTCCCTACCTGTTCTTGCGTGAGCGTCCTCGTGTGTGTCTCCAATCACAAATCGCCCTGTATGTGTTTTCTGCCGATACAAACAAACAAAGCAAAGCAGGTGAGATTAACATACGTATTTAAACTTTGACCATTACATGCATTAGTATCCAAATAGAACAGCAAGGCCAAAAATCTGAGTTACAGTGCAAAGGCCCTATAAACCTGTGCCTTGTATGTTTTTTGATGATGGCCCAAATCCATAGAAGTGGCATCTTGTCAAACACTGTGTTCAGAGTCGATGTATCTTCTGGGCTGACCCTGGGTTTAATGTAGTAAAATGATACAGGTAACACTGCCGAAATTCAGTGCAACATTCAATACAAAAAAAAGAGTAGCACCACACAGAACAGCTTGAAGTTCGATATTGGGGACAACAAACCAAACAGTGGGGAAACTTTAAATCCGTTTAATGAATCATTCCACCAGGTAGGAACAAGATTGGTGACGGTGCCAAATGTTACGTTTGCAAATCCATTAATGGGCATTATCCTTTGATTAATAAATTCACATTTCCAGCCAATTGTCAATTTTGAATAAATCAAAATTATCTATTTCCCGACCAAAATCATTTAATATACATGAAAATCAAAATCAGTTGGCAAAATAAAATGAAGAATACTTCAGTGCTAATTACAAGTCATAGTGAAGGGTAATGGATGAGCAAGTGGTAGGGCTGGGCAAACGCATATTTTTACAGGGATCTTGCGACAATACCATGCATACATGGTGTCTTCGCATGTGTTCGATGTCGGAAAAAGAAGATTGCCCTAAATTTTGCTTAGCCTGTCATGTCAGTAGACATATTCAGGTAACCAGTTCCCGAAAACCCCGATTGGCAAATGGCAAGACGTAACATTTGACACCATCACAAACCGTGCCCAATATCTCTGCCATCTGATGGCAGTGTCCGTTTACATGCTTTTACGTCATTGACAAGTGAACAATAGCTCAGTTGGTAGAGCACCTGTACGGTATTCAGGAGGTCGCCAGGTTGGAGTCCCGCTCCAGTCAATCTTTCTTTGTTCACATTTCAATGCCTTAAAAATGCAGTCATGGTTTTACCTTCATTCCACCCATGAGGCGAAGGAACTTCTGTCTCTGAGCATTGTCCTCAAACTTTGCTGACTCCCACTTGTTGGCCGAATGAACAGAAGGCTGCAGACAGAAACACAGAGGTCAAACGTCTGATTATATTACAAGTTTAATGAAGATTGCCTTTGAACAAATAATGGGAGACTTTTGAGAACCGATCTTCAAGTCAACAGCGCACGCAATTGTGGGCATGCGCATTTTTTTGCGCCTGCGCTGTTGTGCGTGCGCGTGCGCTGTTGACTTGACGACCGGTTCTCAAAAGTCTCCCATTGTTGTTTACTCCACAATAAGAAGAAGGAAACAGTACCGCTCCAACGTGACCGTCTGGGTTTTGGTCGTAAAACATCCATTTTCATCACATGGAACACAGAGTACAAATAAATAAGCTGCATTTCATCCCCGACATTCTGAGAAGAGACGGAACGATTTTCAAGCCGATTTGTGATGTCTTTGTTCAATTGTTGTTATTTGGGGACATTTTCTGCACAAGTACCGTGAAGTTGGCCTATGATGTTTTTGTGTACAAAATCTTGAATGATATTGGATTCTCTAGGGCGCTAGTACAACCTTCAAACCCCCAAATAAAAGTGGAGTTACAGTTACTGCTCTAGATCCACATCATATTCATAATTATGCACATGGCAATACAGTAGCCGCAGTACCACTGCACTGACTGAGATTAGCAATAGCTGTGAAAACAAAGTCGTGTATAACATCTCAAACATCACTCTTTACTAAAGATCTTACCACCGATGCCTCTCCTTCTTTTCCCTGATTCCTCTCAGATCCACTCATCTTTATTAAAAAAGGGGAACAATTCTCAGAAGAAATTATTTTTGGCAAACAAGTGTAGGCCTACCACAAGTGCATGCAATACATTCAGTGCAAATGAGGCTGCTCAGATTAAACAGCGCCCTCCTCAGGCAAGTTGAGGCCATTGCAGTTGGATATAGAGGGCGGCATACTCACAAATCAGGCATTAACTGAGTCGAGTCTCGCCTTGAAGAAGAAGAGGCCCAGAGTCTTCTTCTTCTTCTTCTTCTTACGCATCTTTGAAAAAAAAAGCAATGTGCACATTATTTCCAATGCTATAGTGATACTATGGGTGATGTGATTATCGCTTGTTTTGTTTTTATAATAAAAATCATATTTTTGTATTGTGTACACGATGACGGAAGTACAGATGTGCAAGTCTGGTAATCGAGATTAAACTCGCTCCCCCAGGGTGTCATTACTGCCCTTCATCTACGGCAGTGGGTCATCTCTAGTTTCTTTTCTTCTTTTTATCAAGCCGCACTTGGCGCATCCTGAACGGCAACAAACAACCAACCATTCATTCAAACTTGTTGGCAAATATTGTGACCGAATCCAGTACTCATCTAGCTCTGGTTGTTAGTCGTTTTGTTTCATTTCAAACAAATTCAACACTTATCTTTAAATATTCGAACAAGTTCATTTTCACAAACCAAGATCATGCATTGCATGTCTGTTACTCCAACTAGCCATGTCAAAACCTCGGGCTGTGATTTTACGAAAGGTGGTATATCATACTTTGCCTTTTGTCAAAGAAGTACAGATTCATGGACAAAATATCAAGACAAATACAGTAGCAGTCATCTGTGAAAATTTCAGTCCCATACGGTGCCCACTTTTTGAGAAAACAATGAAAAAACGGCCACAGTATTCTATTCTATTTTAACTAGATTTTTCCTAGGACACTGCTAGTTTGCTAATTCTCGGTGGTGACTAAAGTCGGGCGAATCGCAGAACTTTGGACGTAGAGGGCGGTAAAGATAATTCACCAGCAAAAATGTTGCCCAGCAAGCTCCACGATTTATAATCCATAAAACAACCGAGTCACTTTTCAGAGACCTGCATGACGACTTGAATAATTGAGCCGTAAATGCGTATACTGCTATGTATAAGGAATCATGCGGACTACGAAACACATGAAACTATATTCCAAAGTTTTCAAAGGTAAATAAAGATCCCACCATTAGTTTCCTCCTTGTCTAACATCGATGTGGGTCGATACCCTTAGGGGGCCTAAAGCAATTGAAATGCATTACTGGAAACTAATTGCCCACCGAAATGAAATGACCAAAACTGTTCAAAGCAAAAGTGTAATAAGGGATTCTTAAGTTTAGATTCTTCAAGGGGATCGACTAAAGGACTTCTATAGGGGCCAATTGTCGAATCAACAGATCGACAAATGACACTATGTTTTTCTTTTACACCTCCTTAATACCAAGTTTTGTTTGTTATTATTTCAATAGGCCTACAAGTAATAAACTGCTGCAAACTGCTCATCAGCCAAAATAATGACCTCAAATTTATATTTAAAAATGGGCCCAACGCGTTTCGATCCTAGCAGGACCTTTATCGACCTAATAAATAACATTTTTCTTAGGTTGTTATTTATTTGTGCAATAACTTAAATTGAACCACTATCAATGCATACGGATTTAAAGAACATTTTTTTTCTGAATATTATAGACGTTCAATGTCAACGTTCTGAGACAACGTTCCACGTCTCAGTGATATAGTACAGTATACCCAAGCAATGGTGCTTAATGTTTCAAATCCATGATCAGGCAACAGAGTCAGAAAAACAGTTTGGCCTATAATATTACTCGCTGTTTCTTCGCGCCACTTTTTAAATTTGATTAAGTTTAAATACTCAGAATCCCACAGCAAATTGACAATGTCAAACACTTAAATCATTCCATTTTTTTTCCCCCAAACATGTGGCAAATGCACAACTCTTTGCGTCTGTGTAAATACGGAGTTCTGCTAGGTCTGATTCCTGGGTTTTGAATTTCGAAAAACTGAGCAGCTTTACGTTCACAAACTCTGCCGACACGCAGATGAGTTTGCTTATTTACGGTATCAAAACAGAGAAACGTTTGGTGGGAAACGAGGGTTAACGAAGTACAAACTCAATATAACTAACTCAAATCGAATACATTCACTTCGGTATAAATACATGCATACATATTTCAATGCAGTATTGGTAAGACGTAATGATGGGCAATACGACTCATGAAACTCGACTAGAAAATCATGATTTGAATTCGTATAAGACCTGAGAAAACTGCACTTTCAAAAACATGCAATGCAGCATAGTAATATTAGTATTAAGTAGGCCTATGAGTATAATTGCTTTGGATTGATTTGTTAGCACAGAAATGCTCAGCATTATTTGCTGTTCGACGAGAACTGAAAAGGACAGAACAGAGGATAAAGAAGAAACGTGAGAGAGAAGGGATGAGGCGTCCATAATTATTTTGAGATTTCTGAATGAATTAAAAACCACATCCGACAATGACACAAAAAGGTCACAATTTACGTAAGGACGCCTTATATGGATGGCAACATGGAATAATACAGATAATAATACATGCATGATGAATGATGCGACATACTCACCGCTCCCCCCCCCTAAACTCACAGCCCATCCACGCCCTCGTTCTTATAAAAAACTTCAACCTTGACCCCCCTCCTACTCCAACCACGGTCATTATTTGGACGAAGTCACGTTCAATATTTTGTGTCTTTCCTAAGACGGCTTATGCGCAAACATATACGAGATGAAAGCAACAACGACAACAACGGCGACAGCGGCAGCAATAATGGTCTCATAGGCATGGGTATAGGGTTCCAAACACCGGTAAAGCAATATACCCTATACTAAAACACATTGTTCATCTATTCCTTTTAAAGATAATATCATACCTTGGTTTTTGTCGAAGCAAATGCAGATTCATGGGCAAAAATATCAAAGAAAGATACAGTAACAATCATCTGTGAAGTTTTCAGTCCAATACGGTGGCCACATTTTGAGAAAACAGCGAAAACGCCGACATGCACCATTTCACCGTTATTTTTGATCTTTAAAAGATCAAAATTGTATTTGGTCATTGGATCTATACTCATTTCTTGATAATACAGCATTTCAGGCAGAAACAAATCTAACGGTATGTTTCTACCATTATCATCTTTATACCCTGTAAGTTATAGGTAAATCTGTGCAGATTTCTGTTTTGGTATTGCTACCAAAGTATGATAGTACAGGTACATTTAACTTTACCTAGGGTGGGTCTTTGCCGAAATAGTTCAAACTGATTTCTACTACATATAGTAATAGAATGATTTCATAATCACAAAAAGACAAGCAATTCAATAAACATGATAGATAATAAATTTGCAAAATGACCAAGAAAATCCAGTTGCAAATACGTGTAAAATGAGATAACAAAAAAGATTCTGTAAGAAGGAAGAGGAGACACTTATTCATTTGTTTTGAACTTGTCCTCACACCATTTCCTTTTGGTCTTCAGTAGTTTTATGGATTAAGGAAAAGACCAACCTGTTTATCTGTCTATTGTAGTGGAAAACAGTCTTTCTATTTGGTAACACCAAATGTCAACAGTAAAGTGGTCAATTTGATATGATTGATGTGTAGATTCCACGTGTACAAAATGAAAATAAATGAACTTCCCTCTCTCTCAGCTCTAAGAAGAGATGTGAAGAATTATTACTTGATGGAAAAATATTTTTTCACAAATGTTTTTTTTACAAATGGAGTCGGTTACAAATTCTATTTTAAAAGAAAATGGGACAAATATTTGATTTTAGGCAAAGGTTGGCTGGTTTTCATTATTGGAATTTTAATTTGTATCAGTTGAAAAATTGTAAAGATGTTGAAAACGAAACATGTTGAAATAAAAGAGCACCCCGGAAAAAAAATGTATTTGTCTATGGGTATGTTCACACGAGCTGCTAACTTCGCTGCTAACTTCGCTGCTAAGTTAGCAGCGAAAAATTGTGGCCCTTGGAACGCAATTTTAGCTAACTTCGCTGTCAACTTCGCTGCTAACTTCGCTGCTAAGTCCGAAAGTTAACAGCAGAAATTTGTGAAGTTAACTTCGCTTCCTCTGAGTTAGCAGTGAAATGTGATACTTTAGCAGCGCTGCTAACTGTGATTTTCCGTATGAACGCAACTGACCTGCTAGAGAAAACATGACTTCCGCTCGATGTGTATTGCCGACCTCTCACGCACGTTGTGCCATGGTGGTATACAACTATACACTGTCACATGTACGTGCGTGTATAATACTAATGTTCGTGTAGCTGTACTGTCACTTCTTCGGTCCTTGCTGACATCAAATTTCAATGATTTTAGGGCACTTTGGCCTCAAGTATGTGTACATGTTAGGGGAACTGGGGCCAAAAGCATGGGCCGACGAGGCCATTTATTTTAATGACGGAAAGGCACCGATTCCAAAAACACCGTGACGGTGTACACGATGTACGGCATTGTTATTTGCGAGATCTCCGTAAAAATATTCTGACCGTCCTTCAAATCATCGTAAATTGCATTTTCCTGATCAAGTAAAACTTACTTGAATTTCAGTCGGGTATTTTGTCCTTTTGGCCAAGTAGCTACAATTTCCATATACTTGATCTAAAACAATAATTTTTATATCGTGCAAAAGTCTTCTGAAAGCGACGACGATCACACAACCCATCACGTACACCACGTGCAAACTACACAGTGAAGTCAGCACGGCATCTCGAAATTTCCACAGTCAAGTGCAGATATAGCGCTGGCTTCCACGCACGTGGCCGTGGATCGGCGGCCGATGTTCAGTCAGTACATATTTTGCAGCGAGAAACTCAAATTAAGTGGGACACCACGGACGAAAAGAAAGGGGCACACGGCCATTTTTGGTTGCGGACAGAGTGGGCATTACGGCTAAATCAGAGTACATGTATGTCATTTTCGCTATCGTATTTGTAACATTTCGCTGTCGTTTTTGCATAATTTATAGCTATTGTTCGCTGTTGTTTTCGCGGAGTTTACGTGTTTTTTTCTTCTCAAACAACTACCGGAAGTAGCCGGGATAGATCAGCGATGTTATAACCAATGACGTAATGGTTTCGTGACCTCTGCACACGCTGATTGTGCAGTTAGCAGTCGTGAATTTAGCGTGTGAACGCTCGGTGATTTTTAGCTAAAGTTGCTTTTACGACCGAACCCCCGCTGTGATATTTTAGCAGCGAAGTTAGCAGCGAAGTTAGCAGCTCGTGTGAACATACCCTATGTATGCCATCTGGGATATGCGCTCCAGGGATATGGACTCCGAGGCCCCACCCTGATGACAGATGAAGGGGGGATTGAAAGGGTCATGATGATCCCTGTGGATGCCCGCTTGACCCCCTATACCTGAACCCCCATCAGCCCCTCATCCTGCATACACGTCCCCTGGAATAACCGTGCCATTTCCGTTCTGGGTCCGTGCCAAGCACCGCCATCCTAGTCACCCGGGCACGCACTGTGACTCATACATCGGATGATTTCTTGTTTTTCTCCCTAAAATGGGCCAAGAAGGACGGGAGAAGGGTGGGGTTCTAAGCCTGAAGATCAGTCAATTACATATACTGCATGGGTCAAATAACAGTCAACAATTTCACGTATAGGCCTATGTCAGGACGTATACTGTTACATCTGCGGATATGAGCATTTTATCATGTTTTGAGGGCAAAAATGTGAGACCAGTTTGTTCTTCAATCAAGCCGATTTACAATATTATTAGCAAATTAGTTTTGCACAACTCTTGCGAGTTTTTGTTAACTGGTTTATCATTAAGGCTATAAATGTATTTATGTCGTTCGTGAATCCCGTTTAAAGGTAAATTTCATACTTTTTGTCAAAGAAACGCCGATCCATGGGCAAAATATCAAGGAAGAAACCGAAGATACAATAACAGTCATCTGTGAAAATCCCAGTCCCATACGTACGGTGCCCACTTTTTGAGAAAACAGTGAAAAACGCTCACGGGATTTTAAAAATCTGTTCACATGATTTTTGATCTTCCGAATATCAAAATTGTTTTTGGTCAATTGGTTTCGGTACTGGACCTCGTACAAACATAGTTTACCGTTAAAATATTTCCGCCTGAAATGCTGTAATTTATCCAAAAATGAGCAAAACAAAAGACCGAAAACAGTTTTGATCTCCCAGATGTAATAAGGTAATTACATTTACCTTACAATTGGCGTAACAATTGCAACGGTTTTCGCTGTTTTCTACTCTTTCCAATGATCAATTGAGCAGAAAATTTCACAGGTTTGTTTTTATTCCATGACAAATTAATATATGAACAGACCGCAGCTGTTCTATCAACTTTACCAAAGTATGATACATTTACCAAAAGAGCAGTTAAAAAATCAGTGATGCAGTTTGCTTTTAGGCAACCCCAAGGGTGTAATCAGTCTGCTGTTGTTGTTTTCGTATTTTGAATGTACCTTGTTGTCTTTTTCAGCTAAGAAACAATAAATACAATTTTTAAAACAAAACACAAAAACCAAGGATGACTGGTGCAACTTTTTGCATTTTATCCCAGATGAATAGACGATCTTGTGACAAGGTAACTGTACAATATCAATGTTTGCTTATAAGATGTCCCTTTCAACTTGTTCTGTTTGTACTATGGAGAGACCATTAGTCTTGATTCTTTATACTGGAAATGATTGCTACGCGTGTTTCGTATATCTAAGCCTTTGTCCGAAACGGACTTCCAGGGCTAGGGCTTCAGCATGTGTCAATGCCATTTGCATTATACCTGGACCTAGCTCTAGCCAAGTGGCGTCAGATACAGCTTAAAGGCATTGCATACGTTTGGTAATGACTCTGAAAATTTATGGCAATAAAAACTTACTTGGTGAGAAGTACAGCTGCTTTGGATAGTATAATGCATATTGAGAAACGTTCAATTCGAAGTACCGCGGTAATGGAAAAATATGTCACTTTTTATCTCCAAAAATTATGAATCTGAGAAGCGTTATGGCCGTAACGCTTCTCAGCTATTGAATTACTGTTCTCTGGCGTGAAATAACCGCTCTAGTTTGTCGCCAAAATCTCAAAAACGCTACCACCTTTTGAATTGAAACTTTCACAGGTTAGTTTTATGGTATATATAAACAATTATATTGGTTTGAAACAAACATTAGGCTCAAATTACCAAACGTATGCAATCCCTTTAATGTAGCCCCTAAAGCAAAATAACCCTGTTCTGCATGGGCGATTTCACATAAAACAAGGCTGAAAGCCACCACTAGGTAAGAAACTATACAAGAAAAAACAAAACAAAAACAAAACAAAAGGAAGACAGGAAGTGACATTCCTCTTAATATAAAACAATCATGTAGAGTATTGGGATTATTTTAGGTATATGTAAATAAAAACTATTTCACCTTTTCTGCTTCATAAAATACAAATGTTGCAAAATCATCAATTTCTTAAAGGCATGAAAAGTACAACAAATAATTCGTGTGGACGTTCTCCTGACGGTGCATGTTTGTTTTTGTCAACAGGAGGTAGAAATTATTGGTCAAATTTCTATTAGTCACAAAATCTAGTTTAATCCGCTGCGTCATTTCTTGCCCTTGCATTGTTTTTAACTCGTGCGTACAATGCTAGTCATTTGCATATTAGACCTTGCCTATTATGCAAATGAAGGGGGCGGCGCTTAAAGTTTTTGGCGCATGGGCACTCGTGTGTGTACAGAGACTGGGTTGATTTTTACTTCCATGGTTTGACCTGTTGCATTCGAGGGGCAGATCGCCGAATAGGAGGTAAAAGTGTCGGCAAGGCTCACATAGGCATACGGACAGAAACAAAGACAACGCCAAGATGCAGACTCTATCGCTCTGTGTGTTGGCCGTACTGGTGGCCGGTATAAGCGCACATGTACAGGGAGGTGGCCCAGAGCGCCCGCCTAACTGTCCACCGATGTGGTTCGGTAACGGAGACTACTGCTACCAATTCGTCAAGGCTCGTGAGACGTGGCAAGCAGCTAGCGAGTACTGTTCCAGGTTCTCCTCCTGCTCTACCGGCGCTGGAGCCTCGCTCGCCAAGATCCGAAACGCACAGGACGAGATCCGTCTGGACGGCTTCCTTACATCCAAAGGCGACCCCACTGCACCTAACGTCTGGCTTGGTCTCGGCGATCCCATCGGCTCCGGTACGATAGCTTGGCCCGACGGCACAACCCCACAGTCTACAGGCTACCAGAACTTCGGCCAGGGTGCAAGGAATGGAAACTGCGTCTTGAAGGACAGTCGCACCGGACAGTGGGTCTACGCCCAATGCACTCAGAGAAACGCCTTCGTGTGTCAGCTGGAACGTGTGGCCCCGACCCACACCCCGACCCAGCCCCAGACACCCCCACAAGGAAGGCCCCCCAGCCGCCCCGTGTAAGATGTAAGAGAACAATTCCTGCACACTAACCCTAAGAGAACAATTCCAGACTGTTCCGGTACGATAAGGGGGACTCAGACCCATCCTAGCAGAACTTGTCTTCTACCGGGCTCACCATGATGTACACGTGCGTAATAATCTCATCGGATGACCACATGCAGACTGTAAAACTGACACTTCTAAGATACCGGACAATTCTAACATGGAACTCAACATGATCGGCAAAATAAGAACACTTCCCATTGCTAACGGCACTCATCGGCGGCAACTTATATTTGGACAATGAACATTCAATTCATTTATTGTTCAAACATGCAATGCTGAAATTGACGACTGAATTTTTAAACATTTATTGTTTCATTTAAATTGATTTAAGAAAAAATCTAAAAGCAACCATCTTTACGTATGCCACTTATTTGAATAAGACAAGAATCTGTTTTTGTTGTTGCAAACATTTCTTCATGGTTTGAATAAAACAAGACAAAATCGACAGTTGTTAAGTTTAAAACTTGTCCACAATGTGTCATTATTTACTTGCTTTGATTTGACATAAAAAAATATTGTTTAAGTTTTATTATGCTATATATACAGAGTATCAACTCACTCCTGCCCTTTCACAGTTTTGTAGATTTACTAATAAATTATGTTCACCAAAGATACATACATACATAAACCCCGAGAGCGTAGACAAAAATTGCTACCTCGTTCTCAACCCCTTCCCAGTGAGTGCCATGGTACGATTAACCCACACGTCCCCCTGGTTGGCTGATTAATGGGTGTCGATTTGCTTCAAATGTTCATTGGTCCCTTTAGCTGCATGGATTTGGTAAACTTTGGTTGGTTATTGATGATTGGGTGGATCAATTACTTTGTCGGTAGATTTGTATTTGGATTTATTGGTGCTTGGGTATTTTGACTTCCTCTTCGGTTGAATTTCAGACGTGTTGATAAGTCATTTTGTTTGTTGATGGGTCGATGAGCTAAATATTAATTGATAGGTTTCAATGCAATGTTTTGGGAACATCCAGAAAGCTCTAAGCTATTTGTATAATGAATGGTGGACATTTTAAGGATGCGGGACTGGAATCACAAACAAGATACGGTAATTATTCATTGAACCAAAATGACACAATTTCATCAAATTTGTAGGTCTGTAATACTTTAATATTATGATTTCTGCATGTATACAGCAGGTGGAAGAAATTACCACAATGCAGTTTAAAGTTATTCAAAATACGCGACGATTGGTGGCGCTATATACACACGATACATATTATATAGCTCCAAAATCAATGCGCCGAGCTGAATATCATATTCTGTGTATCCTCAAATGTTTCTTAAATATGCAATTTGGGGGGTCGTGCAAAATATATTTCGTAATTATGATGAGTTATCACAATCTGGGGTTCAGTGCTCCAGCCTGTTGTGGAGACTTGGGAAATGTTGGCTAAATATGGCCCTACATTGTTTTGAACGTGAAGGGTTGCTCCATGAAAACCGGATGCAAGTTGGTTTGGGAAAAGTGACATTTGGGGGTGTTTCTTTTTTTTGGGGGGGGGGGGGCAATAACCAAAAAATCTGATCGGCTTACATACCAAAAATTGAAAAGAATGATGTAGATGAGGGTCCAAACTACGTTTTGCATTATTGCACCAAACACTGAGAGACATCTGGATGAGATATTTGGAACTGTAAAGTTGAAGTATTTTACACTAAAGTCAATGAGACACTATTTAGTGTGGTGCACCCATAGGCCTATATTGCTCCATGCACTGAGAGCTACAAACAAGGCAATTTTTAACCCAAGCCAAAATTTAAAGTCAATCATAGGAGTTTGTTGCTTTTTTGTCAAGCGGATAAGTAATCTCTTCGTTAGATTTTTTAATTAAGCCTATCAATAAGAGTCCAATCTCCAATCTCAAACCAGCCAATGGAGAAAAAAACTCAAATTATTAATCAATGTCTTTTTGAGTAGGCTTGGCGAATTATTCTATGTCCTATGCTCAAATGGACATAAAGTAGTTAGAGTTAACATCATACTTTTTTGTTATAGTAAAACCATTTAGGGGAGCGCGTTTGCGATCTGTTTGTCTTTTTCGATATTTGTCTGTCTGTCTGCCTTAACCTGCCTGACCACCCTTTCAATTTTATCATTATTGTAACTGTCATATCTTAAAAATAACAGCCCTTCAAACGCAGTACACGACCCAACGCGTACCAACGCGTACCTTAAACGGAGAGGAACAGAAATTGCTATATTTCCTGAGTGCACATTAATAACGATGACACGACTGTAATCTCGTGACCCCTTCCTACACCCCCCTCCTACCCCCTCACCTTACCCCCTTCCCTGCTCTATGAATCATGGAGGACACACGGCTATAAGCCAATGCAATCAACAGGAAGGGGGTAATATTGAAGCCCATATTTGGACATGGGAGTGTACGTCCAGGGGTTTTCGATCTCACTGCTCTGACCTGAGGTAGTTTGGGGATCACATCCAAAACACAAACTACAAAGTTTTTATGACTTAACGTTTTTGTATGGATTTCTGTCTTTTAAATGTCGTATCATACTTTGGTAAGACACCAAAACAAAATGTATTTTACGTATAACTTACTTACAGGGTATGAAGATGGTACCGTTAAAATTTTTCAACCAGAAATGGTGTATTTATCCAGAAATTAGTAAAACAAAGACCAAAAATCTTTTTGATCTTTTAAAAGATCAGAAATAAAATAGAAAAGACTTAAGAAATACTGTGGCCGTTTTTCACTGTTTTCTAAAACAAAGTGGGCACCGCATGGGACTGAAATTTTCACAGATGACTGTTACTGTATCTTTCTTGATATTTTTGCCCATGAATCTGTATTTCTTTGACAAAAACCAAAGTATGATACTACCTTTAAGCACTGAAAACTAAGATACGAGTTGAATCAATATAATGATCTTAGCAACTTACATGGCCTTATGAGTAACTAATCTTAGCACAGGCTTGGTTGATTCAACCCAAACATTTCATGCAAATAGTTTTTTCAAAATATTTCCTTCCAAACTCTGGTAATAATTATTGATCAGTAAACCTGAGAAAATTTGAGCTCAATCGGACATCTGAGTTACGAGAAAATAGCGAAAACCCGACTCAATTTTTCTTATAAAACATGGAGAATGGTTTTGATCAATTACCCTGAGATCAAAACTGTTTTCGGTCTTTTCTTTGACTAATTTCTGGATAAATACAGCATTTCAGGTGGAAATATTTTAACGGTATGTTTCTACCAACACCATCTTGAAAGGGGATAACTAAAACAACTCAAATGAGGGTGTCCTTTATGTTTGTTCCAAAAATCGTTCGGACGAACGATCTTTGGAAAATACACTAAATCTTTGTTTTCCTTGAAAAACCCAGCATCTGATGAACCAAGATTTCCCATAATGGTGACTGTTTGCACTGTTTAATTTACGAACCGTTGAGTCCATTTTCTGTCTTAAACTCAATAATATTTTTTGGAGGCCTTGCAAATCCTATATGCTCCCTTTAAATCACTGTTCCTGTTTCTATGCCTTTAAATGAACTGTTCATATTATTATTATTTTGCTTGTATATGTGTTTTTTTATATTTGTAAATTTAAATGAAAGTAAAAACCTTGCAATTCAGTTTATGACTGCGAATTAGTTTTAAATAAACATGAATATATGAATATCCACGCATTGTATGCACACAAAACCCGCCAACAATAAATAAATACAAGTAATAAACTGCTGCAAACTGCTCATCAACCAAGCTAATGACATAAAATATATCAAATGTTTGGAGTTCGGAGGGCCTGAGGTTTCGATCCTATCACAGGTTCCTTCTCAAACTCAAAGGCTAAAAATAAATCAAATTAAATTAAATATTAAACAAGGAATGATACAAAAAGTAAATGAGAAGAAGAATATGAGTAAAAAAAAAAAAAAAATCGTTAACAAAACACTGACTGAAGTTGCTCATCACCAGGGGGATAAACTGAAATAACTGGCGGATTTCGGTACTTATTTGACTTCCTGTAAACGTGCATTATTCATTCTACCTGGGGTCGATTTCACGAAGCCCTACGATCGATCGTAACTCGAAGGATAACCCATCGTACCCAGCGTAAAGGGCTGCAATGCATCATACGTTCTACGATTGATCGTAGGTTACGATGAGTTTGGTGAAATCGACCCATGGACTCATTTCCCTCTGGGAAATAATGATCGATTAATGAATAATCAAGCATTCAGCCAATAGAAACCAGGATTATATAATACTTCAATGTCATACCGCACCCATGTATATTTCTGTGTATTCATTCATACGTATTTTTGTTTCATATGGGTAGGTGAGTGGGGTTTTGTTGTGACGTTTATGAGTAAGAATGAGGACAGAAATTAATTATTTGTACCACATTTTGGAATTTACGGATGCAGTTTACCTCCCATTGAAATTTCTTTACCTGAGAGGTTTAGTTTTTCCTTTTTTGTTTTCATGTTGTTATTTGTTGTACTTGGTGGGAGTGCTTTTCTGTAACCATTGGTACCATCTCTGAAAAAAAGTACCACACGAAATGGGCGAGTATAACGATTGGTGGCGCTTTCCTAATATGCAAATGATTATATGCAAATTGGGATGGTTAACATAATAGGTTATAACTAACGACCCCTGGGTAAAGTTATCTTCCCAAACTCTTTGGCGATGTATCCTCCTTATATCCAACCCACACGATCTGGCCGAGGGCCCCGGCCAAATCGGAGAAAGAGTATGCGAGAGAGACAATGTGGAAGATGAAGGTCGAATGGGGGACGTGCATGGGGTAGGGGTCTCTAAGATGGGGACATACAACATCATCAAACTAATTTCTATTCATGTCCACTATTTTGACACCTGACCTCGAGGTTTGATAATTGTAGAAACTTCCCCTCCCGAAGCAAACACGAAGAAAAACCCCACCAAATAAATATATTTATGAAATGAAAAATTAGTCAAATGAATAATTAAGAACTAATTTTTCTATTTCAATTCATGACCTTTGCTCAACTTCGTGACCTCCTAGATATTCCTCTTTCGGCAGGTGTATAGTTATAGATCGTGACTAATTATAATCTCTCCGTTGCAAGTTGTAATTAACTCTGCTTTGATTATTTCATAAAAAATAATAATAAAAACAGTATAAGGGTGACAAAAACACAAATGCACAAAGAATTTAAACATACAAATGGATATACAGTATTGACTTGGTTCTTTAATGATGAATTCAACACTTTTACTGAACTGGTAACAATTGTTTTCTTTGACAGATAAAGTTAAAAAAACTCGGGACAACTGCGGCCAAAACCAATCAAACGATATGCCCTATCTCCATCAAAAAATGTTCACTTCGTCTGAACCACAGAGTTATACCATGAAGCATAACATGACCCATAATATTGATATTAAAATACTGAATTTGGCTGATGCATTCAAGTTAATGTCACAAGGGACTCTCAACTTAAAGAACTACGATTAATTATTGACAAAAACGGGCGAATGAATTCGTTGCAAACATCACTGCATTACGTATCCGAGGATTAATCAGACGTTTTGTTTGTATACGTCAAAAAACAAATTTTAGGATTGATCTAATAACCAAAAATTGCTAAGAGGGCCAGGGGAATACGAATTAATACATATGATATGGCAAAAGCTCGAATAGTTTTTCCTCCACAAAATATTCGAAATGTTGTATTTTCGTAAATACTATTTATGCACTATTCAGATAAAGAGTCACTTTCACGCGTTGAACCGAAACATTCTGCTGAAGCTGAGCTGTCTACTTGAAAGTTCTAGTCTCTGAGAGGGAATTGTGCACACACAAAACGATTGTCTCGCTGTCCCATTTCTTCCCCGTGTGTTTCTTGAGTCTGAGCTTTGATACCAGTTTGTGACTTGTAGAGGGGGGATGTGCTTACACTGGTCTATTAGCAGGGTTTTGTGGTGCGGGGCATTCCAGGGCTGGTGCATCTTCTATAATGCATACGAATGCGAGCCTCCTGCTGCAGTCAGTGACAGCCCACGTTTCTGGTGCTGGACTCTGGGCTTCCATGTTGCCATTAACAGCCACGCAATCGCCAGGGGTGAAGGCGTCCGGTTGAACAGCGAATCGACGGTAAGGGGTTTGGTTGGGCGCGTAGGACCAGCCGTCACTCCACTCGAACTTGCCTTGTTGGACCTGGTCGTTCAATCCGATCCAGAACTGTTCGGCCGTCTGGAAGAAGAGGGTGTTGTAGAGCTTTGTTACGAAGCTGTTCTCCAGGTTGGTATGGATGGACGCCAGATGGCCTAGACCGCCACTGGAGCAGGAGGAGTAGTCGTTGCAGTACCGCTCGGCCTCCATCCAGGTCTTTTTCTGGGCGACGGGCATGTAGCAGGCATTGTTGCCGAACGACGTAAAGTCAGCCGGACACTGTGCAGCAGCAAGGGCAACCACAGCCAGCAGAGATATGGCTTGCAAAATCGCCATCTTGTCGTCTGCCGTTAAAAAACAAGAACACGCACCGGACTACCCACGATTTGAAGTGGCGGGATATGTGCTCACAGAGACGGTGCACAACCTACGCCAAGTTGCTTCGTCCAACAAATGGTGAACAACTCTTGCTCAAATCCGTGCCGAGCTCTTCTCAGTGTACCTATACCCGTACCGTTCGCGTGCATGCGCCGCAAAAACGATGGATTGTCGACCCTGTGGGCGTGGCCGTAGTAGAGCCAGATTAAAATATGCAAATTTATAACAAAGTCCAAGACGCGCAAGCGTGTGATGGGGCCTGGGCGGTATCTCCGCATAGATTCCCTGATCGACCAAGGGGGTCAGGGTGTCAAGGGTGAGATATCTCAAGCTGGCCCCGTGCCATCATGAATCATGCTCGCCTGATATCCGCCAATTAGCCCTCTGCGGAAATGGAGGTCAGGGAACGGTGATGTCATCAGATTCGTCTTCAAGCGTCTTAAGTCGAACGGTACTTGTTTCTTTATGTTCTGCCTCGATTATTTTCATCTCATATCCTGTGACCTTTGATCGATCTGGGGGTCTTGTTATTGGCAGGTTTGGTATAGAGCTCGCAGAGTTGAATTTAGACAGTCGACAAAAACATGACTATACTGTGATGGAATGACTTGCCAGATACATGCGCCTAAATGCATAGGAGATTCTGCTTTTCCTCCTTCTACATACATTTCCTTCGAAAGAAGAACTTGTTTTAACATATAAATCCGATATAACACATTTTTCTCCTGCAAACATGCATTGTGTGCAAACCTTTAGAATTCCGTATATTCCATCTCCCACGGTGATGCAGTTCCTTTAGTGTACACAGGGCCCCCAAGGCTCCAATATCATAAGGAACTAGTACCGACTAGTTCTTGTTTCAAAGGACATTCATTCGGATGCAGAATGCACTACATTTCACCTTTAAAGCTGTAACATTCGTGGGGTAATCATCACATTTATGTCAAACACTATTGTATTCAAATAATTTCACCTACTTTCCCAAACTCAAGCTCCAGGATTATTACCTTTTCATATTTTCTATATTGGAAAACATAGGTATTAAAGTAGAAAACACCATTTGAATAACACAAAAGACGGGATATAGATGTCGTTATAATTAAAGTGCAGCATGGAAACGAGTTTAAATTGTCAAAGCATTCGATTATTGTTATTATTTATTCTGGAAGCAACCTAAATTAAGGAATTTATCGAACGTGATATTCAATGCACGGCATTCACGCCTACTCGGAACTCTCAACCAATGACTGCCTCTCTGAATGATGCATAATGAGGTGTTACTGCACATGCGCAGCATGCCGTTGAAACTTCCAGTTTTGCAGCCACAGAGGTTTTGGTTTGGGAGCGAAGACGGTACGTTTTCAGCTAGCTTGGCGACACTCGCTAATAGCAGCCGGCCAGATATCGACACGCCGCCCCGTTTTTTGCAAACAGACGCGGGTTCAGCTAGCTTCAAGATGAAGTGGCTGCTGTTGAGCCTTTACACGCTGTCCTTAGCAATCTACCACGTCCATGCCTGCCCAACGTACTGGACGTACAATGGAGGGTCTTGCTACCGATATATCGGCCTGCCTCAGACATACGCCCGGGCAGAGAGTGTGTGCAAGATGTTCACTGGGTGTGCCAGTGCCAACGTCGGCGCCGGGGCAGGACTGGGTCACTTGGTGTCCATAAACAGCATCGAGGAGAACCAGTTCGTCTTCAGCATGTTGGCCAGCAACTTCGGCGAGATCCCACCGCCACCAGCCTGGCTGGGACTGTCCGACAACAACCAAAACCAGAACTTCGTGTGGTCGGACGGTACGCCTCTCGGCCAGTTCACGGCCTGGGCACCCAACTCCCCCAACCAGAATAACAACGTGAACTGCGCCATTTACGCCGAACTCATTAGGCCACGATGGATGGACGTGATGTGTGAGGAAGAATTCCCCTACATCTGCGAGGTACCAGCGAGCACAATGGAGAAGTGTCCAGGAGCCAGCGACCCCACAAACCCTGCACCTCCACCGTTACAAGAAGCCCCCAATAGACCCAAGGTAGTACGCTACTCTGCCAGCTCCAACGCCCAACATCCATAGGCGAGAAGGACTAGGACTGACAACAAACAGTAATTATTGGGTCAAGCTCTGGAACAACCACCCAAACATCCGGTGTTACTGCCAACAAGAACCTTTAGAGTTATACTGCACTTGTACACACGGACTGATTGTCATAACTGCAACTTTGGATTTTCTGGCGAAAATTTCAAACAGTGAACTTTGCCCCTTGACCTTCGGTCAATTAATAACCTTTGTCTTAGCGAGTAAACCGTTTATAAACTCAGTGTTTACTTAACAGTGTTTCTTACAGTGAACAAAAGAAACTGTTTTTGTTTATTAAACTATTTTATTAAACAATTTTAATGTTGAAAACAAATCAATTAAAATCTATGCTGATCTTTGCTCTCAAAACAGGTGTTACATTGTAATTTTGTGCGTCTCTTTTACTGTTAAATTTGCATGAAAGAGGAGCCAGTGTACACCCCCAAACTCGTCATGACCCCGCCCCTTCTTTAGTACAAAGGCGAACAAAGCCAATGTATATAATTAAAGCGTTCAGATCCATCACTTACTATTTGGTTTTAATATTAATGACCGTAAACTGATGTGACAATTCCTCATAATACTCCACATTGTTGCAAACTTGTCCTACAGAACAGTCATTGGCATGTAGGCAAGAACAGGAACGAACATTTTGAACGGTGATTTGTCATCGTCAATCGGTCGGAATTGTATTTGCCAAACCGATTATTAGTTCGAAAACTCTGACCGTCAGGGTAAAGACTGGGATAACATTGAGATGTTTTTGAATAATTGTGAATTGTAAAGCATTGTAAAACGTGTTGGAACGTGAAAATGTTGACAAATAAAAAAGAAAAGGAATCACAAGAAGCAGATAAGCGAGTGGGTATTTTTATATTCGTATTTTGTCGAAGTTTTGAATATTGTTCAGTTATACTCTGTCAAAATGATTGATCAAGTCGGGGAAACAAAATGGTGTCTTCATCCTGATCATTTGTATCAACTTGAGGATGTAATGGAATCCGAATTAGCCTTTAAAATCGGCTTTGGGGAATCGAGGTTATATTTGCTTCACAATGTTAACCGAATGTTTCATTCTGTGAACAATATTGATAGCAATGTATCGATATCAATTAATCGATTAATCGATGGATACACGGGACACGCGTGTCACGACCACGCCCATCATGCCAGTACAATAATTTAAACATACCAAGCCCGGCCGGAAAGAAATGCTTAATAATTAATTGCAAACCTTAAGTTAATGCAGACCTTAGTGGAAGTTGCATTAGAAGACGGAGGTCAGTAATACAATAAAACAATAACAGGGGAAAGAAAATGACCTAAACCTTTTTACGTGGAGGGAACCCTTAATTATCTTTAATTACAATGTACAATCTACGCTATCCTACAAAATGAGCTATAGCATCATTACTTTCCTCCAGTTGAAGTTGTATATCTTATATATACATTTAGTTTATCTTACTTGAATTAAAGACTCAACTGGAAAAGTGAAAAGTGTTTGTTTGTTTGTTTGTTTGTTTGTTTGTTGGGGTGTTGGGGTGTTTGTTTTGGGGGATGGATGCTCTCTTTATTTTCTCAAAACTAATCACATTTAGCTTAAGTCTTTAAGAGATGTTTGGTTGTCTCTTCAACCTATTCAACCTCAGTTTATGATGGCGTGTGACCTTTCACCTCTGCCTTTCATTAAAACACAAATTATGCAAATGTCACACCCGAGCTTCACTGAAAGAGACTGCAACGTGAACAAATGTGATGGAATAAATGTAGGCCTACCTGATGTTGGGCGTTTGTTGTCTCCATGGACAGATCAAAGATACCTTCGCAAGATGGCGGAGGAAGGGACTTCGGTGTTTATCCTAAAAACAGTTAGAAATGAGAAGATATCAGCCTCATGACAAGGACTGGCCTGAAATGTTGCAATTGAAAATGGGCACAGAACTTTGACGAGAAAACATTGACAGGGGCCATTTTGGGACCATCTGTTGGCCATTTCGCGATAAAAGACAAATTATAATGTGATTGTTTTCAAAACATTGTTTAAGTAATGTTAACATAATGCTGATCTCTGATACTCCCAAAAAGGAAATTGAATGGCTATGTGAAATAATATAATATTTGAGAGTCGTTTTCTTCCGTTAAAAAATATCATTGCACAGTTTGATTTTGTTCATTCTCAAATTCGAAAACAAAATGCACTTGCCCCACTAGAATCTATCCAGTTCAAAGTTATCGTATACTGTGTAAAAAAATAGAATATGAAATGGTTTTCATGAACAACTGATAATATTCATGAATTGAATCAATCAAATGTTGTGCTTTCATCTTGTGTTCCTTTCATCTAATTTGGGTAAGTTAGTCAAATTCTCCCAATAGCATGAAGCCTAAACATCTCATGTCATTACTGCTGCTTGATGAACAGTTCCAGCAGTAAGTTGATTACAGACGTGTGCTAAAAATGTATCATTAAAAAGTTGTTAATTTATTACTGAGAGCGCAAAGAGACTCACAAAACAGCAGATGGGAAATTAGGGATATTATATCATTCGAAATGAAATCAAGGGAGAAAACCTGACAGAATCTTTGATGTGGAAATAAAGTTCCTAAAGGCCTATCCTGTGAAAAGTTCGTCAAAATTTTCACGTGGTCCCTCAACAATGACCTCGGGGTGATTCGTCTCGTTGGGAGTGGTTTTTTCGTTTTGTACACTTTGTTTCCTCATTAAAAATTACTATGAATATTCATGAGCCAACCGTGACAGACACGGGGTCGAGGTTGTATGAGTTTCTTGAAAGTGACGGGTACGAGGTGGCATATCGCTGGGTGGTACTTCTACTGTTGAGTCATCTAACGCCTGATTTCCGCTAATTACCAGAGTAAGGCCGTACAGGGACGTCAGAATTCGAGACTTTGATGACCATGCACAGCAGTTCAGTTGTGGTTGTTTTTGGAGTCATGACAGGGGCACGGGTGCAGCCATTTTATGGGGATCAATGCACTTTGACCTTTTATACATGAAATAGGCGAATGGAAAGCGGAGTGCGTATCACATAATACTGCATGATTTATATTGAACTAAAATCAATGAATATTACCTACAAAACTACACATAAATGTACGCATTTCCAAAAGGAACTTATTCTATGCTGCCTTAGATTGACAGCAATGAACGCATCCTATATAGAGATTGGGAAAGATGGATGGATCGGCGTTATTGGCTTTTCCTGCTTTCCAATTATTTCGGTTTCAGTCAAGAGCCTGGTCCGGTCATCATGAGTCACTTGTCCAATGTTGAAATGGGTATAAACAAGCCGAGGGGCGTGGCCTCTATCAGGAACGCCTCGTTGAGGTCAATGAATCGCCGGGGCAGACACGCCCACCGGAAACTTCTGGCGAATCGCGCAGCTACTATCCTCTGCGCTGTGACGTCGTGTTCAGCAACACGCAAGCGCAGAGGGCGACCATCACTAACTGCACACGGCCTCCCAATAACCAACTTTCTGAGCGCGGCTTCACTGCCGACCAGAGTCAGCAAAGAACGAACACTTCGTGTGATTTTTTTGGTCGAGGTTCTTCTCTCTCTTTCTCCCCAGCCAGGCTGTGGTGCGTTATAAGACCAACGATGAAGCTGCTGACATTGGTAGTGTGTTTCTCTCTGTACGTCGGGTATTCGCATGCTCACATCTACGAAGCATGCCCGGCAGGATGGATGAACTTCGGCAAGTCTTGCTACCGTTACTTCGGCCAGCCTCTTAACCAGATCACGGCGGAAAATGTCTGCAGGATGTTCTCCGGGTGCGGAGGAGGAATCGGTCACCTCGTATCCATTAACGACAGGGCAGAGAATGATTTCATCTTCAACCACCTGAAGTCTACGTCTGGCTTGAATCCCCCACCTCAAGCGTGGCTGGGCGGCAAGAGGAACAGGGACATGGGCTCATGGGAGTGGAGTGACGGTACCTTGATCACGCCATACAACTCGTGGGTAGGTAACCAGGCACCCCAGGATCAGGGCAGAAACTGCATGACATACAGCGAAAACCAGCAACCACTGTGGCTGAACATCAATTGCGTCCAAAATCAGTTCCCCTACATCTGTGAGATGCGAGCCAATATCCCAGTAGATCCAGCCACTTGTTTCCCGCCGGGCGCCGGAGGAGGAGCCAACAACCCAGCCGCAGGACCCCAGCCAGGCCCATATGTATGGCCCAAATATGCACCCGTGCGTATGAACAAGGCGGGTTGGGTCGAACGGCGAGACGGCGCATTACCATAAACAAGAACACCAGCACCAGACTCTTTGTGACTCTCCACAGACACGAGGGAAACTGATATTCAAGACCCACCAAAAAAACACTTCACTCTTCTTGTTGCCGTACGTAAAAAAACGCGGTTGACTCTTTTGACTGTCAAACGAAAAACAATAACTATACATTAAAGTTCCATTCGTAGAATGAACTATGACCCCTCGTCCATGGCTGTGGGACTGATTCTTTGGATATGGACTCTAGACAAGGTCTACGTCATCATCAGTGTTCCAATCACTAATTCCTTCCACCGGCTTCGTCTTCTCTGACCGAACATTTTGCAGTCGAGGCCGATAATCAACGAACCCTCTGCTGTCTAATGACTTCGTAAATTTTATGACTCAAATTGAAAAGCGGGAAGGAAAAATTGCTACATCTTGATAAATCTTTTCAAAATCGATCCGTTAATTATGAAACCGTGGCTGCTCATTTAATTCAAGTGTATATGATAATGTCCACTGCAGCACATTATGCTGACGTCATAAGTGTAAGAAGTCTCATTTAAATATACCAAGTCATCATGAATAATTCATATTCATCGATAAAAACAAAATTTGCTGTACTTATTTCAGACTTGTCTTATAATATATGAATTAACTTTCAAGGGGCAAATAAATGTGAATATCCACAAATAAAATACAAATATGATCATAATCGTGTGAGTTCATTCATTTGGAAGTGCATGAGATGACCTTACAAAATAATTATATTAGAATATTTGAAAAACATTCCAAATCCATACCAAACAGGATCAATCATGATAACTTAGATTGATCCACCTTGTGTTACGTCATTTGTTTTTACGATTTCTTGTTCATTTCCTTTCTTTCCTTTGTTTTGCTTATAAAAAAAAAACTAATTAAAATAATAACTAAATTTCGTGTGGCATTAGGCCCTATATGATAAGGAAAGGGGAGAAATTTGAAATACACAATAATTTCATGCTATCCTGCACTAATTTGGAAAAAATGAGAGCACTTATACGAGAGGTATAACACACCAGGGGTGCGTTCCGCTTGCGCGAACATGTCTCAACGTTTGCGGCAACGTTTGCGTACAACCGGAACCGATTGTGAGCGCGCGTGGAACACAACCGTAAAATGGCGGTGTCCAGTCGTAACCAAGATGGCGTCGAATGCCTGCAGCGTCCAAAATAATTGATGAAATTTCTGATAGTACTTGTACTGCAGCATATCATTAAGTACCAATTATCTATGGTGCAATTTGTGAAGTACTTGATCAATTTTCAATCTTAAAAACTGCAGTTTTTACTTTCGTCACAAAAAAATTACGTCGTCTGCTTACCGTTCTGCCATCTTGGAAATATCGACCATTTTTAAATGACACGCGAACATTCGCGAACATCTCAGAAATATGTTCGCCGACTGTTGCTAACACCCGCCAACGTTAGCGGTGCACAAGTCGTTCCACCCGAAATTGTTTGCAAACGTTGGCAAACGGTGGCAACGTTCGCGCAAGCGGAACGCACCCCTGGTAAGACGAAACATTTAAGAATTAAAAATACAAATCATGGTGTCGGGGATGCTCAAACTGGCTCTTTCGAGGCTCTGTTTTCACGACCGAGTTATTTGTACAATAATTGTCTTCAGACAAGTTTAACATAATTTGTGTAGTGTATCCAGATCCAAGTTTGCAGTCGTTCCTTTGATTTACTACGACTTTATGTATCAGTTTAGTTAGTTAGGGCTCGCCTTTTTTTGCTTCTGGTGGGAAATGGAATGAGGCGAATGAGGGCGCTGTTTATAATTTACATCAAGGCCGATTCGAATGTGCATGTTTTACAAGCCTTGTTTTGATCGAACCGCGGTATACACGAAAGCGCCCTCTCTATTTTTGGCTCAGTAATTCAAAGAAGTCATGCCACGAATTACGGTAATCAAAATCAATGACAGTAAAATTCAAGATGTATTAATTATCTAAAAAACAAAAATGACTAACTGAGCGCAATAATCTATTGTAAACTAATTCGTTGAACATCCTAGATATTTGGGTTCAATTACATATCGATATCAATGTCAGTGCTGATGATCTTGCTTACTATAAAATATAGGCCTAGGCCCTAATCACTCTGACAATTAAGTTTCCCCTCATTGACTCTGATGACCAAGCACTCAACCACTGATTTCTGTCCATGATTTTTCAAACTGTTTTTAGTAGTTTGTTTATTTGAACATCTTAAAAGATCAAAACCTACTCCAAAGAAAGGTACTTATTATATTTTTATGAAAAAACATATTGAATAAAATATACCCAAATTGAATGATGCTGATATTTATGCAATTAATGTTAGAAAAAAATTACAAAATTTACTAGTTTTCGTCTGTCTTTCTTTTTTTTTTCTTACAAACTTTCACTTAACTTATTATTTTACCCATGCACTTTTCAAAATCACTTTTGTCCTACAACATGCACTTCAACTGCTGACATGAAGGAAAGGAATAATTTCAAGTCCTTACAATGATAGAAACATGTTTGTTCAAGAATGCAACTGTCTTTCTTTTGAAAACATCTTAAACTTAGAGCATAAAAAGAAACAATTCTGGATGGAATAATCATTATATTGGCCTTTTTTCGGCAAACCTCAGTTCAGGCTGCAACTCGGGTCTTGGTTCCTTTCATCCATGAGCTTGAAATACAGGAATTGGCATTTCCAAGAAGCTCAAACTATGATCTACTTGCACATAAGGTGGTGTATTTGCTTTGAAACCATGGCAAATGTAGCCAATATTTTGAAACTTGTTTTTAAAACTGAAAAAGAAAAGTTGAACACACATCTGGAGCCAAAGTTGAGGCTTGGGAAACTTCCATTAAAGTTACTATCATACTTATATACAGTTGATAGAACAGTATGTTCATAATTTGATTTGTCATGGAATAAAAACAAATCTGTGGAATGTTGGAAACAGAAGAAAACATCAAAAAGTCTTTGCAATTGTTACGCGAAAATTGTGAGGTAATTGTAACTGTCAGGTTTTGGTCTTGGAGATTAAAACTGTTTTTGGTGCTATGTTTTGCTCATTTCTGGAAAAATACAGCATTTCAGGGAGAAAAATGGTAAAGTTATGTTTGCTTAAGAAAGATTTGAGGCTTTGCATGGTGACAATTGGTATGTGGATCGGTTTGCGGAAACACCATGTAAGGATTGTTCATACTTTTGCACTTCAAATTTCGTTCACAATACTTGTAAGGAATCAATGTTTTGACTAGCCTGCTCTAGTCATCATCAGGAGTATGTTTGTTAGTATCTTTTATATCCTGTAAGTTAACGTAAATCTGTGAACATGTCTGTTTTGATTTCCTACCAAAGAATGATCGTCCCTTTAAGTGTACCCAATCACCAAATAAAAATTGATATAGTGTGCATATAAGTTTGTAAATATTGAGAACTGCACCTGTGACAGTCAGCGAGTCTTCACATGGGCCAGCTTTCATGGAAGTCTTCTTGAAAGAAACAGAGTTCTCTCTGTAGCTCTTGTTTGGTTTGCGCTAGAACATTGCTTGCTCCTTTTCCATATCATTCAGACCTCTGACAATCTACTTTGGAGATCGGGCATCTATGAACTGGAAAAATGATAAAGAAATAAAAAGAAATGAATGTACATGCACTGAAGATCTGGGTTAATCATAAAATAATCACATAGGAAACTGACTGGATTAATTCCAAGTCATTGGTGAAAAAAGAAAAACTGGATGGACCAGGATTTGAACCAGCAACCCGTGAAATACAGTATTGCAGGTGTTCTACCAAGTGAGCTCTCCAGCCCTATGTTGCCAGCATCCTAAATTGTCTGTAATCTTTGTTCAATTGCCAGTCAAAAGCTAGGCTGTTAGATTTACACATTTTGGGTCAAATTGCAACTACACTTAAATTTTTTGGGGGGAATGAGTATCCCAATTTTGCAAGTTAACGTTTTCACCCAAAATGGTTTCATAGGTTTGTGCACAAATAATGGCCGTCAGTGGAATTCTTCCCGCCAAAATATTTTTACTGTGCTTCATTTTAACACAATTTTATGTATTGGGATTTAAACAATTCTAATTGATTTCAATAATTTGAATTACTTGAGTAGGCCTAGGCCTACTTAAAATTAAGTACTTTGACGTGTCATAAAGGCGTTTACCTCAGTTCAGTACACTCAGGTTAGCTGGTACCGAGACCCAGTTGTATTTAGGTAAGTTAGTTTACTGTAGAAGCTGGGTACCAGCTACCCTGAGTGTACTAAACTGAGGTATTAAACCCCAATATAAACTAAAATTAGGCCAACTTACGACTCATTAACCCCGAAATAATTACATGTCTGCACAAGTTAATTTTCACGAAATAGCTGCAACAACATCCCTTTTTTCAGATGCAAAGACAGTAAGAGCACTCCGGCCCCAGAAGGAAATGTATCATGTCTTGCTCGAAAAATGCTACATTCTAAGGCAACTACTGAACTAGCAAATTAAAGAATTATTGACTGAGTTTCGGCCATACCTTCATTATGATTCCAGTTTTTCTCGCAGGCCAGTGCGGAAACGTTCACAGCAGAGGGGAATGCTTGGAGAGTATACTCTGTGCTTTCAGAAACTGCCAAGGTTTCAACTTGTTGAATTGTGACATTTAATTAAATGTGTGGTCATTGCTGTGAGAGAAACCAAGCGGTTTGTAGCTCCTGGCCTTAGCCAATGATGTGCCGACTGACAACATGTGCAAAATTATTTTGTTGTGATACGACAGCGCCCTCATTCGTTCACGTATAAGGCAACCAACAAAAACCAGCAGCGCATGTTACTAAGCATGGGCCATAGATATAAATGCATGATATAGTGGACACGCACACAAAAGTATGGGAACACCAAGCAAAATAGCTTAATTTAAAAGTTCCTATACTTTTGTATAGAGCAGGCGTACAATAAAGCTGAAATTCTGAGTTGAAATCTATAAACAAAAATTGAAAGATGAATTCTCACACTATGAAATGAGAGGCACTAGTTACATGTGCAACTGTTACATTCAAATAATCTCGACTTTCTGCCAAAAGTTGTTTTTTTAATTGAGAAACCATGGGAGTTATCAATGAACAAAAAAACCCACATAGATTATCACAGTTTCACCGAATGTTACTTACACAATTAGGGTTGTGCGGGGGGAAATTGGAAGCATTTGATTTCCTGTGAAGATTAAAACGTCTATCAAAAAGATTCAACATTTTGCTATTTTAATCAAACATGCTAACCACCAGTATGGTTTGTAGTGTGAGAAGAAATAACAGAGAGAAAGGTCTATCAAAATACACAATTTGTAGTTGGTTTGTGAGGAATTCTGGACGTAGGCATAACCATGTTGAAATATAATTATTGATCTCCATTATAATAATGGAAATCAATGATTATAATAATTACCGTCCATTTTACATAATCTCATATGAAGAGCGCCCTCGCCCGCTGAAGGTATGGCAATGTTGATGCCTGAGTCTGACCTGACTCGGCTGAGGGTGCAACTCATTGATTTTTAAGCCATTTAAGCATGCGTTTTGCTGAGTTTTGTTTTGATAAGAATAACCTTCAAAACAGCAGTAAAACACATTTTTATAGTACAAACAAGGTTAATCCCACAGTTCTGCCATACAAAACTGTCACTCATGTATATAGAGTGATAGGGCTCATGAAGTAGCACACATGCATGCACACACACCCCAGTCCCCATGATAAATCCTGTCACCCATGTTATGCCGGACGTGAGCCATCAGTGACTCAAATTGTGATTTCCCTGTTATAGCGGACGCCATTTTAAACGCAAAAAACGAGTTCAGTGTTCGCAGACCAACACAATGAATAAAATTCACGTCTTGCGGACAAAATAGCTCTCATTGTTTTACCTTTAGGCCAACACTTACACGCTGCGAAATTTTAAAGGGACGTACTAGAAAGTTTCACTTTCAAGGAGAGAGTAGACTAAATTTGATTCCTAATTCTCCGAGACAGCATTCTTTTTATCAAGAATATCCTGTATTATGAAATGGCTGATATCTGTTTAGTAGTAGAAGTCTCGACGTGAACGACATGGCTTTCACCGACCAAGAACTTCGGATGTTGTGGTAATGTTGGGTCATCGTCTAATCATCTGCAAAATGTGCAAGAATAAACGGCTCTCGTTCGTCTGCTTGCTTCTTGCAGTCGTTGGTGTCGTGGTCTTTGTTACGCACCAACAGTACGGTTTACCCAACCTCCATCATACAGGTACGCCAATCAAAATGAAAATAAGTTTTGTTGTTTTGTTTTAATGGTCCTCGTTTTAAGACATTGTGGATATAACCTGAGGTAAATTTCATAGAGCTGCTTAATCGCACAAAATTTGCCTATTGAAGCACCATAAACCTTGGTAACAAAATCAGTATAGGCTCTGCCCACCACAACTCCTTATGAATGATGCTCAGCAAACAATGGCAGAATACAAGTCAAAAGCAGTTAACATCACATGAACATTTTGTTGGTAATCCTGTTCGATCAAGGAAGAGTTTTCCTGCATGCTTAAGCAAATTTTGTGCTAAGCAGCTCTATGAAATTGAAATAGAACTCGACCCCCTTGGAAATAATGCCTGATCTGAGGGAAATATCCCCTCTACAATTTGTTTTCTTGTCTCATTCCCTCTACTAGACTGTACACCCGACCACCCCACACCCATTCAGTTGATGATGTTAGAAGTGCGAGTGTGGAAACCGATTGGGATAGTAGGATACCAAGTTGGGGCAGGGATGGATACACAAATAGTGATGAGATGAGCCTGCATAACCCGGGTTTGTAATAACCCATTGGGTTATGTAGACAGCTGATACCCAGTCTGGAAAATGGTATACGATCAATGTTTGAAAAACCTGCAAGTACAAATCATCACACAAGAAATGAAGCGTAAAATAACCTCGTAAGTCTTCATTTGGGTAATTGGTACGCACACTTCACGCGTGGTTCAAGGTATATTGCCTGCCCGAATGGCCAAGTTTATAGTATAGCTTATGAAAAATAATTAAAATTCTTTTGGCTGTAAGTACTTCAGTTTCAATTATCATTTTTAATTATATCTTTTTTTAACCCACAGAGCAAATATTTTACAACAGAAATAGCGGCCAGTATGAATTTTCTGCCAGCAGACAGCTTTTCGGTATTCATGTGAGTATAAAGTATTGTCTCATGTTTTACAATAGTGAACGAAGCACTCAAATTCACAGTCGTTAACAAGTTAGCATGTTTTAGAACGCATGACCTCAACATCGAATGATCCAACCTCTGCTATAAACCAAACTGGATTTAGGCCATGGCTATAATAATCCACGGAGTTTGGAAACAAGACCGTGCATGATAATTATAATTTCCCCTCTTCTGTGTAAATAATTTATGCACTTATCCAACCGGTTCGAGCTCTATATACTGACTCTACTGATGTTTTTACTCCTGCAGCAACTGTGCAACAATAAGTCATGCGGATGGGAAGGGCAACAGTTATCACGAAGAAAGCTCATATCTGACACGTGCAATGCCGTCAAGCGCAAATCCGGTGAGATGTACCCCAAGCTCATTTACAAACTCAGCACGGCCCACAAGAAACACCACCTGAAATTCCTCCTCGTTGTGGACTCGGTCAAACTGGTCTACTGCTACGTGCCCAAGGTGGGCACCACTAGCTGGAAGCGACTCCTCCTCCTTCTGGAAGGCAAGATCAACTCCACCCAGGATCTTGGACAGAAGCAGACTCACAACTTCACCAATTCCTTCATCCGGAACCTGAGCTCGTTCTCGCTGAAGGAAGCCAGGCGCATCCTGGCAACCTACCGGAAGTTCCTCTTCATCCGGAATCCCTTCGAGCGCATCCTGTCGGCGTATCAGGATAAATTCCAGAATGACTATCCAGCTAGTCAGACATTTCGGAATCAGTGGAGTGAACGAATCATACGTTATAGCGGTGGGGAACAGACCGAGACACTCCTGAAGGAGCAACGGAGGTCTGATGGCACCATCAATGTTACATTTCCACAATTCGCCAGATATGTAGGGAAATCCCAGGATTCGGACATCTCGGTGAGATATAACGAGCACTGGGCACAAGCCTACACGTTATGTCATCCATGTATGGTGAACTACGACTGGATCGGTCACTATGACTCTATGCAGACAGATGCTGATCGGATACTGCGAGCTGCAAGGGTGGATCCAACCGTAACCTTCCCAAACTTTACGACTAACCCCACCGGTAGCTCAGACGCCGACACCTTACTGCGGTACTACTCACAGCTGGCCTCCGAGGAGATTGCTGCCATTTACAGGCAATACTTCCTGGACTTCAGTATGTTTGGTTATAACTTGCCATCCATTATTCGCTCACTCATCACCTGAAGATAATACACTTATATGTATAACAAACAAGAGCCGTGACAATAAGCAGACCTAATTATTTGCTTATTCATATTGTACATTTATTACGTGGCATTTTGGTGTTCATCAATCTTCCCAGTGCCTTGCTAATTTCCTCAGCAATTTGGGTTCTACAATTATGCACGATTTCATGAGGCAAAATCAAGTAAAATGCGTGAGAATTACAGAGTCCATCATAATATGTATTCAGAATGACCGTACGGGATAAAGTTTTTCAAGCGATATCGTCAACTATATATCAGATTATTTCAACAACATCAATCTACATATACTATAGAAGCCCAATGGACAATGATGGGCATGTTATTAACCCATTAACGATCTTTAAACAGTTTCAAGTTAGAACAAAATAATCAAACGTCAACAGTGAAATAAATAAATAAACAAACACATACATCCATTTCAAGATTCCTGTATTTACTAAAATAGTGGTAAGACATGTGTCAATAATAATAATGATAAAGAAGGTATATAACGTGCATGTATATAACTCAGTGATCAAAACTCGGGCGGCGGCGGCTGGGTCCATGAACTGTTCGCAATTGATGCTGATTGTGGACACCCTTTGCCTTGGCTGGTGGAGTAGTGGTCAGAGTGATGGTCAACGGACATGGAGATTTGAAAAGGCAAAGTACTTAGGTCAAAGTTACGAGTACTGATCGGCATTAGGGAGACATCGGGTCTTAGGGAGACTTTTCGATGTGAACAGTCAAAAACAGACGGACAGACAAACGAGCAAACGTTTCTCATTTTCAAGTGAAGAGGGTGACATGATTTTATGGATAAATATATAAAATAATTTAGTAGAGTTGATTTATAATGAGTTGATTGTAATCAAACAATAGGGCCTATTATGCCAGCTATAAGACAAATGTTTCTAATGGGCCGCGTAGAGATGATGCCTATGTCTCACTTGAGTGAGCATGCAGAAACTAAGATTCAGTAGTATTAAAAATGAGCAAGCAAACAAGCAAAATACACACGCACTAACAATGTGCCTTATTTAAGCACGGCTGAAAACACAATGTTGTGGTGTTTCGATAATGGTCAAACCCACATGTACTTCGAAATCGTGTCCAAAAAGCCTGCTGATACCTGTTATTGTATAATAGGCCTATACTTCAAAATAGATGTGAGATTTGGAACCCCAGCACAGCTCAGACGGAGGTTGTGTCATTTTGTGGTTTAAGGTATACATGTAGTTGGTTTTTAAACGTATCCTCAGTGCGGTTGAAAAGCAGAGGGAGCTACGAATACTCCCCGCGGAGTTATATGGTTTCTAGAGTGAGAATTTGACCGAATGACCGGGAATAATAAAATTAATAGTACATGACTGCATTGGAATTTCAACCCGGTTACATGAAATGGGCGGTAACGGAGTAATTGTCATCTTATAATTATAAGATAATACGCAATGGGACTCTGAAAATGTAAGGATCCAGGTAGATTCGAATGTTGAATGATAGCTTTTATTAGAAAAAAAAAGCAGCACAGAAAACAAAATTGCAGGGGAAGTCATAAAACGTGAATTCTTTTCGCAGACAACTTCCCCCAAAAAGATACCTAACTGAACACCCATAAACTGTCAATAATTATTGCATTCCTTGAGGTCTTACTATTGGCTAAATTTGGAATCGTTGCGCCCTCTCTCGTCGAGCAGTTCCCTTATACTTGCCGGTAGATCGAAACCAAATAGACTAAAATCTAGCAAGAAATGTTTGTGAAGTGATTCAATCTCCGCGGTAGTTAGTGTAGAATAGTAGCGACGCAACGTCTCTGCGTTGGAGCTGCCCGTAGGATTCGTGGAATTTGGAAACTTAATGTCTGGGTTGGCGCCGATAGCGGCAAGAATGAAATTGACGTCTTTCTCTAAATGATCGTAGTGTCCGATCCAGTCGTACTGTACGGCACAAGGATGGCACAGATGGTGCATCTGCGTCCAATGATCATTCATGTTTGATGGTGATTCAATGGCGGATAGGAACCTCGCAAACTGCGAGAACGTTACGTTGACGGTACCGTCTGTCCGTCTTTGACTCCGCATGAGGCTTTCCAATTTGCCCGGTGATGAGCCGACAGCGGATCGGAGGATTCGCTCGCTCCATGCCCTTCGGAAGGCCTTGCTGGAGGGATAGTCATTTTGAAACTTGTCCTGGTAGGCCGATAAGGCCCGCTCGAACGGGTTTCGAACGAACAAGAACTTGTGGTACGTCGCCATCAGGTTTTTAGCCTCCTTAACCGAGTATGAAGACAGACTACGGAATGTGAGATCCGCGATTTCATGCGATTGTTTCTGTCCTAACAGCATGTCCCTCGTAGAATTGAAGTTCCCGTTCAGAACCAAGAGCAGGCGCTTCCAACTTGTGCAGCCGACTTTGGGGATGGAACAGTAGATCAACTTGAGGGAGTCGACGACAAAAAGATGGCTAAGCTTGGAGGCCGTCTTAGCTGGGCGTTTGGATGTTCTTCTAGTGATCCTATATGACAGTGGTGGAAAGAAGCCGTTTGCCTGGCTGTAAAAGCTACTACACATATCCAACAGTACATCTTTCCTGGCTCGTTGCTCCTTCTCCCACAAACATGTCTCATTGCTGCACACGTCCTATACAGAATGAAACAAAATCAACAAAAAGCATGGGATAGTGAACAAAATTAGGGAGATGTTGTTTTTCAGGTGTTTACTGTACAAACAGTTTTGTTAATTACCAAAATGAATTACAAAATTTATGAAACTCGCCGTTCAATGAATTTTAATCCTTTGCAATGCTTTTCCATAATAATGCAAACATGGTATAGTAATACACATGCTGCAAAATGACCATGATGCATTATAAATCTTAGATTGAGAATATTACAATATATACTGTATTATAATATTTATAAGCCTGGTGTTTCGATCTGAGCAGGATCTTTCTAAGCTTGGCTCAACGAAAGAAGTAAAGAAGAACACTTAGGTCAACTCATTACGAAGTCAACTCCGTCTCGATCGACTCGATAAAATTCGATCTTGGGCCAAGTGAACCTCGGTCCGGCGAAGCCAAGTCACCACGGTTCCGAGCCAACACGTAAGGCCCACGGTCCGCGACTCATCCCGCCGCATGGTAAAACTCAGGAGTCTGTGGCAATCATGACCATGTCCGTATAAAATATAGCTATAGCTAGCTAATGCTATGTTAATCATAGCTCTGTATATTGCAGGTGTTGTCCACCACCATCTTGCGTTCCAGTCATGGGACATGCCGGGGTGTCTTGAGCATCATTATTGCATTTTTTGACCCATGGTTGACCTGATACCGAGTTGACGACATTAAAACTGATTAGGCCTATGGCCTATAGCTGAATAACTCGACATGCATCCTGGCATTAATCTATTCATTATGAACAGAAAACAGATGTTATGTTCTTTCAACTCTAACATAATTAGCTAGCAAAGCAACGGAAATTGCAAGGAAAATACAAGTACATCCGTACCCCCCGTGCATGATATCATTGGTAAAGGTCACAGAACAGCACTACCACTTTGTCGGAATGCATGACTAAATGAAAAACCTCTGAAAATATTAGCTCAATCGGACATTCGAGTCACGACAAAATAGCGAAAACGTGACTCAACTTTTCCTTTAAAACATAAAGAACGATCTTTCCCCAAGATCAAAACTGTTTTTGGTCTTTGTTTGACTAATTTCAGGCGGCAATATTTTAACGGTATGATATATATTTCTACCAGCACCATCTTCATTAGTTCATACCCTGAAAGTTATATAGGTAAATCTGTGAACATTTTTGTTTGGGTAGGCCTATGTTACCAATCCTGTATGAACAGATGTAATGCTAGTAGAAACATACCATTTAATTTTTTTCCGCCTGAAATGGTGCATTTATCCAGAAATTAGTAAAACAATAACCGAAAACAGTTTTGATCTCGGGGTAAGAGGAAAACTATTTGTTATGCTTTATAAAGAAGAATGAGTCAGTTTTTCTCGTGACTCATAATTATGTACGATTGGGCTCAAATTTTCACATGTGTGTTATTTTATGTACATGTTGGATTAAAACAAGGTGTGAGTGCTGTTCCGTCACCTTTAGCAATCGTGTCATGTATATTGTTATTGTAAGGGTATAGATCATATTGCGCACATGCTTATGGGCTAGACTCGTTACTGGTATTTAATCAGTTATTGTGTACGGTTTTCATGAAATGAAGTCACTCACACTAATTCCTTTGTTTCCTCTCATTCCTAATCTCTTCTTCGGTTGCACGGGGACAACATCTGCAAATGAAAAGAACAAAAAGTTCATTACTAGGGTCTACCAAATGTACAGACATTTAATAAAAATATATAGATAATCAAACTCGTCGCATGCAAGGGAAGGCCACGTGTTCCAATGATTTATCAAGATTTTTGGAACATATTCCATGAACATGAATTCTCATATTCGATGAAAACTCAAACAGATATTAAAAAAATATAGAAATACGGCAGATGCTACTTGGATAGTTACAAACCCCAGAAATAATATACCATTTTGTGTCTTATGGCCTATTATAGTCCTCAAAGGTTTTGATTAACCATAAGCCTATTGTTTTATCATTGTAAATGTGTATTCTAAAACAAAGGAATTGCAAATTTTAATATTTCATTTTCACTACATGGCAGTTGAATAATGTAGAAAAATAGGAACTTTGACACAATTAATGTTTACTCTTTTAGTAACAAACTCAATACGGGTAAAGGTTTACATTTGGCATTTTGTACAAGCATTAGCACATGGAGGAAGGACTCTCTATGGTTGGCATTTGTGATGTGGCATCCAATACAGTTGACCTCTTCCTCCCTCCATGACCTATCCAACAACAGTAAGTCTGCGGTTGTCCCACACAGAGTTATGGTTGACATAAGTATGTACATGTACTGTATAGCTAGCTAGGTATATGACATGGCCCTACCGTTGACGAGGTTTCCAGACAAACGGTGAATGGCGACAAACACCATCAAGGCCAGCATGACCACGCTGAAGAAAATGAAATTCTGCCGTAAGCTCATTATTATTTCAAGAAGGCATCGAGGCGAAGGTGTCACTAGGGTCGGTATACTCTCACCGGCGCATTTTACTTAAAAAGGTGTCAAACAGAAGCAGGGAAGATATTGCTGGCAAAAAAAAAATACCCATAGTCATACTCATGAGACAGAACTAATTGATGCCCGCATGCTCTTCCACTCGTGACAGCACTAAAAACTACTTATGCTATATAGTCAAGTTCTTGTACGTGTGTCGACTGTCAAGTACTACTGCTATTCCATGTATGTGGGTGTACATATACTGTACATGTACATGTACGTTGCAATACGTGGCACATGACAGTATCTGCAAGGCGACTTCATTCCGTGCAGCATCTGGAGTGTTCTTGTCCGTCATGCTAGTACCGCGGTATGTTTCTCGCCCCCGGTCCCTCACATCATGATAAATCAGATCATAAACCAGTAGTATAAACCAGCATGCGATAACTGGTTATTCCAATGTAGAAGAAGGATAAGAAGTATCGCTGACTGGCTTGGCACAGTGACGATTCTTCTGCCGAAGCATTGCCAGACGCCGGCCGTCTGGTTGTAAGTTGCTTGCTTGAATGGTCAATATTCCTTGCTAGGCCCGTACGTGCATGCAAGTCGTTACGGAGCGTTGGTTTTTCGGCTTCGTCGCGCACGCCGGCACGGGCCGTCAGCGCGGAGCAGCTGTAACCACGAATATTATTTATGAATATGACAGCACTTGAGGTATGAGGCCGCTCTTCCACTTGTGATAGTTGAAGTATGGTCACATTGAAGGGACACTGCATGCCAGTGTGATGTACAGAACTGACACACAATGACGTCATTTCAGAATGGCGCCCTCGGTTAATACGTGTTCAAAAGTTCAACGTGTTGGCCTACATTATAACACCTTCCTCCATGATTATAACGAGAGTTTTGCCCGGAATTGTTAAAGGAATAATAAAGTATCATACTTTGGTTTTTTTTCAAAGAAGTACAGATTCATGGGCAAAAATATCAAGGAAGATACAGTCATAGTCATCTGTGAAAATTTCAGTCCCGTACGATGCCCACTTTTTGAGAAAATCGCGAAAAACGGCCACAGTATTTCTTAAATCTTTTCTCTTTTATTTTTGATCTTTTAAAAGATTAAAACGATTTTCGGTCGTTGTTTTACCAATTTTTGGATATATACACCATTTCAGGCGGAAAAAATGTTAACGGTATGTTTCTACCACCACCTGTTCATACCCTGTATGTTATGCGTAAATCTGTGATCATTTCTGTTTTGGTGTCTTACCAATGATACTACGGCATTTGTACCGTGTAGTCAATGCCTTCTCCTTTTTTGCAGCATATTTTATCTTCTAATATTCTGTAGTATTTATAATTGCGTTTATAGGGAAGCTGTTCTGAGGGGAATGTTTTCCGTGAGTGTGATCCCAGGCCCAGTCTGTCACCTCTGCATTTGGCAATTAACGACTGGATAAAAACAAATCGACGGGCGAAGCAGCAGGGAGTCTTTAGCAAGTTGTGACTTATGAATATTCAGCAGCTGGCAGTTACAGTGCATTGGTAAACACGCAAATTTACATTACATACAAATTGCCGAATCGTGGCTCACACGTGCATATTTATTATTGTAATATACCATGAAGCAATCAAACTATATAGTCGGTAGCTCCATTGTATACTTCAATCAGTACGCTAATTTAAGTGGGCCCACTCTTAACATTTGTCAAGTGCGGGGCGACTTAACGAATATCCAGCAACGTGCCTGCATAATACTCGAGACATCCAACCACATGGTCCACCACGGGAAAATATATACAGACGATATTATTATGGCAGTCCAAGGAAGATAAATAATATTTTAGCCTATAGTGATGGATACAATATCGATACAAAAGATAAGGAGGAAAGCGAGGATGCAAAACTGATTCTTCTTGGCGTATGGAAACACTTCAGTCTATTTTCATGCAATGGGCGCGCATAAACTATACCTGCATAATACTGCATGCAGGGCAGGCAGCAGATTGCAAATGCGACAGTATGGTGGAGGTCATTTCTACTATTCAGCGTATTAAATGACTTATTATACAGCGTGCCCCCCCCCAAGAAATAAAAAAACCGCAACACTTTGTCGGGAACCATTATGTTAAAATTAAACAATTGATCACTTCAAGATTCATGCAGCATAATTATGTGATACAACCATGTCTTGGCTATATACACCATGTAGAATAAGCATAATCGGGCTGAAATTGGCGAAAATGTGACCAATTGAATGAGTACTCTTTAAAAACAAATTTGCAGTATTTCAGAATAAGTGGACAATGCACACATAATGTGTATTGAAAGAAAGATGAAAATCGGGTTTGGAGGTTGGGTAATTCAGTCTTAGTTCCCCCCCCCCCCCAATTTCAGTCAAAATATTTTGCTCAAATTCTACATGGTGATAGCCAAGACATGGCTGTATCACATATCTGAATCTTGAAGTGATAAACATAAAACATGATATAGTTCTCAACACAAAGTGGCGTGTTTTTTGGGGGGACACTATGTACAGTTCCGTCCAGCTATACTGTCCGGACGGCCATATTGACTGATGCTTTTTATCATAAATTATTCTCAGCTCGGTCAGTTAATGCAAAATTGAGCTTTGCACATTCTGTGCACTGAATGACCTACTTCTGAAATTGAAGTTGAATCACGGCAGAATCCAGGATGGATTTGTCGCGAGTGAAAGATTTTCAAGTCGGCCGTGTGTGTTTATCGTATCCCACGGGCATTATTATGACGCCTGGCCGCACACGGGGGATTTATTGCCCTGCCTTGCATCTCTCTCATGCATAGACCTATAATGAGAAGCATCTTATACCCAAAAAATTCGCTGGGATTTGTCTTCTGATGAAACCTCATTAATCAAACTCGAATACGATGTGCGTCATAATATTACACCATATATTGTGGTTTATACAGTGGGCTTTTTTTTAATAAAAATATAGTTTATAATCTGATCATGGGTTGGCAACATCACAATACAACGAAAATAGCATTTTAGAATGTTAAATTTCCCCACACAATGCATGCAATGCTCCTTTATAATAGACGGTACAACCACAGAGGTTATCTACGTCCATGGCACAACCGAGAAGGCATCGACACAGCAGATTAGCCTCTGCCTTATGTCACTTATCACTACCCGGTACCTCCTTTCTTCCACATAACTTAATGGTTTTGTAATTCGATCCGGCTGACCTGGCCAGGTTGCTCGTGACATCGGGAGTATCAAGTGGTCTAGTGAGTCTGGCCATTTGGTGTTGACAGTGCAAGAGTGCATGGACACAGCTGATTACGCAGTAAACATATCGGGCCCATTGCCACTGACCGACACATGACAAGCTGAATCTCTCAGAACATGGAGGTGGAAATGGATGCCCAGAAAAAGATCTGCTCCAAAATGTGTTATTCAGGACAATATTTCAGACTTTGATGGAAGATTTCTGTTCCTCCGATTGGTCTGTTGTTGTACAGAGTCCAGTTTCTGAGAGGGAGTGGGAACATTGAACATTCTCGTCAACTGTCTGCATGTATTGAGTGAGGTTCATCTTTCCCACAGAGTGATAAGCGAAGTCTGCTAAGTGTGGAACGTGATTTCATTAGGACAGACAAGAAATTCAGATGTAGCTGCAACTGCTCCAAGGAACAACAGGAAGGATTAAATTCATGATGCAACTAAGTGTGAATCAGAACAGCATTTTAGTTTGCTTCACTTCAAAGGACAAACATATTGTGTGAGTATTATTTTTTTAAAGAGATTGCAGTCCATAAACACAGGCACCGATGGAGCACTTCAAAATCAAATAGTAGGGGGCCTACCGGCTACAAATTTTAGTGGTTAAGTTATGCTTCCCATGAGTCATGAGTTATAGTGTGAACATGCCTATAGTTTATAAATAATTAATCTAAAACTGTAATTGAAAATGTGATTGAAGGTACAGTTACATACCCAAACAGAAATGTTCACAGAGTTTCGTATAACTTTCAGGATAGGAAGATAGAAACATATACTATACCATTAAAATATTTCCGATAACATTAATACTTGTATTTATCCAGAAATTTGACAAAACAAAGACAACATTTTTTTTTATGTCGGACCAAGATCAAAACCATTCTTTACGTTATAAGAAAATTTGAGTTGGGTTTTCGCTATTAGTTTCCTCTCAGGCCTGATGTCCGATTGAGCTCAAATTTTCACAGGCTTTTTATTTAAAATTTCATGTAGGCCTATGCCTACATGCTGGATAAGACATGTTGTGAGCGCTGTTCTGTGACCTTTATACCACTTATAGGCTATGTATTATACCTCAGAAATTGCAGCCACAGATGGAGCACTACACAAAATATAGTATGTGGCTACCGGCTACAAATTTTAGTCATACATATTAAGTTATGCTGCCCATGGATCCGTGAGTTATAGTTTTCAAACCTACAATATACAGTCATGCAGTATTATTTTTTATACATGGCCTGATGTTTCTAAGCTTTACAGGTCAAAGATTATTTTGTTTCCGGTTTTTTTGTTTTGGTCATGTAAGAAGAGAGAAAAATCACGATCATTGGGCACTGTCAGTGTAATTCTGAGCGCCTGCATGGTAAAAAAAAAATTCCGTGACGGTGACAACAAAATAAATGTCCGTTCACCGCGCTTTCCGAGTTGTAACGGTTTTATAATACACATTATGCGTGCGCATTTCTTGCACAGGTTTTGGAAATGCAACGAGCTCGACAACAATATTTCATTTTCATAACCTCACTTTCGGCCACTAGCCAGGTATACGTGCAGGTAAACGTTTGGCTTCAGCAGATTTGTCCGAAAAGTTCCCTGCGCATAAGTAATAGTGCGCTGAACTCCCTTTTTTAATTTTGGGGGTCGACGACTCGACGGTCGGTATAGCGCCCAGAGAATCTCTTATAATGCACTGGGATGGGAAACCGAGATAAAATAACGAGGTGTATGGCTAGATATCCATAAACATCAAATGAGAGGCCGAGACAACGTAGACTGCATGGCGACGGTCCAATTGGGTAGGGTGGGGGGGGGGGGGGGATATCGTAGACATTATTTTATTGGGAGCCTGAAAGACACCACTCGTTACTATGCATAATAGCCGTAAAGAAAGGCGCCGACGGAAGTTTGAACTTCAGATTTGTCTCTGCCTTATGTCACTTATCACTACCTCCTTTCTTGCACGTAAACAATGGTCTTGTAATTCGATCCGGCTGACCTGGCCGGATGACGGAAGTATCAATGTTATAACGGTGGTTTGGCGAGTATATGGTCATTGTGTTGGCTGTAGAGAGCAGGAGTGCATGGACACATGCTGCTGATTACTGAGAAGTGGGAACACTATTAATACGCATTGTAAACATCGGGTCCAGTGCCATGCAATGCTTGACAGAATGACTCCACCTCTCTCAGAACACGGAGGTAGAAATGGATGCAAAACAAGATCTGCTCCTAAACGTATTATTCATGACAATCTTTAAGACTTTGACGGGAGATTTCTGTTCCTCTGTTTTGTCTGTTGTTGCAGAATGTCGAGAGGGAAAACGTGAACTTCGCTGAAACGGGGAAATTCTCGACAACTGCCTCATGTGCCAACCGAAGTCTGCAATGTGTGGAATCGGGATTCATTTTGACAACCATGGAGAATATGACAACAGGCGCAGGGAACTCAGAAGCAGTTGCAAGGAACAACATGAAGCAGTTTTCATGAAATCAGCCATGCATGTCTGCATGGTCTGAGTTCATGCATGGTTCATGTGAGGTCAAGAAAAGGCAAGAGAGATCGATGGAGCATGAGCGTGGTATGATGGCTTTTATGCTCTGAATCTTCTGGAGTCTACGATATTGAGGCATTTCATTGGACGAGAGTCTATGATATTGAGGCATTTCATTGGACGAGAGTCTACGATATTGAGGCATTTCATTGGACGAGAGTCTACGATATTGAGGCATTTCATTGAGAGAGTCTATATTGAGGCATTTCATTGGACGAGAGTCTACGATATTGAGGCATTTCATTGGACGAGAGTCTATGATATTGAGGCATTTCATTGGACGAGAGTCTACGATATTGAGGCATTTCATTGGACGAGAGTCTACGATATTGAGGCATTTCATTGAGAGAGTCTATATTGAGGCATTTCATTGGACGAGAGTCACGATATTGAGGCATTTCATTGGACGAGAGTCTACGATATTGAGGCACTTCATTGGACGACAGAGAGTCTACGATATTGAGGCATTTCATTGGACGAGAGTCTACGATATTGAGGCACTTCATTGGACGAGAGTCTACGATATTGAGGCATTTCATTGGACGCCATGGACGGCAGACAGTCTATATCATGAGGTAACGCAACTGAGTTGAGTCAACCGTCCTGCCGACGCTAGGGGTCATACGTCAACACGCATTGTATGACTTTGTACAACTTCTGTATATATATTATCAGCACATTATGCATGCAGTCGTCCTCAGTGCACGCAGTACGTGGATGGATATGTTCAGACTCGGTGTACACATGGATGGAGGAAAATTCCTCCATGGTGTACATGACTGTACCCGTAGCTAGCTGTTCTGTACCTGTACGTGCGAGTGTCCATGATGAAGATACACGTGCAAGGCGTACAGTACTGTACGTAGCACAGGTTTGCTCTATAGTACTGTACGTATAATGATGTGAAGAGGAAGGAAAACAGATGTTCCTATTCCGCCATGATACAACCATAGAGTGAGGGAATGTAGCATGTACCATCAGTGAGGTATAATAGCAAGGAACCATGGGCCTGTTTGTTTCGGACGAATCCTGCGGATCCGGATCCCATTTTCGGATTCACCTCCTATGCAGGGTACGCTAAAATGGGATCCGGTGTGGCGGTCTCAGCTGACTCCCCGTCCCAGCTGTCCCCCTTACTAAATATAGTACCAATACGTCATGCTATCTCTGCGCACAACAACGGTAAAGTCGTCCGTTTAAGTGGCGTACTGAGCTGTGGTCGAGCTGTGCATTCCATGCTTCACAACACAACAGGTGTTTTCCTTCTTTTGAAGGCCACGCATTGCTTCTGTGATTTATTACAAAATACTAAAGGAAAGGAATGGACACGCTACAAAAACACTGAACCAGGGGTTTTAACGTAAAGACATGGAGGTCAAGGAAATTAGGGGAGGGGTGAATAAGGGAAGAAACAGAAAGAAGGGGAGAGAATACAGGGATGGGGAAAGAAATGGGGGGGGGGGGGGGTTGGTTTAATAGTTCGAGGTCAAAAGGTTGAAGCTGACAGATAGACTAACAGGACTTGGGTAGACATAAACCCATCATAGGATGCAGGACGAAGTGCTATTTGCCTTAAATTGGACCTGTACGTAGACCATTATATAAATTGACGAATATTCGCCAGAGAATGCTCACTCTACGTATCCAACAGAATACTTCATTAAAGTACATGTAATTATTGAATTAATAACATCAACTAATCTCTCGCTATATGAGGCACGGTATGGGTACCGTGCGATAGTTACCGTAGTCATGGGGGGACATCTCAGCAAGGGAGACCAAGGAGACCGTGCACGTGTCGGGCTGAACTGTCCCCCTACGTCAGGGGAGACAGCTGAGACGGGGAGTCAGCTGAGACCGCCACACCGGATCCGAAGGATTCATGATCCTTTGCGTGAAACAAACAGGCCCCATGCATCTAAACACTGAACGGCATGTTTTATACACGGAGTACCCATACCGGGTACACAGTGTACACGTTATTATAATCAATCGTCATAAAATATTGATCTGGTAACCAGTCTCGGAAGATAAGTCATCGGTGTTTTAAGAATAGGTAACCTGACTATTCCATTATAATATATAATTTACATATCTATGTTTGTCGCGCATGCGCGTTTATGCGGACAAAGCGACTACCCGGACGAGGAACGCGCTGTGCGGCTAGGAAACTATAGCGGAGAAAGTACATATTTTTAACTGGTTGAAAAAATGCTCCTTCCTAATCATACTTACCTGGCTCAGGAGATACCGTGGTCAAGTTGGCGGTTCTCCCAAGGCGAGGCCCGGCCATCGCACACCCGGCTGGGTTGACCCTTGCGATTCCCCCAAATGTGGGGAACTCGGGAGTACAATTTCTGATAGTGGGGACTGCGTTCGCGCTCTCCCCGTGCAATAAATCCAAAGATAGAACTTAAACAATTTAGCAGTCAAGCAGTTTCAGTGTAATTTATTGATATACGCTACAAAAAATATATACATGGGTACATACATCATTGTTAAACTTTTTAACATCTAGTTATGTAAAACTTTTTCTTTGTCATATTTTAAGAATCTTGACAATAAATGACTTACACAGTACAGTACTTTGCATAGGCAACATCTGTAAGAAATGTTTTTATGAATACACATACTTGTTTCTGTTTGTAGAATCATGGAAATGAGCACTCTTTGTTTACACTGTATACTAAGTCGTAAAAAGCCAATCATTGGCTGTATTACAATTTGCACAAATATTGCACTGCAATACATCATGAAGAATTCTGCATTACAGGTAGGAATAATACATGGTTACAATAGAGCCTAAATTACTGCCAACTGCTGTGTAACGTTATAATTTGTCACGTTATAAGTTTTCAGTAAATTCATAATCAACAAAGTAGGCACTTTTACACAAATCCACAGTCACAATACACCAAAATATACTACTTTCGCAAAATCAAAACAAAAACTGGGCTTGACTTCAAATTGAAATAAAAATCTGGTTAAAACTGCGTGGACGGATTCTTCATATAGCTTTGTGCATTTGAGCAGACTGTGAAGGAAAACACTCGCTGCGTATTATCTTCCTTTTCATTTGAACATTTCTTTCACCCGTGGAAGACGACAACATTTTATGTACATGTATCTCCATCGGTCCCTTCAATTGACTCTTTGATTGCCTTTGCCTGGATGTTGGTCAGTTCCTCTTTGGCCTTTTGAGATATTTTCTTGACCGCGTCGATTTGGGCCTGGACTAGGTGTAGATGCTGCCCTGCTGTCATGGTTGACAATTCAGCATCTGTCCAGGATCCGGGAAAATTGTAATATAGCTGTCGGTAACGCTGCAGTTGTTTTCTGTAGCTTTCTTGTTTATTAAGGTAGCATTCATTCTGTAGCTTCCCTAGCATGAATAACCTTGTACTCGGGTATTCATTCTGTAGCTTTTTTTTGTGAAAGTTGTATGTACCTACGCGTTCATTCTGTAGCTTCCCTAGCATGAATGACCTTGCACTCAAGTATTTATTCTGTAGCTTTCCTGTGAAAGTTGTATATGTATAGTCTGTACCTAAGCGTTAATTCTGTAGCTTCCCTAGCATGAAATAACCTTGCACTCGAGTATTCATGCTGTAGCTTTTTGTGAAACATTCTGTAGCTTCCCTAACATGAAACAACCTTGCACTCGACATAAAGTATTCATTCTGCAGCTTTCTTGTGAAACTTTGGACTTAATAGTGGAACTACGGATATAGTTTTAATCACACCTACCTGCCTGATATGCAGCTTCAGCAGCACGTTCAACTACCAAGATGGCCGACGAAAGCATGACGTCAGCATCCTGTTGAAGAAACCATATGCAGGATTTAACACTTACAACAAGAGCTTTGATACTTCTTCGTAATTTTTTGGGGTGAAAAACTGGAGGTTATACATCAATTGCCACAAGTTTCCAGATATGGCTGATGGAAAATGGCCTCATTCAATAGAAACACTGTGCCTTTCACATTTCGTGGAGATGTCCACAGAGCATTTCTGGAAGGCAATTCTCAGGATATCTTTTTCTGAAGTCAACAGCATTCAATACTGAAACATACATTGTGAAAAAGTACACAAACTTGCATTATACTAGGTGTTTTCAAGCACTTGTTAGTATGGGAATCACATGTGCAACAGGCTTTCAGTTACATTGGTTTTTAAATCAGTAGGACGTCTATTTTGGACTTTTTTCGGAAAATATGGCTACTGTTGTTGATTAGGATATGGCCTCTACATTTGAACTTGTCTGCACTTGTCACATGGTCCAACTGTATGTTTATTATTTACAAGATTTAATTCAGGGAAAAATATCTCCAAAAAGTAACTTGAGTTTCAAGAAGCTGAAACCCCTAAGATCTAAGGCAGGAAATATTACTGCAAAAATATTAGAACCATTATTAACAATTAGAGGAGGAAAAGTTGATATTTTGATGTCTTTAATATTTGCAGGAGTAGTTCATCTTCAAAAGGCTCTATAGAATGCATCATTTGGTATGCTTTCTCTCACCTCCATGGCTTGTAGTTGATCGTCAATCTCTACCCTTTGACGTATGATGTCTTGCCAGAGTTCATCCTCTTGTGATGGAGTTCCCACAAACTGGGCGTGGTCCTCCATCAACACCACCAGTTTGTTCACCATCTGAAAGACATAGTAGAATGTTTGAAAGTGAAGCACATCACATAGCGTGTCATCATCTATGCTATAATTTATATGCCTTATTCACGGCACATCCATCTTGTCACCTTCCTTGTATACCCGTTGGAAAAAATAACACAACACTTCTAAAAAAAGAACACGGGTAGCAGACTACTTTGAATCAAGCCTCAGTTTCATTGCACTGCATTGAATGTAGGATGGATGCACTGTGAATAAGGTCTATAAAGGTAGGTTTGCGGTGACACCATGTACTCTCTTCAGTAAGTGTGTTGTTCTGAGAAGAATCGATGTTTAAGTTTAACACTCAAATTTCCAAACATTGTGCTCTGTTCATCTTCAGGAGGGTGACTATGGTCACCATAGTTCTCCATCTATTTCTTTATTTCTTTGCATTGCTGCGAAGACGGCACATGTAACGATGACGAATTACAAATTATTAGATGTTTGCCTTTAAAGGTTTACTGTAATCAAAAGTCATCTGAAGTTAAATACATCCATGCGATACGTTTTAAAATTCAACCTGTCTGTCATTGTTTGTGCTAAAAAAATATCGTATATAGGATAAATATAGTATTTTAGACCCATAATTTAGCACCCCATTTTTCACGACGAAAAACCTTGCTTAAGTCGCATGCAGAGCACCACGCAGTATACTGTGGGTCAAGCCTATACTAGTTCTGTAGGTAATGTCACATGCTATTGTTGTGTGGATCAGTTCCAAGGGGGACTTTTTGGAGGGGGGGTGGGCATACGTGTACTGATTTGGTAACTTTTTGGTCAAAATTAAGCACTTTCCATAGAAATACAAATTTATAGTCATGAATTATGTATTAAGCACTTTCACCCATTTCCTGAATTTGATTACAGTAAACCTTGGAGTCATCTGTGTATTGGTCATCGTTTTGAGTGCCCATGAGATAGACTATGGGAACAGTTGTTGCATACCTGTGCATATTCCTTATGAAATGAGATAGCTGCCAGTGCACAGTGGGTGAGGAGCACACATGATGAGTCTACAGCTATGGCAGCAGCATTCTTGATCAGTTTGGCATGGCTTAATGAAGCTGCACTGTCCTGCACAATGAAAGAAAATAGTAATATTCAATAACAGCCATGACGAGGGTAACCGAGAGCACCGGGAAAGTTGGACGTCTCAGAGCAACCTAGAGAATGAGGGGATTGAGACCTTGGAGGTAAGCTAAAGCTAGCCTACAGACCCCAAAAAACAATGTCGCAGCACGGTCCGTATGGGTATGGGTAATCTCCTTGACCACTTGGTCCAAAGAGGAAAGGCGAATCAGGAACTTTGTTCTGAAAGGTGTAAGGTTTTTGTCCCATGGCAAAGGATATACATGTACCTCTACTAAAATTAAAATTGTTGCTGTATGATACCGGGGAGGCGCTAAAGCAATACCATGCAGGTGCACCATGGCCAGGATTCTATTCTAAGGGGCAACAAAGTAATGACCAGGGGCATCATTCTGAAAACCAGGGGCACTGAGGCAATAACAAGGGTACCCAAGTCAATGACCAGAGGCACCACGGCAATTGTCTTCATTGCCTCCGTAACGTTACTGTCGAGAAGTAAGTCAGTGATAACGTTTGACACCTATTGCACAAAGAGTACCCTTAGAGGACATTTCAAGCAGGTTGGGCCACACCCACTCCACATAGCATTCTATTAGTCGGTTCACCAGAAATAAATGAGAGACTGCTTAAATATTGAAATACTCTTTTGACGAGCAATGACGAACCCTAACCTGAAGTGATCCTGTTGGACTTGAGACAGTTTTATCTTTACTGCCTACAGGTGAATAAGGTAGAGCCGCCAGTAATACACCACCAGCACCGAGCCTGCATAGACCTCCAATCCAGACTCGCAAGGCAGAGCTGGCTCTTATCCTCGGAGTTTGCAGGCCCTCTAGTGGTGAGAGATGGGCAGTCTGGTGTCTCATCAACAACAAATGTAGTGGTCTCCCCCATCTATTATTTAAAGAAGAAAAATGTCTTGGTCACGCTATTATGAAATGATTGATAAAGTGGCACAACAAACTGAGACATATTTACTTCTTAATGAGCTAATGAGAAAGAACTTTTCAAGGGTAATCTATAGACAATGTTTGTGGCACTTATAAGTGTTAATTGGCATGTCCTTTTAGGAGTCACCTCGGAACTTCTTCACTGTGCACGGTGAGAGGCGCAGCATCCTCTCAGTAGCACTCAACGGAAAGGGCACATTATTATTTTGCTGGTCAGGTTGTTTACATATGATTTGTGTTGGCTAAAGACCAAAGTCAAAGCTACGGGTGGTGAACAGGTAGTTAGGTCTTTGGGAAGATTTTCATGTATTATAAACTGGCAATAACAACAGAACATGATGACACCTGCGCAAGTTTTTAACTTGGCCGTGCCATGCTAAATTTTGAATTTAACATTCAGTTGGAATTTTTTTTTACTGGGCACTAGCTACCTTCACTTCAGTTAGGCCTACGTTAGGATAAAAACGTTGGACACAAATTGCACATGTTGAAGGACTGTGCTGAATGTGACTTGCCATGAACACTCAGTTTGTGAAAACTGGGGAGCATTTACTTTAAAAAGAAAACACTAAGAATTCTTCAGTTCAGTCTCCTGTGCAGGAGGTGTCAAGCGTTGTGTCAGTGTATGGAAATCTTTTCCAAGTCTTCTTTTTGTGAAGCCGGTACGTTGGCAAAGTCTTGCACTACGAACATGCCAAATGCTTCAGTAATTTACCTTGTTATTTTCCCCGGAAGATATGAAGATATCTGTTTTGCCAATGAGGTTTCTCATATGAAGCAAAGAGCAGTTTCAGAATGAAGTTGTTTGAAGTTTGTTTCTATGCACTGTACAGTGTGTATGATGTAATGTAAACACTCGAGATACGTGACAATAATTTATAAACGTTTCCTACCTTCGATGGAGGTTTGTATGCACTTGAGCCATCTTCCCTTGTATCACAAACCTAGAAAAGCATCTTAATGGATGGAGAACCATTGTTGTAGACCTAGGGTTTTCCTTTTTGCAAGCACAGTACTCTTCGAAAGACTTTATTTTTGTAAACTACTCGTGCCACATGTGTGCATGATCTGAATTTGCTGATCATAATACAACGTTGGTGGCGCTATTTAACTTGTGCGTGGACCACCAATCTTTTTGACCGTACGTAATGTGCATGCATGGAGCTATATAAAAAAAGATAGCTCCATGATATGTGTAATGTTACTAATGTAAAACTTGAACCGAGAAATATGTTGCTTTTTTGTTCGAAAATAACATTATCTTGTACTAAGTAGGAGTATTTCCGTCGGAAACATGGCAAGAAGCCTTGATATTGATATCAAATACTTCTAAATGATTATGCCAAATGGTTTCTGCAGAGGTTTCAGAGTAACCAACCCTATGGAAGCTCATCAGAGCTTTTTCTTAAATTGATTGAAATAACCACATGGTGCAAGGAACTGAAATAACCCAGTTGTTTGGTAGACCTCCGAAATCACACACATTGACAGGATGAAGACAACCAGGAAACTTCATTATTTGTCTAAGCTTAAAGTCAAAGGCATTCGAACAAAACTATTTTTGACCCGAATTAAATTCTAAAACAAATTCTTTATTTCATTATGTTGTTTATCGTGCTAATATGTAGTCAAAGACAAAATGTGTACATCTTTTAGCCAAGCACAAAGATCCCTCAGCTTCGGATAAATGTGAAGTGCAGAATCAGTGCTTTTTAAAAACATGACCAAGATTTTGCTGGAATTCGTAAAAGTACTGTACTACAGTCCAAAATACAAATCAAAGTACACACATTTGACTTTTTTTTATCATAATATTTTTTTTTTTTACATAAAACAAATATCATGTACAGCATTAAGTGGAGAATAATATATATGAAATACTCAGTATAATTGTACATAATTATATATATACCAGGATTGTTTGCATAGAAAAACTAATCCTTTTTTTCAGTCGTAGAGTTTGTTCTATACAATGTACAAGATGTCTTGTGAGAGACCATCTCATTTGGTCACATTTATAATCAATACAGTTAAAGGCTTAGTAAAGGTGCACAAGAGAAGGAGTGGTTGTCAGTGAAGGAACTTTGGGGTTTAGGGAAATGTGGATAACCAAAGCTGGTTTACTGGAACAATGTGTTTAAAGGTAGTATCATACTTTGGTAGCATACCGAAACAGAAATCTTCACAGATTTACCTGTAACTTACAGGGTATAAAGATGGTGATGGTTGAAACATAACATTAGCTTTTTCTACCTGAAATGCTGTATTTATCCAGAAAAGATTAAAACAAATGACCAAAAACAAAAATTGACCTTTTCAAGATCACAAATATTGGTGAAAAGATTTTAAAAAATACTGTGGGGATTTTTCACTGTTTTCTAAAAAAGTGGGCACCGCATGGGACTGACAATTTCACAGGTGACTGTTACTGTATCTTTCATTTTTGCCAATGAATCTTCACTTCTTTGACAAATACCAAAGTATGATATTACCTTTAAAGGAAAACCTCCTGCTCTGTCTTTCTCAGCAAGAGATACTTGCCCGTAGTGCACCCTACCTAGCTATTGACATCCTGTACTGTGTCTCCACACTATATAATATAAAGCCTCCATTCCTATTCTCATTTGCTCGAGATCTTTTCTATATTTTTCTTCTTCTAAGTATCATACAAAGTAAAAAAGTATCATTAGGCCAATACATTAAATACCACCCAAGTTCCAATGTAACTTTTCAAATAATTACTTTTGTCTAGTTGACTATGTGTCGTTCTATCGGGTTAGTGCAGTATTATTTGTGTGGCGTCCATGTTCTGAGCAAACTTTTTGACTTGACTGCATCGACTACAGCAGTACTGAATTTGGATCACTTTGCTTACCTCCTCAATCTGGGTAACCAGTGGAAAAGACATCTGCACTAGTAAACACTGATCATGAGGAGGTTATGGGTTTGAATCCCACCTGAGCCAGATATTTCTCATGGGCATTCAGAAGCTCGAGTGCCTGTTGGTGACAGCAATTCTTCAAAAATATGCCAATTACTTTGTCACAAGTTCTCATTCAATTATACTGAGGTATTTTCCAGTTAATAAATATGCATAGATTGAATGCATTCTAATTGGATGACAAATTCATTGAAAGACAAATGCAAGTACGTACACGTTTGACACAGTGTAACATGGACGCAGTCACAATTGTGCCCAAACCTTTAGAAACGACCTATAATCATGAAATCAATCATAGTCTAAGTTGAATTATATGCATTACAACAGAGTCCAGTAATCATGTCGCCATCTTAATATCATTTCATTCAGAAATTATCAAATTTATCCACTTCTTAAAAATCATCTGGTATTAATTTGGTTGCACTGACTATTATATAATAAATAGACCCCTGAATCTCACATCATAAAAAATTAAAATTCTGGCTAACTGTTTGAAGTTTGATATGAATTCTGATCTTATTTGACATTAGCCATTTATTTTATCCGAGTCAATATATGGACTGAATGTAATGCATTTGGGGCTAGTAAATCACACCAAACATATCACAGCCACGTATCAAGGACTGAAAAGGCAGTTTCTAATATAAAACCGCTGCAGCTCAAGTTTTACAGTGCATAAATTATTTCAGAAAAAAATTATAAATAACAGAAAACAAAAAAGTATTAACTAACACCGTTTTACCAATAACAAGATAAAAACTGGCAATCATTATGATCACCCTTTTAAAGGTTGTATCATACTTTGCCGGGTAAGAAACCAAAACAGAAATGTTCACAGATTTATGTATAACTAATACAGGGTATGAAGATGGTGGTGGTAGAAACATACCGTTAAAATTTTTCTCCCGGAAATGGTGTATTAATCCAGAAATTAGTAAAACAATGACCAGAAATCTTTTTGATCTTTTAAAAGATCAAAAATAAAAGAGAAGAGACTTAAGAAATACGGTGACTGTGTTTTTCGCTGTTTTCTCAAAAAGTGGGCACCGTATGGGACTGAAATTTTCACAGATGACTGTGACTGTATCTTCCTTGATATTTTTTACCATGAATCTGCATTTCTTCGACAAAAACCAAAGTATGATATTACCTTTAAGAACTGAAAATTCAACAAAACGTTCTCCACAAATGGTTTACAAACTTCATGGCTTCTTCCTGATTCTATTTTTATAAAGGATTTCTAAAGGCACAGTGGGAGTGTATACTATCAATGTTGAATACATTTTATTCAGTGCAGACGGGGAAATAATTCCAAATCAATTTGGAAGCGTGATCCCTGGTGAAAGGGTGCAAATGTTCAACGTGTAGGATGACTGGTGTAAAATGACACACAAACAAGCAAAGCAAACAAACAAAGAAACTTGAGCAATTCAACATCAAATTTGCCTCAAACGGTATATTAAGTCATTACTTTTGAGCATCCATGAGAAAAAAGCGACATGCTTCCACTGACAGGAGTCGAACCAGTGACCAGTTTAAAGTAGATAATGAACAGCGGGATGCATTCTAATCGGAACAATTTGTGCATAGTCCTAATGTGTTTAATTTGATTGCTACAACAACAAAATCAGCTGAATAAATCTTTTTCGTCTTCGAATGCAATTATTTTTAACAATATTGACAGCATTTCAAAGGAAAACATTTCAGATTTATATTAATATACAGTTTAGTATGAATTTCACGAATGGTAAGCTTTCAAACCAAGATTCAACAGTGACATTTCCCCCCTTACCAATCCTTTTATTTACAGTTCATTCAAGCCTTGTTTCCAAGCAAAGAGGTCCATGGAACTTTGCAGGAACATTGTTACAACAGGAACCATGTATTAACAGGAATGAATGAACACATTTAGAGGATTGGGATGTACAAATTGTCCTTGTTTATAAGCAGAATGTTTATAAACTTGCGCTTACCAATGAGGTTCCACTGTAGTAAGCCTTAATTGGCTTAATATCTCTGATACATACAATCTCTCATCTGCTTAATTAACTGCAGTACCCTCTGCTAAGCATGGTTAGTATAGGCCTTCAAATCCTGCATGGGGAAGCCCCTGCATTGTTTCTAACTTGTGGCTCAAAAAGCATTCCCAGTTAATAGTATAATAATAAGTACAAACATGCAATCGTTATTTTTGCATAAAAAAACAACTTAAACTGTAAAACCGCACAACAAACAAAGTGAAAAACTAACCTGCGAGACAAGAACTAAAATATGGAGTATACACATTCCAAGGGTGAGTATTTTAAGGGTCTGTGATTGTTTTAGTCTTATACTTGAGCCCTTTGAGTTCTGAGATGGGGCCACTGAGGATTCCTCTGAGTTTCTCATATGAAATGTCCACATCATCACTTATAATGACGTGAGAGTTGGGCGATTCCTTCTGCTGCAAAACTGTAAGGAACAAAGCAGAGAGGAGAAGATGACTAGTGGCAACAGTCACCGTGGCCACCGTTGCTATGGCCACGATGACAATGATGCATGCAAAATACAAATCAGAAGTGCATAACTGGTCATTCACACTAGTTAGCCTGAATGCATAAGGGAACAACACTGCAAACTGTGCTATTGGTGATGTTATTAATTAGTGAGCAAAAGGGAGGTGTAAACAAAAGGGAAATGCACACGTGCAATAAATCACATCAAAGGTTATGCCAGAAACATTGCGGGGTGGAGGGTTTAAGGCTGTGAAACTTTTTGTGCTAAGACAATGGCATAGGACAATTTGCCATGATTTTGCCTTTTAAGTGAAGTGAATGCCGATTGAGCTTAAATTCCTTGATAGCTGCTGCCAATGCACGTCAGCATTAGTACGATATTAAGACTGCTATAGTGACTGTGATAAAACTCAACCCAGACGGAACTACTTTGTTACTCATTGTGCTATTACCTTAATATTGAACACAGGAGTGAATTTAAGTCCATTATCCAGTGATCCGACGGCGCAACCATGGAGGTAAAAAACACACGCCATTACTGCAGTGTCCCCGTCTGCCTTTTGTCTGGCAACAAAAGAATTTACGTCCGCCGCACTCTATACTGCAGGGTGTACATCCCCTAATCATGGGACATACACCCTGCCATTATAGAGTGTGGCAGAGCGAAATTCTTTTGTTGCCAGACAAAAGGCAGGTAGGCGGGGACACTGCAGTAATGGCGGACAGTATATCGTGCCGTCGGATCGGTCTATACCCAGTGCTACGACAATGTTACAATGGATGTGAGTGTGATTTGAGCTGAATGTTTGGACGTACCCAGTGCTATGTTTTCAACTGTTCAATGGCTTGTCTCAGTCTTTCAATATCGTCACTGAGGGCTGCTTTCAACCCTGTGTATGCCCGGTCCACATCATCGTTGACTATGGTGTGGCTGGTACCCTGATGTTGATTGACTGATGAACGGAAGTGAGGGAGGGAACCAAGGAAGCAATGGGATGTTAATATAAACCCATGAGTGCTTTGTTGAGTCCGTGAGTGCACATTTTTTCAGCTCTAAAACATTTTAACTGTTAGTACACGGGGGAACAAAAATGATATGAATTAAAGTTCAAGCCTGATGAGGAGATTTGACATCCTCTATAAAAGTCTGCAAAACCATGTTGAAAAATGGAATTTGTGTACAATGCCAGCTAGCCAACTGCACAGCAATTTATGTATATATTGGAATGCACTGCAAGTCACTTCTCTTTAAATCTGGAAAAAATGTCTATTTATCCTAACTGACTAAGATAAATCCATATCTGACAAAGTCTGCCTATCCAGCTGGTGAACGCTAATCTATGCATGATGCCTATGCAGCAAAGCACGCACTTAGTATTAAACATGTTAAATGACAGTATCCATAAAACATGTACATGTACAACAGGAAACATATGAAAAGAGATCCTGGCCATCTCATGAACATATGGCCTGAATAATATCCACTGCACAGGGAAGTTGACAGAATTAACAGAATCACACTTTTGAAAAGTAATTCAGCTTTGAAAGTTGACTGTTAACAGCAATGCAAAACAGCAATCATGAAGAATATTTTGTACAAAAGTTTCTAACTTAAATGATGATTTGGCAGGTTGTTGACAAACATTCATCAACACAAATGCTTGTAGGTCTCTTGTTAGTTGCAATTATCTACAAAGTGCATTTGCATATTATGATGGTAATTTGATAAACAATATCTTGGCCAATGGGTGAGATGGGGAATTCTTGCGTTGTTACTATTAAACACTTTTTTTTTTTAAATACAAGTAATAAACTGCTGCAAACTGCTCATCAGCCAAAAATGACCTGAAATATATAAAATGCTTGTAGTTAGGAGGGCCTGACGCATTTTTCGATCCTAGCAGGATCTTTCTCAAAGGATAAATGACCAGTGGTCCTGTATTGATGATATCACAGCAAACATGGGTACATATGTTGGGACTATGAATACCGCCACACCAATCATAGGAAACTTCACCCAGCTACCTTGCATTAATCAATTTATCAACATGTTCGAAGATAATGTAAACAAGTGGAGTAAAACAAATACACAGTGCCAATTTCCACACACATGTCTTATCAGATAGGTTGTATCAATCCTCAAATCTGTTTTCTCTTTAAACAATGACCTGAACACAAACCAACTGGCATGACTGGCTATGGAAAGAAAAACATCTCCGAGGTTGTGTGAAACAGATTCTGACACTGATATCTCATTTTATACAGATTGGTGACAACATTTTTAAAAATAGGGACATTTAAAGCATAAAAAAGAAGACTTTCTTAGGAGAGGGGTTGTGGGGTATTTCTACTTTTTAATTGTTTTGTTTTACTCTTACTATTCTGTGATGTCCGTTGATTGAAAAGAGTAATCTATAGGATTCATTATTGCCTGACCCTGGCTTTCATGTTAATTAATTGCCTACCCAAACTACCTTCATATTTCACAACCTTTACTGAAGCCATTCAGCCTTGGCTTTGACCTTAGGTACATAAAGGTCAGATTAACAAAGTATGGTGCACTAGATGTGCCATATCAAAGTAAAATTCGGATATTACAACTACAAAAACCCCCAGCAAGCACCAGGGTCAGATAATGGCATCCGTAGTAACATTTTGCAAGAAGAGAAGATAAACAGCCAAATCTGCACTGCATTACCTTGTATGGAGGTGTTTATAAATCAAGCTTTTTTCTGGTCAAGCTTCATGCCTTGATCAATGCACACAGCTAATGCAAACACCCATAGACCCTTCCATGGATAGCCGGCCTATGGGACTTTGTGCACAAAGTGTCCCACGGTGCACTCTTCCGGCCTATCTACGGAAGGGTCCATGACAACTCATGCTCTATGTAAGGAGCAGGGATACTCACTGAAATCGATCTCTTTCTTGGCCACTTCTAACCTCCTTTGGATCGCTTCTTCACAATCAGTCTCCCGATTCCTCAGCCTCTCCTCCTACAATCAAAATCACATTTATACAATCCAAATCTTTTCAGATTCAGGACCAGGGGCGGATTTTATTTACGCTTTGTGATCATCGCTAAAGCCCAAATTGCTAAACGGCAAATTGATCACTACTTTGCATAGCAATTTTCCGTGTAGCGATGGATCTGGGCTTAACAACGATCGCAAAGCATTAGTGAAATCGGCACCTGGCTTGCTGACAAAGGAGGATAACATGACATGGTGCTACCACAAACCTACTCCAACCATGCAAATATTCATGTTTTGTAAGTTGTGAGGTCAATTTAACTCAAGCAATCTGTTTATGATAACCTAAACTACCTTGAAGTGTTGCTAGAATAGCAACCTCTGCCAAAAGAAAATCATTTGCCATTTTGCCATAAGGTAACTTCAAACTTTCACTTTTGGTGATTATTATCACAAAATGTAACCCTTTTCTGCACTGTAATTGCATTTGAGTGCACTCCTTGGCATTTGCAATCGAGCTATATCAGAACTCATTACTTACCGGTACGTTCCATACCTATCAGGACATTTCTGGGGCTGTTTTCATAAAAAGAAAACACTTCCATGGTTTTTCATTAATGGGAAGAACTACATCGCTGTTTTTGTGGGGTTTATTTTTTGTTCTTTTGATTAATAATCACATTCATTGTGCCGGGGAATGAATTTGACTAAAAAGTGAAGGACATATTGCTTTTGTCGACCAACAAAAGATGACAGGAAGACAAGAGCACACGTAGCTTCTGAATGGCATGTATTGAATTAGAGTGAGGGGATTACATGAGCCAAGGGTACTCACCAAGACCTTCATACTAGGGGGCTTAATGTAGATATAGATGGGTTTGAGACTGCTCTTTTGTATCAGGATAACTCCTTGCATATCAATGTCTAAGATACAGATCTTCTTCTCTTTCAAGACGTCATAAACAGCCTTTTTACTGTGCAAACAAAAACAAACAAACAAACCAAGAACATAATGGTCAATGTAGTCAGGCATTTTTCTATCAATTGTTCATCCTTTGTCGGGAATGCCACAAGGGTAAGTCATTTGAGAGTCGACTAATGGATCGTGCTTTTGTTGGTTTTGTCGGCAGGGCTGATGAAGAATTAATTGCCGAGGCTTTCTCTTCCCTATTATCACCGAGACAGCAGACACAGAGGCAGCTGTGTGCATCCGTCAGATCTCGTGAAAGAGGCTAGTGTCTCTACAACATGCTTCACTGCTGTCAAACAGAAAACTGAAATTTGACTAAAATTCCCATCCATATTTTATGGTGTTTTGGGGGGATGATTTGTTCAGTCTATTCGATGAAAAAAAAACCAGGGTAATGAATGTGTGGTTTCAAGACAATTTATGGGAAATGTGACAGTGAAGGAAAATTCATTATAAGATCCGATCACACACACTCAAATAATCGCAATTACTTGCGTCACGATTTGAATCGCACTTCAAAAACCTTTTCTCGTGTGTGAACACAAATAATCGTAATTTGAATTGTGCTTTTTTAGTGTGTGTGAACCCGCCTTTATTTGACAATTTTCCAATTTTATTCTACTAAATAATTGATATTTCTGAAGATTGAAGTGAAAAGGCTTTTAGAAATGAACTGAAAATTGTCTGTGCAAATTGGTTATAAATGACAACCTCAAGATAGTTCTATAGCGCCGTACGTACCTTGTTCCATAAAGATTGCCTGCAAATTCGGCTGATTCAATGAATTCATCTCTCTGTATAGCAATCTCCATGGACTCTCTGGTTGTGAAGTGGTAATCTATGTGAATCCACAAAATTCATACACATATAAGATGTACATTACCCATCGTGAAGGACAATTGTTCAAGCTTTGTGACAACATATCTGGCACGTTTCATCTGAGCATATTCTGCACAGGAAATTTGAGACTACATGTACAACAAAACTAACATATTCGGGGTCATGATGGGGCCTTATTGAGACCCCTGATCAGATTCAAGCTCAAGATTTGTCTCTATCATTTAAAAGCTGAAACTACCTAGTACCGGTATTTTTGTGTGTGGACGTTGAACCACTTTCTTTAAAACAAAGTATGTTTTGTGTGCAGTTCAATTCAATACATGCCATAACCTCCAAATCTCCGTTTTCTTGCTGCAAAGGAATTTATAAAAATGGAGCTGAATTCATGGCTGGAGCCACAGCCAAGTTTAGGACGAAAGAGTCAATATGAGGGATAATAGATGATATACAGGTTCACTGATATAACATGGACACCATGACACAAATAATGCCCCAACCTGGTGGAAGGAATCCTATCAAAGGGCGTTTACGAAATGGAGGCTCAGGCTTTGTCTCAGGCTCCAGCTCCATTTCATGAATCCATTCTTAAATAACGGGTATCCAAATAGAGGCTTCTGGCTGCGGTTCGGAAGTAGATTCTCTGATTAGAAAAGGAAAACAGAGCCTGAGCCTGAGCCTCCGTTTCGTAAACGCCCAAAGACACAGAAATTAATAAACAAACTTACCGATTCCATCTTGCTCTCCCGGCCTTGGTTTCCTGGTTGTGTCTGTCATCAGAAGAAGAGGAAAAACCAAGATGGTAAAAATCATTGACTAAAAGGCAGGCAACAACATTCAAGATTTTGTAGGACTAAAACACGACCAACATTGCACCTTCAATCATCGTGCCATATTATTTGCCAATAAAACCACAACAACAAATCTGAAAATTGTATGATGTTACTAATGGCTGTTCTTTTAGTAGACAATACATGTAGCTTTAATTTATTAAAAGCTGAATTTCTTTCGGACAATTGGCCTTTGATTTTCATGGGAAGTTTTGGGCAGACCATATGGTGGATCAAGCACTGAAATACCTTGTATGCAAAGCAAAAGTACATGTATACAATTGTAAAAGTCACTTCTGCAATACTGCCAGCTTAGGCTAAACCATCAGTTATAATCTAAACAAAGACAGCTCAATTCTCTCAATACTTTTCTCAATGTCAGATGCCGACACTTACAAGCAACATCCATTAGGAGTTGGGACTACTTTAAATGTTAATACAGTTTAAGTACATAATAAACTGTACGATTACATTGTAAATTACACGTACTTGCAATTTACTCGTAAATCTCACATTTTGATTTTAGAGATGAACACTTTTTATTTATTCTGCCTTGTCTTGATTTTGGACTTGGAGAGCAATACAAATTTATGAGGTTTATGGCAGCGGATACATGTACATACATGTACATCATCAATACAGTAATCTTATCATTATTTTGAGCAGTACAAGTACGTACAGTATATAATAAAGGGACATGGTATTCAGTAATTATGGCAAAGACTGGCGACTGTGAGGCTTCCTCAGTGTAGCACGTTCTGGGCCTATTCACTGGATTACATCATCAAGGAGCATCAAGGATGCTATTGTGAGACGGCGGCATCCGCTCCATCTTCTAATGACTTTGCCGCCAGCCTGCCTGCCTGGAGATATAATGCATTCCCATCAAGGCATTTCCATTCAAACAAATTAACATGCACTGCCTTCATTGAACACATTCTGCATTTTGCCATTTTAAAATACAACTTCAATTTTGCAGGGCTTTACGGGCTTAATAGGAAATGTCTATTTTTAGAAACTTGTTTTGAAAACAACCCAGGTATCAATGTTACATAAGAACTACATAGTACATACATAGGGGGCCTAATGGCCTATGTACATGTATTTAAGTATTGGTTTTTTGTTTCACTTATTCCAAGCCTCAAATATTATGATTTAAATTACAGTAGTACAAAAAGTCTATGTCATGAGAACAGTTCCTAAGATGGTGAGAATAATTATGTAAATTTGGCTTTTGTGCTGAGACAATATTTGAATGCTAAAGTAAAAAAAATAATCATTTCGGTTTGAAGAGCTATTAGCTATTGGTGTTTGATCACCCTGTTTGCCGTTTTGGATACCCAGTTTCATAAAAAAGTTCAAGAAAAGAAAATTTTTCTACAGTTTGAAGTCCAATTGGGACATTCCGTTTTCAAACTCAACTAAAACTCAAGCATGCTACAGAACATCAAATGCTGTGTACTCTACCTATATGATAGGGACATTCGCTCATAATTTACATGTAGTATGTTATCATGTACATGTCATTAATGTAACATACATGTACATGTATGCACACAATGACATCTGAAATCTTCTTCCATTTACAGCACTCCTTGATCCATCAAAAAGCCTTGCTGCAAATTGCATTATTAAATTGAAAGGGATTGATGCGTAGTTTTTATCCGCTGATCAAATCATCGCCATCAGCCGTTGAAATGCTCCATAAAGGACGAACTTAACTTTGAGAGGTGACAGCATGGAAATTGCACACGCACACAGATGGAAAGAAGTGGCCCTTAATGCACTTGAATTTTAACATTTGGCCATCAAGATACAACAAGCCGATGTACATTTTTAACTTCCACTGAGAAATAGAGAGTTGTATTTAAACAAAATCTGGTCCTTTACGGCTCACAAATTTGAAGGGCACATTTCATAAGGGTGGGACATACATGTATTTGTATGGTGTCCATGTAGCAAACCCATACATGCACCATTCTACAGTTCTATTTACATGTATATAGGAGTACATTCATTCTATAAAATAATTTTTGCTCTCTGGGGTAATTACATGTATTACAAAGACGAGCATTCTTACTTTGTTTGAGCATGACCAATATATGAAGTAAATTAACAACCTGAACATTTAAAAATTTCGTTTTTAGCTCAACTAAGCCATAAAGAAAAACTAATTGTAAAAACCAAATGTTCTGTGTTTAAAGGTAGTATCATACTTTGGTTTTTATCAAAGAAATACAGATTCATGGGCAAAAATATCAAGACAGATACAGTAACAGTCATCTGTGAAAATTTCAGTCCCATACGGTGCCCACTTTTTGAGAAAACAGTGAAAAAAGTCTTTTCTCTTTTATTTTTGATCTTTTAAAAGATCAAAAATATTTTCGGTCATTGTTTTAATAATTTCTGGATAAATACACCATTTCAGGCGGAAACATTTTAACGGTATGTTTCTACCACCACCATCTTTATACCCTGTAAGTTATACGTAAATCTGTGAACATTTCTGTTTTAGTTTCTTACCAAAGTATGATACTACCTTTAACATAAACTGTAATTTTTTGCACAATCATGGGGGGCTTAGGCCTATTCATTATGTTTAATCTCAAGTAATTTGACTAATTTCTACTAACGATTTAGCAATGCAGGCAGAAATATGCGACTTGGTTCTTATGTACAGTTTTTCACTGGTTCAGTTTGGGATATAAATCTGTGAATATTCTTGAAAAAGTCTTTGCTTCAATCTATCCAATGATGTGTTATCAGTTTTGGGGACCTAAAGGACGAATACACCAAAACGTATCTGGCATGACAATGATTTGGATCTGTATGGAGGCACTGATGCAAGGATACATGTATTCAATATTCGTTTGATGGGGCACAATAAACGGTGCCACTGCCCTATTCAGATCCCTGTTTACTCAATGCAGAGCAACAGTATATTTAGGTGTGGCTCTGAATTAAACAAACATAAAAAAATTAACATATGATTGAAATGATAGTGGCTAAAATTTTAGGTTATAGTTAACTCATGCTCACAAGTTCTACACATGTACATGGAACTTGCAATACCTGACCCTATCACTGAGACATACATGTACATGTAGGCATTGTACTACACCAATGGCAAAAAATGAAAAAAGTTACGGTATATTTTAACAACATTTGCCAAATGGGACTTCAAGCGTAACACACCCACACACGTATCACAACAACATGCTCCATTGCACTTTTGAGTTTTAAAATGGATTCACTGGGGTAATGGCTGGGTATAACCATGGAGCTCCATGGTATAACCCTATGCACTGTATGTAATACACTACAGTATTCAAAGTCGGCATAAAGATCATGTATACATGTACACAACAGCCCATAACTTTCTGTTTTTGAACAAACAATAGCCGAGTTCTTTCTCTTTTTTCTTTTTCAAACAGAAGAGAACTGCCCTTTCACATGTAATTTATCTTTGACAGAAATCCTTTTAGCATTTGTATGCATGAGCAAAATATCAGTTATTTAGAAACAAGATTCTTTGCAGTCAGTTTTGAACTTTCAACTGACAGCAATTTGCAGTTTTTTGTGTTTTCTAATATTAGCAAAAAATTGTGGCAAAATTAATCTTGTTCCATTCAACAAAGTTTGTGGCATACCACGATCAACAATATTCTTTCAATACCGGTCTAATACTTTACAAATGGAATTTAGGATGCTTGCAAACAAACAGAAATTTTAACATTTTGTTCAAACATGGGGACAGGTTTCATTTGACTTAAAAGCTTTGCTTCTTTTGCAATTTGCACTAAGAATCCTTCAACTTGCTTTGATTGTCAGTTCTCGGAGTTACACTACAGACTAAATGTCTAGCTATTCATTATAGAAAAGCAATGATTTGCATACAGGCATGCAACTTCGAGGTAACAAAAAACGAGGAAATTCCAGTCTTGACCATCCTTTGTACAATGTTTTGCACTTTTCAATGGCACAAGAGTGAAATGAAAACAGAGGAAATCAGCTGATCTGAGGAAAAGTTGCATGCCTGATATTAAAAAAAAATTCATAAAGAAAAAATTATCTATCTTAGAGAGAATGTACACGTTAGTCTGTGAATATTTCGAGAATATGCAGAAGAGGGGCATTTAAGGTCAATCATGTGTTTACTTACGACTGACTGAAAAGCCAAAATAGTCCTTGTACTCCTCCATGAGTTTCTTGATGAGGGTACTCTTGCCGGACCCTGAGGGCCCACACAAGACGCACGGTCGAGGGCTGTAGTCCATCCTCCTTCTTGCTGTGAGTATGAGAACGAGAATCAAGATGTTAACGGGAGTCAGTCAGCACAGTGTGTAGGCAAATATGTACAGTGTACACTTCACATACAGCGCACAGGCTTTGTCGCGGATCACTAGAGTGATTGGCATCTGTATTCTGTACAGTAGGAGGTCTCAAGCAGTACACTGATTTGCCTCTGTGACTGCATCACTGATCTCTATAGCAACTGGATCGGTTGCTTAGCACTGACTGACCAATCAGCTCTGAAACCCCAAAAGTTCTTCTAGGGCAAATAATTTTCTATTTGAATCAGAGAAAAAAAATACAGAACATTGTTTTCAAGGATTTCTACTTTTTTAATTTAAACATTTTCTGGTATTTCAATATTTTCTGTTCTTTGGAGGAAGGATTTTTTTAAATGTTTTATTCCACATTTTTAAGTTTGTCTTTAAATGAAATGATTTGTTTCCAGCCTTCTTTCAATAAGGCAGGACATGAAAAGATAAAAAAAACTTTCTCATTTAAAAACAAAATTAATACGCATTATGTTGAAAAAGGAATCCTGTTTTTCAAAAAAATATTTCAATTCAGAATTTGTATTTGAGTTGCCTGAATAAACCTTATCAAATTTTTCTTTTTTTTCCAGTGACAGATTTTCCTAAAGAACTGACAGAGCTGTATGAAAGTTTATCACAATAATATTACAATATTATTATCATCAAATAACCACAAGGGAAACTATTATATTACAATTCATCAGTATTATATGACAATATTATTATTATCATCATACATGTTTATTTATTTTCCTACTTTATAATTGGATTTTCAGAGTAAAGGAAAACAGGCATCAATGAACCTAATGTTTCATATGCATGGCAATGCTTCCCTGAATTTGTAAGTGTTCAACTAATTATGCTATCTCGTACTAGCTGGGGCAAAAGAACATAACAATGAACACATTGAACAGCATGCACACATGTTCCAAACTGTATGTACACTGTACATGTACATCCGATGTACACTGTCATCCCCTACACATACATCATTGTAGCATTTGGTTACTTGGTACAACCTTGTATTGTCAGGGTTTCAATATGAATAATTCTCCATTGATTGAAATCATGGCCGGCTGCCTCGGTTGTGTCGATCCTACAACAACAATCTATGAAATATGTACACACGGAGACCTTGACCACGAAATTCAACATGACATGTCATTTACATATCATCTTTCTCTAATTCTGCAAGGAAAGTGAAGGCATCTGTGATATTTTGCCAATAACTCTAAACTGATTGCACGGATGTCAACTGCTCAATTTAAGAGAGAATTATCCTTGGAAATATTGACCAGTTTGAATATGTCACTCACTGAATGGTCAAATTGCTGCACTTGAATTTAATTTTGAGCTGTCACAAATTTTCTAATCAGACAGGTCTGTACTCTCACTACATGTACATAAACATACACAGTACACACGTACAAAATGTACAGCTGTAAACTCAGTAAAGAATGTTAAAAATTAGGGATTTTACCAGATGTGCAAGTATGTAGGGCTAGCACTTGCCTCACTGGACTATTATTATGGTTGATGCAGTGGTTTGCTTGTGCATGTATTTCAAATGGCCTCAGACCAAAAAAATAACATTTTTGAAAATATTCAGAAAAATTCACATTTTCTTTGAATTGAGTGAGTATTCTTCAATCATGTACATAGTATGCAGATTTCAAATTGTACTCCAAAACAATAGCCTATGAAATTTTCATCCAAGTATTCCATACATGTACCTTTTAAGAGGATCTTTTGAGGGGAAATGCCACTGAAAATGGTTCAAATCTACACACTTCGTAATGCACCATAGTGCTGGGACTTTTTGAATCTGGTTATATACATGTAAATTGGTACATGTACATTGGTGGGGAAAAACAATCTGTGCTTTCAGATGCTTGTAAAGTTTTGTGAATGCAAACTACAACCTCGTAAAAAATGTTCAAGTTTTCAATGCCATACTACAATTTATATTTAACAATTATGAAAAAAAAGTTAAATATATGATATTTTGATTTATGGAGATATTAAATTTCAGGTGATTTAAATGTGTTTTAATTCAAGCACTAATGTAATTAGTAGGTCTTCATTTATATCAAATGTTAAAATTTGGCCAAAAAAGAGATATGATATGTAGTGCCAGTCTACTGATTGCTGATGTAACACAGTCATGACTGATCATGAGGAAGTGTATTGCATAAATTTTATACCACAGTTTTAAAATTGTTGCAACCTTGACTCAAATAAAAATAGGTTAGTTGAATCATTGTGGACCATTCCAGTTTTGCTCTTAAGCAACCATTCTTTTTGTCAAAGTTTTGCAGTAGTGTCTAGCAGAGCAAGTGCTGACTGTCAATGACAAAAAGATTCACAATCTTGACCACTTCTGCAGTAAGCGAGAGGTTAAGAACAAGTGTGCTGAGTCATCACACCCTAAAGGGGTCGTCCATAAAGTACGTATAACATGCACAAAGGAGGGGGAGGGTTATCATGCCATGCGCCAGTGCGTACCGTACACAAACCAAAAATTTGCATTAAATCATATCGCACGAAAAGAGAGAAAAAAGCAAAGGGATTGCTTTGTTTGTTTATTTTTTTTAAATAAGAACCTGTTAAAATAAGTACTTTGGTCATTTATTTCTGAATTTGGAAGCGATTTTAAACAGTACCAGCCCCGATGTATTACTGTAGCATTTGAATGATGCTGAAGGAAGGTACCCTGAGAAGTGAAAAACATAATGTGGTAGGGTATGCATATGTGTACAGGGGAGGGGGGAGGCCAGAGGAGGGGTCTAAAAAGTCAGCATTTCATGCGCACATACTTTATGGGCAACCCCTAAGTACAATTTCCCTTAAAACTCAAAGTGCTGTCAATTTCAAAACATGTACATGTACATGTAGCTTGCTGACCTCAAAGGAATATCAACATACTGCACAGTGTACAATACAAACAGGAAGAGAGAGTGATAATATTGAATCAATGACATATAATCAATGACATATAATCAATGACATATAATCAATGACATATAATCTCTATTATTTCCTACAATATGCTTAAACGTGTTAATTATAAAGTTTACTGTTCAATGCACACATATGTAATGTATGTTATGTATAACATGTAGTCTACAACTGAATGAAGATATCAGACCTCATTATTGGTGTTTATGTAGTTTTTAACACATTACATACCAATTATTGTCAGTTCTTAATAATAGCTTCTATTGTTCCAAAATGAGAATTGTGAATTAAGCAAATCTTCAGGAGTAGACTCAGTGAACCAATTTTTCAAACAATATTTCAGAACAATTTTTTACCTGACCACTTTGCTAACTTCAAAACAGTCAGTCATGTTCTGGTCTGGTTAGTCTGGTACCCTGGTACCTGATCCAACAGACCAAGAGTTGCGTGAAAATCAGAGCAAAAACCAGATTATATTCAACTTAGTATTTTGTTTGATAAATGTCGCATGTTTGCATCTTTGTTACCGTTTTATACCCCATAATTTCCATCAAAAATAAAACTCCTGCCCTGTTTTCCCGCACAAAATTAACCTCTAGTGTGAAGAGGACGTCACCACCACGGAATTTAGATGAGTTACAATAGAAAAGTGGCTTTTATTTCCCTACAATGAATTAGGCTAGGTGTCAGAAAGTACACTGACAATCACTTCATTATTAATATCATGATTATCATAAAATAAAATAAAAATTGCTGCACATCATGCACATTACCATATATATAAACCAGTTTACAAATAGAGCATTGTAGCATTCATATTCAACAAATACCAGCTAGCAATGGGAGACTTTGGAGAACCGTTCTTCTAGTCAA